>JAFEMH010002068.1:0-382090 GCA_022495995.1 Adenophora triphylla var. japonica | reverse complement strand
AAAACACTAAACTTTTAAAACTTTACTTTGACTTTCAAACATAAACATTAATAATATAACATCTCAAACTAACTCCACTCTACTCCACATCGGAGGAGGAGATAACTAACTTTGAAAAGTAACAACCTCGTTTTACCATTACAAAGACTTTAGTTATAACGTACAAACTAAGTTTTATACTCATAAACTCCATAAAGGAATTATACCAAAATACATTCTTTACACCAACCTATACGTACCCTGACAAATCCCAAAATACCACGTACCAACTCCTTTCCGTCCTCACTTGGCCGGTCCGCCTGTCTCAGGATCTAAAACAGTAAAGGGAGAGGGGTGAGAATAAATCTCAATGAGCTATTATGATATGCAAAGCAAGATGCCAAACAAAGTGCAAACACATAGCATGGTAGCACATAACACACTCAGGCAAGCGGTAAACACATTCCGCTACCTTGGCTTACTCTTTCCCGCTCCGAACAATAAGTCGTATAACCGCGGGTATCAATACTCCACTACATCTCGAATGCATATTCACCGGATCCCATACCATGTAACCGAGACAAGCTTATGCTTATAACTCATCTCCGTGAACCGCTAGGCATATTCACATCTTATAAAACCCGTTTTCCGGGGAAAATATAAGACATCGCATTCTATGAACCGACCGCACATATCCATGTAAGCCGAACCCCGCCCGCGGCCGCAGAGGGGGAGTAGGTCGCGAGTATGATGAATCTTCAATCACTTAGAGAACAAATTAATAACTGATTGAAATCCATTATACCCCCCATTCACATAAAATATCAACACGTTCAAGCACATAATAGATACTTGAAATATGATCCACAAACGGGATAGCAATATAACCACATGGTAAAATATACTCATGTACAACAATAATCAGAGTGCAAAGATTTATATAATACACTAAGCATAATCCAATCCATAAATAGGTACTCAAGTAAGATAATGAGATATCATCAACCTATCTTACTTAGTCATTATATGACAATATATGATCTCTATAAGGATCCAAGTTCCATTTACCAATTTAGAATCATTTCTGTTAAGTTACCAAACTAGGTTAACTAGCGCTTTCCAAGCAACATTTAAAGTACTTCCCCAATTCCATTTTAATCGCTTAGGATGTAAATGTGTAGCCAAAGTATTCTACTTTAATCTAGGTTAAAGAGATTTCTTTTTGGTTCGAGTTTGATTAGGTTTGAATAGCTCTAAACTTGATGTGAAAAACCGGGCCAGTGGCACGACTCGTGCCCTGTGGCACGACTTCGTGCCCATCGCACCATCCTTCGATTCTCGTCGTCCCCCTTCAAGGCACGACTTCCTTTATAACTCTAGTCACGACTGCCCCACACCTCGTGCACGACTCGTGCCACTGTGCACGACTCGTGACTCGAGCCTTAATCAACATAAATGCGTAAATTACTCATACCCATTTGTCCCAACCAAAGTTTTCCCTTGTCTTCAACACCTAGAAAAGCATACCCACTTCATGGATCTCATAATACATACTTTAAACTCCCAAATTGATATACCTACATCATTTAACACTAGACTTCCAACCCATTTCATTTACACATTCCAAGTTAATCCCTTTAAATCTACTCATTCCATTTTCTTACACCTTTTTGACACTTCATGAATAACAACATTTTTCTAGGACATTAACCACTTTCTCAACCCAAGAAGATTTTACAAGCATCAAATAACCATTTCTACCCATTTCAAACCTTTTAGATCATCTTCATTAAACCCTACTTCAATCAAGTTCATTTTCTACTCATTAAAACTCCCGTCTAGGTTTCCAAGCAAGAAATTATCATCACAAGAACAAGAACAATCATTCAAGAACTTATGAACAAGTATAAGAAAGGAATCATAACAACTCACCTTGGGATTTGAAATGGAAGGTTGATGTACTTAGCTAGATGAGTTCCTCTAGGCGATCCAACTTCAAAGGTGCTCTTGGACTTGAATTTGGTGAAGAAATTCTTGGCTTCAAGGTTTGGAACTTGGGGCTTCCATGGAGGTTCTCTCTAATTCTCTAGGTTGAAGATGAATGAGAAATGAGGGAGAAGGGAGGGGTAGTAAGAGGAGGTGATGGGAAGAGGACACTGGGCAAGGCAATGGAAGAGTAAGAAAGTTGGCCCCTCCTACAACTTAATCCAAGGCTTTCACCCTACTCCCATTAATTTAAAATAAACCTTATCCCATTAATTCATCCTACTCATTTAACCTCCCCACATATTTATCTATTTATTAAATTTCCATTTTGTATCATTTCCCTTAGTTTCTTTATTTAATGTCCAATAAATTCTTATAAGCTCCTTAATTTACTTTTCACCCAATTTATGCTAACTCAAGAATTTAAGATAAAATTCGAACACATAAAGTCAACATAATATTAAAAGCATATAATTAAATATTAAAATTGAGTGCCAGGGTGGGGTCGTCACACTCACTCCCTCTTTAAAGAAAATTCGACCCGAATTTTAAAAAGACTTATCTTAATGATAAATTAAAGAAGATAACCTTCCCACAATCAAATTACACTTCCAAATAGTTTTCTCAAAGTATTATTATTATACCCATTTTCCACAACCCTAATACTCTCAAAGTTTAATTTCGGACTTACGATTTTAGTAACTCTCAACCATTCCCTCACATAAACCAAACCCGTTAAATCATCATTAGTTGAAGAACTCCGCACACATGAGGAATTTTAAGGACAACTTTCCCATACAATACTTCATACAATACCACTTAATACAGAATTTGAAAACCACTAATATACGCAATCTTATCAAGGTTAAATAACTTCTCAAGTTGAAACGAAATCCATCACACAACACGCAATTTATTCTCAAGAATTTGGATAGTCTTCTTTGTCTCGTCCATCTCGTTCGAGGAAGAAACGCACCACCGAAACTTGACTTGGAACTCAAAACCTTGCACCCGCTTTCCAAAACACAATGAATCCTCGATCCCGATCTCGTAAAATGTTGATTGGTTTTCCCCGAAATCATTCAATCTCCCGCATTCACAATGTTTTAATTTCCCTCGAATACTTCGTTAATATAAGTTGGAAAGTAAACCGACTTGATCTATTCATTCACTATCACTCCAACACACCCAACCTTATCGACGTTGAAAGTAGTACGCTTACAAAATTCCCTCGCACTGGCTTTGTCTTCCCATTCGAATCTTCTAACTCTTCTTCAAGTCTTCGATACTTCTTCAAACTTTTCTCGATGAGTCGCAATTCTAGGTTTACGGTCCTTCCTCTAAAACCGGTATTCTAATCTCTTACAAAGAATGATACACACTCCGAGTTGAGGGTTAAATTTTCATCCCACTAGATACAAAATCCTTGGTCTCCCCGATCTTGAAACTAGCCGATAATCCTCTTAACTTCGAATCATGGTCAACTTCCTCTAAGGTCTCCACACTATAAGTATAACTTGGAATATTCGCAAAATATCTTCACCATGCAACTCAAAGGATATACTGTTGACACATAAGCCTTTCATTTGCTAATCGCAATCGCAATCACAATAACTTTTCCGGTAACAAGATATAACCTCATTTAAGTCTTTCTAATAATTTCCACCTCGACTCGCTTATTGTTAAATTCCTTTCGAACCAACAAATACTTTAAACTTTCATGATCGTTAACACATCTCAAATTTAGTTGCAACTAGTTAAAAAAATTCCGCTAGTAAAACGCAATATAATCTCAAGCTACTTACAAGTTGAAAATAAGAAGATTCTCGCTCCGCCCGATTCACTTCTCTAAAACATAAGTTATCACTTTCCCCATTTCGCATCATATCACAAATTAGCCTTCCATTGATACACAATTAAAAGCGTCAAGTTCTCGCATTCATTACTCAATAAGGATCATATCTACTGAATTGACTATTCTTCCTCTCTACTATACGATTCACCCTTATTGCATTCTACATCCAGGATACCTCTTCCAAAGTTAACTCTATCAACAATAATACAATTCTCAAGAATCTAATGACACTCCCTTGGTAGCACCCCTTTCAATCCTAAAACTATGGACTCATTCTGGCAATATTCCAAAGCCAACTTACAATTATTAAACTTCACACATAAATTTTCCTATTGGAAAATAGATAACACAATTCACAATTAATTTTTATGATATTCTCAACGTCAAGTAAACAAGGATGTCACCACTAATAATTTCCACTAGCTATCAAGATAAGGATAGAACTCTACTCCTTATAACCACAACAAAAATCGAGACCATTCTATAGGGTGCTTTTGATATAGGTATTTAACCTGACACTACATCAATACGTGATTCCACTTCCCAACCGAAAGTCATATAATACTTTGCTGAAAGCATACTTACTATTTTCCTAATTAGCACATAACATTTTTCGAAGACTTCTTACCTAAGTCTACCACATTTCAATTAAGCTTCACACTTCTTAACCAAAAATTTTCAATCTTTAAGGCATATCTAACAAGGATACCACATAAAGGCTTATTTGCATCTAATACCATATAGACCAATTAAGCATAGTAAAAAAAAAAGACTCGCTTCATACGACAGTCTATCACCGCTCGACCACTACTTACCATTCTAGGCCGTATATATCAAAATCACACATTGGTAATCATACCAAATCAACTAGCAATACATGCTCGCTATAACCACGTCACACTAGTGGTAAACCAAATAATATTCGAGGTATTCTCTCATAAGAGTAGAAATCTCTAACACATAAAACACATCTTAAGCAATGTATGCCACATGAAACAAAATGCAATGTCACACGTGCATGAGATGAACCGGGATCTATAAAGTATGACCCCTACTTCTGAGACAGGTATATTACCTCTAAAGGTAGCTGAGGGATCTATCCCTCCAAAACTCAAAACAAGTATTCGACTTTAAACGTTACCTTTTGGATTCCCTTCATTGTTCCTTTTCATTCCTCCTTTAGGCCCCCTATGTCCGGTACCCAAAGCTAACCTTCGATGAAATATAGGACAATTCTTCTGTGTAGTGTCCCATTTCTCCACAATTCAAACATTTCCCTTGCTTACTCCAACACTTGTCTTCGTAATGACCCATCTTCTTGCAATATCCACATATAATCCTTACCTCGACTCGAAGTCGGATGATTTGTCTCGAGTCGCCACTTTTTCTCCTCTTGCTAACTCCCGCCGATCCTTTCGATGCCCTCTATTATATCCAGTAACCTTGGCCTTGAAACTTCGCTACTTCCACTTCCACCCTCAGATTTACCCTGCTCGTCAATATCATTCTCTATTCTAAGGTAGGCTTTATTCACCGTTGTCTCGAAAATCCGGGAAGTCGTGCGTCAATAATCAAGCTTCTGAACTCTAGTCTTAATCCCTTCACAAATCGATATATCCGTCTCTCTTCTTCCGGTACCAAATGTGGACAATAGTGAGCTAGCTCCGTAAACCTTGGCCGAATCTTTGCGCTACTGATCATTTGCTCCTTGCTCTAATTTCAAAACTCAACTTCCTTCTTATCTCTTGTAACTATTGGAATGAAATGATCTCGAAATTTACGCGTAAAGTTCTCCCAGTGTGCGGTGTAAGGTTTCGATCCCATCCGTCCTTCACTACTCGCCACCAATGCTCTGCAGTCCCTCTAACTCAAGATCCGAAGCAAGATCTCACTTTTTCGCATCCGGTGCTCTCCATCGCCGCGAAAATCTTATTCATACTTTCAAGCCATCTCTCGGCCTTCACCTGATCCAGGATCTCCACTAAAACTTGGAGGTGTCATCTTAACGAACTTTTCCAAACCATGCCCATGTCTGCCTCCTTGATGCTGCTGTGCTTGCCCTTGTGTTGTCATATTTTGCAAAAATCCTCGAAACATGTTCATCGTCTCAACATTCGGATTTCCATCACCCCGCCTTACCAACATTGCCTTAACCCGATGCCGATCATCCTCATTTTCAGCCATTGAATAAACTCCTCGCAACAAATACTCGACGTAATTTATCACACACTCTCACTCGCCTAGACTCTACCCGAGAACTCTAACCGAGCTCGATACCAACCATGAGGACCCCGACCCGAACCTACACGTGTTCCGAGTTGGAGCGCCCTCAAACTAACCCGAAAACACTAAACTTTTAAAACTTTACTTTGACTTTCAAACATAAACATTAATAATATAACATCTCAAACTAACTCCACTCTACTCCACATCGGAGGAGGAGATAACTAACTTTGAAAAGTAACAACCTCGTTTTAATTACAAAGACTTTAGTTATAACGTACAAACTAAGTTTTATACTCATAAACTCCATAAAGGAATTATACCAAAATACATTCTTACACCAACCTATACGCATCCTCGACAAATCCCAAAATACCACGTACCAACTCCCTTTCCGTCCTCACTTGGCCGGCCCGCCTGTCTCAGATCTAAAACAAGAAAGGGAGAGGGGTGAGAATAAATTCTCAATGAAGCTATTATGATATGCGCAAGATGCCAAACAAAGTGCAACACATAGCATGGTAGCACATAACACACTAGGCAAGCGGTAAACACATTCCGTTACCTTGGTTTACCTTTCCCGTCTCGAACAATAAGTCGTATAACCGGGTATCAATACCCACTACATCTCGTGAATGCATATTCACCAGATCCCATACCATGTAACCGAGACAGCTTATGCTTATAACTCATCTCCGTGAACCGCTTAGGCATATTCACATCTTATAAAACCCGTTTTTCGGGGAAAATATAAGACATCGCATTCCTATGAACCGACCGCACATATCCATGTAAGCCGAACCCCGCCCGCGGCCGCAGAGGGGAGAGGTCACAGTATGATGAATCTTTCAATCACTTAGAGAACAAATCAATAACGATTGAAATCCATTATACCCCCCATTCACATAAAATATCAACACGTTCAAGCACATAATAGATACTTGAAATATGATCCACAAACGGGATAGCAATATAACCACATGGTAAAATATAGTCATGTACAACAATAATCGAGTGCAAAGGCATTTATATAATACACTAAGCATAATCCAATCCATAAATAGGTACTAAGTAAGATAATGAGATATCATCAACCTATCTTACTTAGTCATTATATGACAATATATGATCTCTATAAGGATCCAAGTTACATTTACCAATTTAGAATCATTTCTGTTAAGTTACCAAACTAGGTTAACTAGCGCTTTCCAAGCAACATTTAAAGTACTTCCCCAATTCCATTTTAATCGCTTAGGATGTAAATGTGTAGCCAAAGTATTCTACTTTTAATCTAGGTTAAAGAGATTTCTTTTTGGTTCGAGTTTGATTAGGTTTGAATAGCTCTAAACTTGATGTGAAAACTGTGCCAGTGGCACGACTCGTGCCCTGTGTGGCACGACTTCGTGCCCATTGCACCATCCTTCGATTCCCGTCGTCCCCTTCAAGGCACGACTTCCTTATAACTCTAGTCACGACTCGCCCCACACCTCGTGCACGACTCGTGCCACTGTGCACGACTCGTGACTCCGAGCCTTAATCAACATAAATGCGTAAATTACTCATACCCATTTGTCCCAACCAAAGTTTTCCCTTGTCTTGAACACCTAGAAAAGCATACCCACTTCATGGATCTCATAATACATACTTTAAACTCCCAAATTGATATACCTACATCATTTAACACTAGACTTCCAACCCATTTCATTTACACATTCCAAGTTAATCCCTTTAAATCTACTCATTCCATTTTCTTACACCTTTTGACACTTCATGAATAACAACATTTTTCTAGGACATTAACCACTTTCTCAACCCAAGAAGATTTTACAAGCATCAAATAACCATTTCTACCCATTTCAAACCTTTTAGATCATCTTCATTAAACCCTACTTCAATCAAGTTCATTTTCTACTCATTAAACTCCCGTCTAGGTTTCCAAGCAAGAAATTATCATCACAAGAACAAGAACAATCATTCAAGAACTTATGAACAAGTATAAGAAAGGAATCATAACAACTCACCTTTGGGATTTGAAATGGAAGGTTGATCTATTTAGCTAGATGAGTTCCTCTAGGCGATCCAACTTCAAAGGTGCTCTTGGACTTGAATTTGGTGAAGAAATTCTTGGCTTCAAGGTTTGGAACTTGGGGCTTCCATGGAGGTTCTCTCTAATTCTCTAGGTTGAAGATGAATGAGAAATGAGGGAGAAGGGAGGGGTAGTAAGAGGAGGTGATGGGAAGAGGACACTTGGCAAGGCATGGAAGACTAAGAAAGTTGGCCCCTCCTACAACTTAATCCAAGGCTTTCACCCTACTCCCATTAATTTAAAATAAACCTTATCCCATTAATTCATCCTACTCATTTAACCTCCCCACATATTTATCTATTTATTAAATTTCCATTTTTGTATCATTTCCCTTAGTTTCTTTATTTAATGTCCAATAAATTCTTATAAGCTCCTTAATTTACTTTTCACCCAATTTATCCTAACTCAAGAATTTAAGATAAAATTGAACACATAAAGTCAACATAATATTAAAAGCATATAATTAAATATTAAAAATTGAGTGCCTAGGGTTGGGGTCGTCACACTCACTCCCCCTTAAAGAAAATTCGACCCGAATTTTAAAAGACTTATCTTAATGATAAATTAAAGAAGATAACCTTCCCCACAATCAAATTACACTTCCAAATAGTTTTCTCAAAGTATTATTATTATACCCATTTTCCACAACCCTAATACTCTCAAAGTTTAATTTCGGACTTACGATTTTAGTAACTCTCAACCATTCCCTCACATAAACCAAACCCGTTAAATCATCATTAGTTGAAGAACTCCGCACACATGAGGAATTTTAAGGACAACTTTCCCATACAATACTTCATACAATACCACTTAATACAGGATGAAAACCACTAATATACGCAATCTTATCAAGGTTAAATAACTTCTCAAGTTGAAACGAAATCCATCACACAACACGCAATTTATTCTCAAGAATTTGGATAGTCTTCTTTGTCCGTCCATGCGTCGAGGAAGAAACGCACCACCGAAACTTGACTTGGAACTCAAAACCTTGCACCACCTTTCCAAAACACAATGAATCCTCGATCCCGATCTGGTAAAATGTTGATTGGTTTTCCCGAAATCATTCAATCTCCCGCATTCACAATGTTTTAATTTCCCCTCGAATACTTCGTTAATATAAGTTGAAAGTAAACCGACTTGATCTATTCATTCACTATCACTCCAACACACCCAACCTTATCGACGTTGAAAGTAGTACAGGTTACAAAATTCCATCGCCTTTGTCTTCCCATTCGAATCTTCTAACTCTTCTTCAAGTCTTGATACTTCTTCAAACTTTTACGATGAGTCGCAATTCTAGGTTTACGGTCTTCCTCTAAAACCGGTATTCTAATCTCTTACGAATGATACACACTCCGAGTTGAGGGTTAAATTTTCATCCCAATTAGATACAAAATCCTTGGTCTCCCGAGTCTTGAAACTAGCCGATAATCCTCTTAACTTACGAATCATGGTTGAACTTCCTCTAAGGTCTCCACACTATAAGTATAACTTGAATATTCGCAAAATATCTCACCATGCAACTCAAAGGATATACTCGTTGACACATAAGCCTTTCGGCTAATCCCAATCGCAATCACAATAACTTTTCCGGTAACAAGATATAACCTCATTTAAGTCTTTCTAATAATTTCCACCTCGACTCTGCTTATTGTTAAATTCCTTTCGAACCAACAAATACTTTAAACTTTCATGATCGTTAACACATCTCAAATTTAGTTGCAACTAGTTAAAAATTCCGCTAGTAAAACGCAATATAATCTCGAGTTACTTACAAGTTGAAAATAAGAAGATTACGCTCCGCCCTTTGATTCACTTCCTCTAAACATAAGTTATCACTTTCCCATTTCGCATCATATCACAAATTAGCCTTCCATTGATACACAATTAAAAGCGTCAAGTTCTCGCATTCATTACTCAATAAGGATCATATCTACGTCGACCTATTCTTCCTCTCTACTATACGATTCACCCTTATTGCATTCTACATCCAGGATACCTCTTCCAGGTTAACTCTATCAACAATAATACAATTCTCAAGAATCTAATGACACTCCCTTGGTAGCACCCCTTTCAATCCTAAAACTATGGACTCATTACGGCAATATTCCAAAGCCAACTTACAATTATTAAACTTCACACATAAATTTTCCTATTGGAAAATAGATAACACAATTCACAATTAATTTTTATGATATTCTCAACGTCAAGTAAACAAGGATGTCACCACTAATAATTTCCACTAGCTATCAAGATAAGGATAGAACTCTACTCCTTATAACCACAACAAAAATCGAGACCATTCTATAGGGTGCTTTTGATATAGGTATTTAACCTGACACTACATCAATACGTGATTCCACTTCCCAACCGAAAGTCATATAATACTTTGCTGAAAGCATACTTACTATTTTCCTAATTAGCACATAACATTTTTCGAAGACTTCTTACCTAAGTCTACCACATTTCAATTAAGCTTCACACTTCTTAACCAAAAATTTTCAATCTTTAAGGCATATCTAACAAGGATACCACATAAAGGCTTATTTGCATCTAATACCATATAGACCAATTAAGCATAGTAAAAAAAAGACTCGCTTCATACGACAGGTCTATCACGCCTGACCACTACTTACCATTCTAGGCCGGTATATATCAAAATCACACATTGGTAATCATACCAAATCAACTAGCAATACATGCTCGGTTATAACCACGTCACACTAGTGGTAAACCAAATAATATTCGAGGTATTCTCTCATAAGAGTAGAAATCTCTAACACATAAAACACATCTTAAGCAATGTATGCCACATGAAACAAAATGCAATGTCACACGTGCATGAGATGAACCGGGATCTATAAAGTATGACCCTACTTCGAGGCAGGTATATTACCTCTAAAGGTAGTGAGGGATCTATCCCTCCAAAACTCAAAACAAGTATTCGACTTTAAACGTTACCTTTTTGGATTCCCTTCATTGTTCCTTTTCATTCCTCCTTTAGGCCCCCTATGTCAGGTACCCAAAGCTAACCTTCGATGAAATATAGGACAATTCTTCTTGTAGTGTCCCATTTCTCCACAATTCAAACATTTCCCTTGCTTACTCCAACACTTGTCTTCGTAATGACCCATCTTCTTGCAATATCCACATATAATCCTTACGACCTCGAAGTCGGATGATTTATCGAGTCGCCACTTTTTCTCCTCTTGCTAACTCCGGTCTTGATCCTTTACGATGCCCTCTATTATATCGAGAACCTTGGCCTTGAAACTTACGCTTACTTCCACTTCCACCCTCAGTTACCGGTGCTCGTCAATATCATTCTCTATTCGGTAGGCTTTATTCACTCTTTGTACGAAAATGCGGGAAGTCGTGCGTCAATAAGCTGTTTCTGAACTCTAGTCTTAATCCCTTCACAAATCGATATATCCGTCTCTCTTCTTCCGGTACCAAATGTGGACAATAGCGAGCTAGCTCAGTAAACCTTCTTTGAATCTTTGCGCCACGGTCATTGCTCCTTGCTCTAATTTCAAAAACTCAACTTCCTTCTTATCTCTTGTAACTATTGGAATGAAATGATCTCGAAATTTACGCGTAAAGTTCTCCCAGTGCGGTGTAAGGTTTCGATCCCATCCGTCCTTCACTACTTGCCACCAATGCTCTGCGAGTCCCTCTAACTTGAAGGCTGCGCATCTCACTTTTTTCGCATCCGTGCTCTCCATCGCTGCGAAAATCTTATTCATACTTTCAAGCCATCTCTCGGCCTTCACTGGATCCGGATCTCCACTAAAACTTGGAGGTGTCATCTTAACGAACTTTTCCAAACCATGCCCGTATGCGCCTCCTTGATCTGCTTTGTGCTTGCCCTTGTGTTGTCATATTTTGCAAAATCCTCGAAACATGTTCATCGTCTCAACATTCGGATTTCCATCACCCAGGCCTTACCAACATTGCCCAACCCGATCTTGATCATCCTCATTTTCAGCCATTGAATAAACTCCGCAACAAATACTCGACGTAATTTATCACACACTCTCACTCAGCTAGACTCTACCCGAGAACTCTAACCGAGCTCGATACCAACCGCAGGACCCCGACCGGAACCTACACGTGTTCCGAGTTGGAGCGCCCTCAAACTAACCCGAAAACACTAAACTTTTAAAACTTTACTTTGACTTTCAAACATAAACATTAATAATATAACATCTCAAACTAACTCCACTCTACTCCACATCGGAGGAGGAGATAACTAACTTTGAAAAGTAACAACCTCGTTTTAATTACAAAGACTTTAGTTATAACGTACAAACTAAGTTTTATACTCATAAACTCCATAAAGGAATTATACCAAAATACATTCTTTACACCAACCTATACGTACCTCGACAAATCCCAAAATACCACGTACCAACTCCTTTCCGTCCTCACTTGGCCGGTCCGCCTGTCTCGGGATCTAAAACGATAAAGGGAGAGGGGTGAGAATAAATCTCAATGAGCTATTATGATATGCAGCAAGATGCCAAACAAAGTGCAACACATAGCATGGTAGCACATAACACACTAGGCAAGCGGTAAACACATTCCGTTACCTTGGTTTACCTTTCCCGTCTGAACAATAAGTCGTATAACTGTGGGTATCAATACTCCACTACATCTGTGAATGCATATTCACCAGATCCCATACCATGTAACTGAGACAGTTATGCTTATAACTCATCTCCGTGAACTGCTTAGGCATATTCACATCTTATAAAACCCGTTTTCCAGGGAAAATATAAGACATCGCATTCCTACGAACCGATCGCACATATCCATAGAAGCCGAACCCCGATCTGTGGCCGCAGAGGGGAGAGGTCACGGTATGATGAATCTTCAATCACTTAGAGAACAAATCAATAACTGATTGAAATCCATTATACCCCCCATTCACATAAAATATCAACACGTTCAAGCACATAATAGATACTTGAAATATGATCCACAAACGGGATAGCAATATAACCACATGGTAAAATATACTCATGTACAACAATAATCAGAGTGCAAAAGATTTATATAATACACTAAGCATAATCCAATCCATAAATAGGTACTCAAGTAAGATAATGAGATATCATCAACCTATCTTACTTAGTCATTATATGACAATATATGATCTCTATAAGGATCCAAGTTCCATTTACCAATTTAGAATCATTTCTGTTAAGTTACCAAACTAGGTTAACTAGCGCTTTCCAAGCAACATTTAAAGTACTTCCCCAATTCCATTTTAATCGCTTAGGATGTAAATGTGTAGCCAAAGTATTCTACTTTAATCTAGGTTAAAGAGATTTCTTTTTGGTTCGAGTTTGATTAGGTTTGAATAGCTCTAAACTTGATGTGAAAAACCGAGGCAGTGGCACGACTCGTGCCCCAGGGGCACGACTCGTGCCCATTGCACCATCCTTCGATTACGTCGTCCCCCTTCAAGGCACGACTTCCTTATAACTCTAGTCACGACTCGTCCCACACCTCGAGGCACGACTCGTGCCACCAGCACGACTCGTGACTGAGCCTTAATCAACATAAATGCAGAAATTACTCATACCCATTTGTCCCAACCAAAGTTTTCCCTTGTCTTGAACACCTAGAAAAGCATACCCACTTCATGGATCTCATAATACATACTTTAAACTCCCAAATTGATATACCTACATCATTTAACACTAGACTTCCAACCCATTTCATTTACACATTCCAAGTTAATCCCTTTAAATCTACTCATTCCATTTTCTTACACCTTTTTGACACTTCATGAATAACAACATTTTTCTAGGACATTAACCACTTTCTCAACCCAAGAAGATTTTACAAGCATCAAATAACCATTTCTACCCATTTCAAACCTTTTAGATCATCTTCATTAAACCCTACTTCAATCAAGTTCATTTTCTACTCATTAAACTCCCGTCTAGGTTTCCAAGCAAGAAATTATCATCACAAGAACAAGAACAATCATTCAAGAACTTATGAACAAGTATAAGAAAGGAATCATAACAACTCACCTTTGGGATTTGAAATGGAAGGTTGATCTATTTAGCTAGATGAGTTCCTCTAGGCGATCCAACTTCAAAGGTGCTCTTGGACTTGAATTTGGTGAAGAAATTCTTGGCTTCAAGGTTTGGAACTTGGGGCTTCCATGGAGGTTCTCTCTAATTCTCTAGGTTGAAGATGAATGAGAAATGAGGGAGAAGGGAGGGGTAGTAAGAGGAGGTGATGGGAAGAGGACACTTGGCAAGGCATGGAAGAGTAAGAAAGTTGGCCCCTCCTACAACTTAATCCAAGGCTTTCACCCTACTCCCATTAATTTAAAATAAACCTTATCCCATTAATTCATCCTACTCATTTAACCTCCCCACATATTTATCTATTTATTAAATTTCCATTTTGTATCATTTCCCTTAGTTTCTTTATTTAATGTCCAATAAATTCTTATAAGCTCCTTAATTTACTTTTCACCCAATTTATCCTAACTCAAGAATTTAAGATAAAATTGAACACATAAAGTCAACATAATATTAAAAGCATATAATTAAATATTAAAAATTGAGTGCCTAGGGTTGGGGTCGTCACAGTAGTGGTAGTGGTAGTGGTAGTAGTAGTAGTGGTAGTAGTAGTAATGGTGGTAGTGGTAGTAGTGGTAGTGGTAGTAGTAGTAGTGGTAGTAGTGGTATTAGTAGTAGTGGTAGTAGTGATGGTAGTAGTAGTGGTAGTAGTGGTGGTAGTAGTGGTGGCCGTAGTAGTGGTCGTAGTAGTGGTGGTAGTAGTGGTGGTGGTAGTAGTGGTGGTGGTATTGGTGGTAGTAGTGGTGGTGGCGGTGGTGGTAGTGGTAGTAGTGGTAGTCGTAGTATTTAGAAAAGTTATATTTCATGACTCCATCCATCCATCCATAACATAAATTGAACATTTTAAAATTATTACTCTATTCGTTTCAAAATAAATTTGAAAATTTGTCTCAAAATATACGACATTTTGAAATGTCATTCGAAAAGTATAAAATAAATAATAAATATTTTTCTTAGTTATTTTCAAATTTTTTTTATGTTTTTTTGTAAGAATATAAAGAATTATGAAAAATCAATTTTGGAAAAAAATTATGTAGTGACAAAGCTCGAGTTCGGCTCGGCTCGGCTCGTTTAGGCTCGAGAATTCGAATAAAAGCTCGATAAAGCTCGAACTAAAGATCGTTTGAGTTCAAAATTTTTTTAAAATTCGAGTTAAACTCGAGCTCGGCTCGTTAAAGCTCGAGTTCGAGAAGGTCGCAAAAAAGCTCGTGAACAGCTCGCGAACAGCTCGAAACTCGTTTCGAGCCGAGCTCGAACGAATTTTTCTGGCTCGAGCTCGAAAAAAGCTCGGCTCGTTAATTTTTAGTCGGGCTCAAGTTCGACTCGGCTCGACTCGTTTACAGCCCTAGGTATGAGGCTCAATATCATGGGTTTGGAACGCAAAAATTTGCTTATGAAAAACATCAACTGAAAAGAGCCCAAAAGCCTATTTAAAATAAGCGGTATCATTTTTATAAATAAGCGAAATTTATTAAAACACACCGAAACTCGTTAACACTACCATCAAAACTTTTTAACACTATCAGTGCACTCCTTAACACTTAAATTGAGACTCTTTTTTACACTAACATTAGCACTCTTTTACACTTGCACTAACAATATTTCGCACATGCAGTCATGAACTCATGCACCGACACTGTTTAACACATGCGCTAAGCTATACTCTTTAACACCATTACTGACATTTTTTAACCATTACGCTAGCCTTCTTTAAGGCTTGAACCGACATATTTCAAAACTACTATTACTTTTTTATGCACATGAAATAAGTGTTAAAAATGTATGTTTGAATGTTTTTTAGTGGTCAGTTTGAATGTTTATAAATCTCGTTGTCTCAAAATACGAATTACTAACATTTTTATAAAATTAGCACCGACCCATATAAAAAATGGCGCGCATTTTGAGTATATTTATATTTGGCCCACTTCCTCTAGGGCCCCTCATGTGAGATTTAAACTCATTTTAAGAAATGACCTTTTAGTAATTCCTCACACACCCCTCATTGTTAAAAGACAAATATATCTTTATTATTATTTTGTACACGTCGTGCGTTCATTCCAGATGGCTGAACCAATTCCAAAACAGAAAATTATACTTTAGTCACTGAAACTTTGGGAATTAAATATTGGTCACTAGACATTCAAGTATTTTAAATCAGTCATTAGATTCAGAATAGTTTCAGTTTAATTTTTTCAACCAAAAAAAATTAAAAAAAATCAATATTAACAACGAATTAATCTCATAATTTACACATTTACAACACTTATATGTTCTCTTATAATTGACTTATAAATCAAAATTTCAATCAAAAAAAAATTAAAAATTTCAATAATAACAACGAATTACTCTCATAATTTATACATTTACAACTCTTATAATTATAAGACTACTTTGTCTTTTATAATTGACTTATAAGACAATTTTTTCAACCAAAAAAATCAAAATTTTCAATAATAACAACGAATTACTCTCATAATAACAACGAATTACTCTTATAATTGACTTATAAGACAATTAACTTATAAGACTACTTTAAAAAGTCTTATAAGTAACATATAAGATTTTTTTAAAAAGTCTTTATATAAGTAACATATAAGACTTTTTAATAAGTCTTATAAGTTACTTATAAGACCTATTTGAACATTGAGAACTATGTTGTAAAAAGTCTTATAAGTAGTAACTTATAAGACTTTTTTTAATAAGTCTTTTTACTTATAAGACTTATTAAAAAGTCTTATAAATTAGTTATAAGACTTATTAATAAGTCTTATATGTAACATATAAGACTTTTTAAAAAAAATTATAAGTAACTTATAAGACTTTTTAAAAAGTCTTATACGTTATTTATAAGACCTATTTGAACATTGAGAACTATGTTGTAAAAAAGTCTTATAAGTAGTAACTTATAAGACTTTTTTTAATAAGTCTTTTTACTTATAAGACTTATTAAAAAGTCTTATAAATTACTTATAAGACTTATTAATAAGTCTTATAAGACTTTTTTAAATAGTCTTATAAATAACAAAAAAAATCTAAATTTATATAAGTAACTTATAAGACTTATTCTTAAAGTCTTATAAGTTACTTATAAGACTTATTAATAAATCTTATATGTAACATATAAGACTTTTTAAAAAAGTCTTTATGTAAATTATTTATAAGACTTTTTAAAAAGTCTTATAAGTAACTTATAAGACTTTTTAAAGTCTTATAAGTTACTTATAAGACTTTTTTAATAGCAGCATCAACATTATCCATTTGCTTCAACCAATGTGCACTATGTAAATATGAAGCAAAAAAGAAAAACTAGAAAATCACCTAAAAAAATGAAGAAGAATATCCTTTGTAATACTTACAGCAGATCAAAGAAAAAACAAACTCTTTATTTATCCATTAATGAACTCTTCTGGAGAGCAAATTTTATCCTCATAAGTCAGGAAAGTGCTGATTAGCCAATCACAATTCACATTTATAACAGAGAACACAATAAAGATTACAATTTCAGAACGAGTTGTGATTATTGAAGAATTAATTTGTTGTTGCTATAGTAGACATCAGATCTGATGGTTGGATAGGTAGATCTAAGACAACTGACGGCTTAGGAGTTCTTTGTAGAATATCGAGATTCATTCAAAGTCACTTGAAGAGAACGCCATATGAAATTGGAGAAGTGACGGTGCGCGACTGCATCTCGAGCAACATCGTTGGTGGGATGAAGCCGCCGGTGGTAGAGAGTAGTGAAGGTTGAGATTGAGAGAGAAATTCGTCGGAGAAAAGTTGTTCGCCGTCGACGGAGTTGAAAAATGCCACTGCTTTTACTAGGGATTTGTGTTGTCTTAGATCTGGATCCACATATATAGTGAAGAAGATGAAGGGACTCACCAGAGACTGGTGAAGGAGAGAGCATCCGGTAGACAATAAGGTCGTCGGAGAAGACGACGGTGGCCGGAGCTAGGGTTAGGGTTCGGTGAAGAAAGGAGTGTGTATGTGTGTGTTTTTCTTCTAGAGAGAGAATGAAAGATGAAAAAATGAAGTGAGAGGAGAGAGTGAGAAATGACGTGAAAGAGGGAGGAGGGGGTCTAGGGGTATCTATGGAATTTCGATCTCGTGTGAAACCTTTACGAGGGATTTACAAGATATGACCCCTTAAAATGGAAAAAAATTTGAGGCCGAGGGCCCTCGAGTAATTTTTCCTTTATATTTCGGTGATAGTATACATTTTATCAAAGAGAATTGAAAAGATATACTGGGTGGCACTTGATTAATATTTGATAATAGATCAGTTTGCCCCAAGGAATTGGTCTGTTGTCCTATTTAAAAGAAAAACAAACAGAAAACATTTTCATACAAGTTATTTATGTTGTCCCATGATAAATATTATAGTTGATTAATAAACATTTTTTCAATATTTTATTTATTTGTACATTATATTTGCCAAGATAAAATAAAATATCATTAATACTTAATTTTCTATTTAAAAATGTACTACTTATTTTTTGGACAAATAAATAGAGATTGTTATTGGGGTAGGAAATATTGTGCATATTTATAACTATTTGTTAATTTTAATAAAAAAATGAAACTCAATTAACATAAAATGAAAATGAAGTTTCAATTTCGATCGATTTATATTTACACCACATTGTAATTTTTATAATTTTATATCTAGATAATTGTTTAAAATACTAATTTTCTTTTAAATAATTTTTTGATCGTGCATTTAACGGACGGATGTAACACTAATTTTTAATAATAAGCAAATTGTCCTCATCTAGTGACACACTAAAGTGTCTGACATATCCCTAATTATAAGAGTAAAAGTATACTTAATTAATTGTTAATAACTCAGATTTGTTCAAAGGTCAAACCACATGTGCAGCCTAGTCGTATGCTTAATTACATGAATGAACTTAACGTAGGAATGGGTAAACTATGCATGTTTATTTACTTATGCACCCCTTACAAAAACTATTTTGTCTCATATCGACTTTACTTATTAACGTTTTTAAATTTCGCCCATCTTTTCCTTGAATAATCTTTTATTATTTGAGTTTTTAGGTATTTTATAAGACCTTCTTAGCAATGTTAGCAGCATATAGAAAAAAAAGTAACCATAATACTCCCTCCGTCCCATTTATATGTTCACTTATTTCTTAAAAGGGCATTTACCAAAAGCTACTTTTAAAACATGAATAGTACAAAAAAAAACACGTATGTTGAATATCACAAAAAAATTGAATATTACAAAAAATTATTTTTTATTATTATTTTAATTTTTTAATTTTATTATTCTTTAATTTTTTAATTTTTTTATTCTTTAATTTTTTAATTTTATTTTTTTATATAATTTTTTTTTCATTTATCTATCAAATAACTGATAAATGCATTTATCACTAATAAATGCATTTATCAGTTGTTTAATAAAAAAACCAAGTACACAAAATACTCTTTAAAAAAAATGATAAATGAATTTATAAGATGTTTGATCATTTGTCAGTTATAAACATCTAATAAATGCATTTATCAGTATTTTAACTGAAAAGGTAAAAAAATAGTTTTTTTGTAATATCACAACTTACATTTTTTTTAAAAAAAATTGCAAAATTGCAAAAAAAAAAAAAAAAACTCAACTATTCCCTTTTTGTGGATTTTACCACCAAACTAATTTTTTTTTGTATTCAACACATCCAAATTTTTTTTTGCATTCATTATCACTATCACTAACGACATTAGTTTTTCATCGTTAAATTGACATTTTCAGTGCATGTGACAAAAACTTTAAGGGTAAATGGGAAATTCAACAATAAATAAATTAAAATAAACAAATTGTTCTAAATGTGAAATGATGAAGTGAAAGGTTAACTACTATATTAAATTATAAGGGTCTATGTGTAAAAACAAAAAATAAATCCCCTTTGTCATCCCCTCCCTCCAAATCTCCTAGCCCCTTCTCCCTCACCAATCTCAAACTCCACCACCATCTTCAACCCTTCTCCCACCTTCTACAACTCCCAACTTTTTTCAAAACCCTAACACTAGTCAACCCATATACTCCCTCCGTCCCGGTTCACTTGGCATCAAAGAGGTGGGCACGGTAACTAAGAAAAAGTAAGAGAGATAATTAATTAAAGAAAATGTTGTGAGTAGAAAAGGTAAAGTAGGAGAGAGAATGAGTGGAGAGAATAGTGATTTGATTGGTGTTGTGAGTGTAAAAACATTCCATTTTGGACAGTGTCAAGTGAGGTGGGACGGACCAAAATGAAAATTAGTGTCAAGTGAAGTGGGACGGAGGGAGTATACCTCAACCAATAAATTAACTGTAAAATTCAGAATGACATTACAAGGAATTGAGGCAATCTATGTATCAAGTAATCAATGGGACTGGAGTAGAAATTGAGGCAAACTTTGCATTGATCTTTGTCATATATGCCCCCATAAGGGAAAAGAGCAAAATCAAGTCCTAAAAGATAAGGACTGAACGGAATAAAAGTGACGGACTAGGCCCAACGAATGAAGTCCAATTATTAAGACGTTATTGCCACCACATTCTTAGGGGATTGGCCCAGTTATTACAAGGCTCAACAACAAATATCAGTCGATCTAGCTCATTGTCCGACCTCCATGGTCCCGACCTAGCTTTATCCGACATATGATCCGTATCTTATACGAGCATCATCCGGCTATATCAATCAGTCAGATCGACCTAGACCCATGCAGGTGACCTCGACCTACCAGGTTTACGTCGACCTACAGAGTCATAACGTATCTACAACACTTTCCATAACAGGATTTCTACAAATCCGGAGTTATTTATGATCACGATTGTTTTCACGATCTGATCTACGATTCTAGGGATTTCATACAATCCTACTCCAATTATAACTCATATCAAAGCCTATAAATACTTCACAGCATCAACGGTTTAAAGGTAATTGCTATTTGTTATTTTGAATACATCTTGTTCAATATACTTTATCAGCTCATACACCATACTTACTCTCACGCCCGAGGGTATAAGCTGGAGACCATTCCGGCTAGTCGTGGGTTCCTTGTTTCAGGTCAAAAGCTAGGAGATCAGTCATGATTGTTGTACGTAGGCTGATTCAACACGTTTCTTGCGGCATCAAGGACCAAAATATTAGGAATATAATATTATAATATTATATTCTATACTATATATTGTTATATATTATATAGTTTAGGAAACTCAACATTTGTATAAATTAGGAAACTCAATATTTGTATTAGAATAGGATTCTAACTCTCTTTGTAAACCCTATAAATATGTACCTCTGGTAACATAATAAAATTGAGTCTTTCATACCAATTCTTTTCTTCCTTGTATGATTGGCTTCGTCTCTCTCTCCATAATCTAATATGGTATCATAGCTTTTTGATCCAAACTCTCCCCACCTCTTCAGCTCAATCAAATTTATTTTCCAGCCATCTTCTCCAATGGTCGTCCACGCTTCAACCCTCCCTAACCCCACCAACCCAAACTCTCTTTTTAAACCCTATAAATATGTACCTTTAGTAACGTAATAAAACTGAGACTTTCATACCAATTCTTTTCTTCCTTGTATGATTGGCTTCATCGCTCTCTCTCTATATATATACTAGTATATCACCCGTGCGATGCACGGCGATATATGAGATTTTCTAGTTAAGAATGAAAAATAAATAAATAAATAAGTAAATAAAGAAACAACGGTACAAATTAAATTGGTTGATATACATTTATAAACAATACTTACGAAAGTCCATAATATTGATCTTCGTTGAGACAACACATACACACACTTATATATGTTTTAGGAGAGAAATTATTAAGAAGTGATAGAAGATATGAATTACATTTTAAAAAATATCCTAAACACCACATTCGTAGTACATTTGTTGGATTTCTTCAAAATTAGATATTCAAATATGATGTCTATTTGGATGGGTGACTCTAGATAAAGCAAATAAAGCTGACCATGACTGAAATCATTAATCTATAAAAGTACTCAATTGTAGATAGAAATTGTCCCTGACTTTTGTTTATGGACATGACATAAATCAAGAAAAATTGACAACGTTCAAAATAGAAAGGAAATCTAGTATCTGATGGAGTGAGCGACATCTTAGGGATTAGTTATTTTTTTCCGGTTCAAATGTATTTAAAACCTACACAATAGGTTCCTCCAAAAAAAAATACCTAACAAATTTCGAAAAAGTTTAAAATCCAAGTAATTATCGAAACATATATATATAGAGAGAGAGAGCAATGATAGAAGCACAAAATAAAGTCACAAAATACTAATCACAAAATGAGGTGGCAATATTTCATTAGTTGTATCGATAGTAGACATGCTACTTTTTAATTAAAAACACCAATAAAATAATTACAGATAGGATTTTGGAGCAAGAATTTGTGACAAGTTTGTTTCCTTAGTATTACTCAAAATATATATTTATATATAATAAAAACTGTTACATTTCAGATTTTCAGTAACATTTCTTCATAGTAAGTGTTACATTTCAGGTGACGAACAACTTAACTTTTCTGTTTGTGCAAATAAGATTTTACAAAAAAAAAAATTCAAAACCATATCATGATGCTATTACTTTTAGTCATCTCGTCCAGACGAACAAAACGGTATTTTCAATTTCTTTTCTACTTCAAAATCTCAAGTTATTTCATTTTAAAGTTATTAGATTTTTTTTTTTTACAAAAAGATACACGTAGCAGACGTTGGACGCGCGGGTTAAGACTTGGGCGAACCTGAGTGGATGTGTGGGACAACCCGGCTTACGACCATCTCACCCATGTTTTTGTCATTAAAAAAGTAGTTAGTCACATAGTTTAATAACAAATCATTTCTTAAAATATTTTTTTCTGAATAGATGTTTATTAAATCAAGGAAAAATAAATATTAATTTAAGACCAAAGGAATAAATTTTTGCCATCTCTTTTATATAATTATATTTTCTAAGTAATATTTTATTTAATTATATTCTTTAAACTGAAATAATAAATTATTTAACAGAAATTACTAATGGAAATATAACAAATATAAATAATCAATGGAATTTCACAATGAGTTTTTTAATATAGGATTAAAATAATATGAAATAATTGAATTTTTTTTTCTTTTTGAAGAAAGCCAAAATTGAAATTAATGAGTACGTAGAAATATTTCTCTATTGTTTCATGACTTCTAAAAGCTCAAAAATTGTGGTATATTTCACTTTCTATGTTTTTACATTTTCACCTATCTTTTTAAAAAAATAAAAAATCCACCAATCACTCATATTTTCTCAAAATTATATTTCCCTATAATATACTTAATTCGCTAGTTTTTTTGTTTAAATAAAACAGTTCATTAATTATTGCAACGGCAAAACGAAACTTATTCTAGTTAGTTACATTCTCCAAAAAGTGAAATCACCACATTAAAAAAAATATTGAAAGCAACCACCAATAAATAATTATGCCTCTTCTACCTAACGTTTAGTTGCATCAAATATTTTTTTCTTAAAAAATCACTACTCCGTATATACTCTTCTCTCGTCATTATATTCATTCAATCATTAATTACACTACACACCTATTATTAATTTATAGAAAAATGTAATAAATCGATTTTTGATTAAAAAAAATAGAAAAATTGCCATCGCTCTTTCAAACTAAATTAAAAAATTACTTTTAATAATATTACAATTGCAATAAAAATAATGTTAAAACTGAAAATGTTACGCATAAGTTTTATGTTTTCTATTCAACTTATAAAAGTCAAAATAATTTTCACACTTCAAGCCTACAAATCCTAAATAAATTGAAATATTTTAAGGTTGACAAACCCAACTTCAACTCAAAATAATTTCCACATAGCAGAATTATTTCATTCAATCATCAAATACTCACTTTATTTGCTTAATTATTTCATTTCCAAAAAATTTAGATTATCCTAAAAATTTGGCTTTCCATTGCAACAAAACCGTTTTCAATGAAAATGTATTCAATTTTCTTAAAAACAAAGAAGTATTCATCTTTTAAACTAAATATACAAAAATATAGTATTTTTTTTTTCTTTTTTATAACCTAATGCAGTAATTCGATAAAGAGTAACTTCTTAATAATAAAAAGTAATATCATTCTTTTTTATATGGAAACTATCCATTAATTCATGACGTATATCTACCAAAAATAAGTCATATTTATTTCCGTAACTTATTAATAAACATAATTATGATATTTATTTTTAATTTAGCATATTTACTTTTTTAGTAGAAACTCAAAATTCTAAATATAATAACAATTGTGTTAAATAATAAAAATGCCCCGAAATGAATTTTTTTTCAAATAATACATTTTTAAAATTTTATTTACCAAAATAACTTACTTTACTGTTCAAACTTTTTCCCAAAATGTCCCATTTTTTGAAAACTCGCTACACCGTGTAGCGAGTTTATAATTTTTCAATTAAAATCGCTACACGGTGTAGCGATTTTAATTTTGCTAAATTTTATTTAATATTTATGCTCAAAAAAAAAAAAAACCAACCAAATTTGAAATCGCTTATGGGTGTAGCGATTTCAATTATTATCACAACCAAAACAAACAAAGTCCACCACCACCACGCACGTACTCTTACTAATAATAACTAATAATAAGTACTTCCTCCGACTTTAAATTATAAAATAATAATATAAAAATTATATATTAATAAAGAAAACTAAATAGAAATATTATTTTTTTCATCTCAAATAAATATTTAAAAAAATGTACTTCTATAAAAAAAATATTTTTCATTTCAAAAATAAATATTTCTTTCGACTCAAAATGAATAACCAAAAAATAATACTACATTTTTTGTCCAAATAAATGAGCATTACTTCCTTCATCTCAATGAATATTTTATAAAATAATACTCTTCATTTGCCTCAAAAATTAATATCATATTTTGAGACGAAGACACTAACATTACAAACATTAATTTTAGAGGCGAATGAAGTAGTATTAATTTTTAAAATATTCATTCAGATGAAGGAAGTAATGCTCATTTTTTGGGATTATTAATTTTTAAAATATTCATTCAGATGAAGGAAGTAATGCTCATTTTTTGGGATAAAAAATGTAGTATTATTTTTGGTTATTCATTTTGAGTCGAAAGTAATATTTATTTTTGAAATGAAAAATATTTTTTTTTATAAAAGAACATTTTTTAAAATATTTATTTGAGATGGAAAAAAATAATATTTTTATTTAGTTTTCTTTATTAATATATAATTTTTATATTATTATTTTGCAATTTAAAGTCAGAGGAAGTACTTATTATTAGTTATTATTAGTAAGAGTACGTACGATGGTGGTGGTGGATTTTATTTGTTTTGAAATCGCTACACCCATAAGCGATTTCAAATTTGTTTTTTTATTTATTTATTTTTAGCATAAATATTAAATAAAATTTAGCAAATTTAAAATCGCTACATCGTGTAGCGATTTTAATTGAAAAATTATAAACTCGCTACACGATGTAGCGAGTTTTCAAAAAATGGGATATTTTGGGAAAAAATTTGAACAATAAGTCATTTTGGTAAATAAAATTTTAAAAATATATTATTTGAGAAAAAATTCCCCCCAAACCCTCCGGTGGTCGCTTTATCTGTCAATCTTCATCTCTCCGTCTCCTTTTCTCTCTCTTTCTCTCACTTGCACCCTCTCTCTCTAATTCTCAGTTTCTCTCTCCAAACATATGTACCTTCGTGATTTAAAATTTAAAATTTGGATTCATATTTCTCTTCCTCTTGTCCTTTTGTTGCAGAAAATTGTGGACACATGTGAAATATTGGTCAAACACACGGCAAAAGAAAGGAAAGTTGATGCAGGAGGGTTTTTTTTTTTTTCAAAATGACGTCTTATCAGGTTTCTATAATTGTGGGATACGAAAGCGACATTTTTAGGCGCCAATTTACCATTTTTAGCATGTCTTGTGCTTTTATTATAGTATAGATATAATCTAATACAAAATACCCAAAGAATCACAAACCAAAACACATGATCATCTTTCAAACCCACTTCGCACAATTTATAATCAATGACATATTAAAAACCAGTTAAACCTTTGAATGTATGAACTATCGAAAATACCCTTTATAATTTGATTATATGTTCTGCACATTACCATTTAACGATGAAAAATTTAACGTCGTTAGTGATAGTGCTAATGAATGCAAAAAAAAAAAGTTGGATGTGTTGGATATAAAAAAAAATTAGTTTGGTGGTAAAATCCACAAAATGACAATAGTTGAGTGCTTCATCTTTTTTTCTTTTTTTTTTGCATTTTTCCTTTTTTTTTTTAGTAGCATATTTTGAGTTAGTTTTTGCTTAAAAAATCCTTTCTCAAGTGGGTGCTTCATTTAAAGGTTCACTTTCACTAAAATGAAAATAAGTCTTACTTGTCGTACTCACAATAAAAACTCATTTATTTTGCTAATAAAAACTCATTTATTTTGCTTTCTCTATCCTACGCAACGATCTTCAATCGTAACACATCACTATTTTTTACATTTTTCTTAATTCTTTTGCCTAAACCAAATAGTAAACTTAGGCTCCGTCTGTTTCCCGTAAAATGACTTACGAAAAATGATTTCCTGTAAAATGTTCTCCAGAAAATGATATAAACATGTTTTCGACTGTTTGGTAAGGAAAATATTTTTCGAAAAAAATTTCATGTGTTTAATGAAAATATTTTTCGATAAAAACACAATTTGAGATAAGTCGAGTGGGGTGGGGGAGGGGGCAGGGGTGGTGGTGGTGGTGAGTGGAGTGGGGTGGGGGTTCTTAAAAATAAATTTTAAATGATTAAAAAAAAATTTACCCGATGAGGGGGCAGGGGTGGGGGCAGGGGTGGTGGTGGTGAGTGGAGTGGGGAGTTGTTAAAAATAAATTTTAAATGATTAAATTTTTTTTGACCCGAGGGGGCAGGGGGTGGTGGTGGTGAGTAGGGTGGGGTGGGGGGCAGTGGGTGGTGGTGGTGAGTGGGGTGGGGGTGGTGGTGGTGAGTGGGGGTGGGGTGAGGGTGTTACCGTTTTCCGAAAAATGTTTTACTTAGGAAAAATTTGTAAGTCATTTTACGGCGAAAAGGGGGGAAACATTTTTCGGAAAACATTTTCTCCATTTTTCGGTGCTTACCAAACACCGAAAAATGGGAAAAATATTTTCCGAAAAACATTTTACAGCAAATAAACGGAGCCTTACATATGAGACGAAGGGAGTATATACTTGTGGTTTTGCAAGTACAATTTATACTAATGTTTATTACAAATGGAATTAAATATACTAGGTTGAAAATACATTAGAGATTTTTTAATTTTTACCCATTATTAGGAGGAGCGGTTTCAAATTCCTAACTAAGAAAGAGATGGAGCGATTTTTTCTTAATATACTCGTTGATTAGAATTTGAATTGGGATTATGAAAAACTAGTTTTTCCTAACACATAGAACAAACGATTTTTTTAAATTGGATCAACACTATCAGTTTAGGTGTTCAAATGTGTCAGTTAAATATAAAAACATGTGGTAGTGTTTTCCAGTGCCGTTGATAGTGTTTTTAAGTGCTACTTGTAGTGATAAATAGTCACTACTAAAAAAGTTACTTTTAAGGACAACATTTTTTGGGAATGGCTTGTTGGGTAGTCTCTATTATCCACTTAATAAGTCTACTGGTTTAAAAGGATAACAATAGTTGTCCCAAAATTGAACAGGAAAAATAAAAAAACGAAAGCCCAAAAAAAAAAATCTCTCTATTAACACGCCCACTACTTCGCCCTTGGCTCCCCACTATTCCCCTCTCTCTTTTTCCATAGAAATTAGGTTTCAATTAGCGGCTGCGAACTCTAATGATTCCAATCCAGTTCGTGTGATTCTGTACTCATCAACAACGAGGTATGCTCTCTCTCTCCCTCTCTCTATCGTTAATTAGGTTTTAATCTTCACTCAGTGTAATGATTTTAAAACCACCAGCCATACTACTCCATTCCGATTTCACCCAAAAATCGAGCTATAGATAATACAAGAGACAGAGTGTTTCTGATGAATTATTTCATTGCAATGAAAATTGTTTAGACTTTGGATGAGTCAATTGCGGTTTATGTTGAAACGTATCTTGCCCACATACTAAGTTCAACAATTTTGTCGTAAATCGAGAACAAGACTCATTGCATTAGACATAAATGTCTGTGTTTGTGTTTTGAGTGTGTGAGTGAGTGAGAAAGAGATATTTGAATGTCATGAGAAAGTGGATTAGTATGTGTGTGTGCATTTATAGTCTTTAAGATAAAATTTTGAGTAATTAGCCGAACAATTGTAAATAGCGATTGGATAAGGGTGAACGATTAGTGAGGGAAAAGAAATATGAAAAGAGATACATTTGTCTAGTCTTTTTATTCTACAAGTGATTGAATTTATAGATTATAGTCTTCAATCTAATGCACCTTTTAGTGTATATCCTCTTGTATGCAGGGGTAGCAAAAGTTTAGTTCTTGGCAGATGTCAACCAAGAATTGCTAGACACTTGGCTGTTTTTTAATCCTTGTAGGTAGTGAGTTTGGCCCAGCCAGGTACTGGACAGTCTTTTCGGGACAGAGGGAAGTACTTGATTGGTTTTAGTAAGTAGCTTACTTGAACTCAAAGTGGCCATCTTAACAATTGAGGGCCTGTTCTGACGTAAATTGTAGCTATATTTATGATGTATTGATAACTGAATGTAGTTTGTGTCACTAACTCTAGTTCTCAAAACTTTGGCAAGCTAGTATATGAACTTTGCTCTCAAACACGAACTTACAATGCTAAAAGGTAATTCATTTTGGTTTATCTTCCAGATCCATATAGGTTATTTTTCAGTATTATTGGGATAGCCATGCATTTCTAGATTACAGGGAATATGGCTGCCCACTTTATGAATTTGGTGGTGTTTAAAGTTTCTTGTAATAGTTCTTGTTTTGGGTTTTTGCAAAATATCAGGCTGGCAGAGTTACTTGCAGAGAACAATAACATTGCAGGTTTTGACAATGGGTTGATGACACATTTTATGATGATTTTCGGACGGCCAAGTCTAGCGAAGCATGTATTCTCGTAGTATTGGGTAGGTTCAGCTCCTCTTTAAGTCTCACTTGATTTTCATTTATGTTTGTTTGCATGTAGGTGATTCCTTGTGAAATAAGGGGATACTCTCTCCGTCCTAAGTTTAGTCATCTTTATGTTCATATTCCTTACTGGATCTCTCATTATTTTATAAGTGTACTCTTGATCTATATAGCCTCTGAAAGATTTGTGATTCTTTCTGGAAAAAAAGAAGGTATTATTTTCTTTTTTGTAGTGTGCAAGGTTTGGTAGCAGTATTAATTACTAGCGATTTATTTCCTCATTGACCATATTTTAGATGTAAATGGTCATAAACAACTGGGGTAATGCAATTATATGCTAATGTTGTGTCTTGGCTGCATAATCAAACTTTATACTGTTGTAGTGTGGTTAAATAATTAATGAAACATTTCTCTTGGGCTAATGAAACATGTCTCTTGACCTGGTAGTGCACATTCTTTGCATCCATACCTAGAAATATTAGCTTTAGGTTTGGCACAAGCTAGGGAATAGACCTCCTGGTGTGAAAAGTTTTTTTCTCGCTATTTGCAATTTTAAAAATGTGTTATAAAGTCTAAAAGTCAACTTTTGTGCAGAACAATGAATTTGTTGATGCTGAAAAAGACTTTATCATACTTGATGACAATGATGGTACGCACTCTTTCTAGACCGAAATACATTTTATGCAATTTCGCTTCTCTGTGTTTCACTTGGATGATAGAACGTCAGCTTTGGCTGTGTAACATGGACTGTTGTTATTTTTTCAGGTTCCATTTGTTTTAGGATTTGAGCTTCATTGAATGGCATGGAAAGGAGCAAATTTATTGTCCAAGTTTTATGCTATGGAAATGAACCCGACTACAAATAGATGTAATTTTATTTCATTATCTTTTTCTTTTTGGAGATTGGATGTGGTTAAAGGATGTACACAGGATTATTATTGTTTAATAAAAAATTAAATTGTTATTATCAAGTTTGATTGTTCATCTTATATATATTTATTTATTGGATGGTCATTTGGATAATTGCTTGGGTAAAAATGAATTTTTATTTATATATTGGACCTGAAATTAGTAGTATTTTTGGGGCGGCAAAAACCCTAAAATTTCGGCAAATAAATAATTTTCTCGCCATTTGTTTTGCTAGCAAAAAGTAAATATGTCCATTAATTTTTAAGGACGGAATAGTACGTCCTAAATGAACTTTTGGGGACGGTGACGGGGGACCTAAAACTTTTTGAGTTGCATGTTTTTTAGGACTCCTCTTTCCTGTCCTAAAGGCCGACCTAAATATTATTAGGGACGGCAAAATGGCCTTTGGGGCCGGCATTTTCGGGACCCTAAAAATTATTTTTTTAAGTAGTGAGTGTCAATGTTAGGCCCGATTTGGTTCGTGGTAAAGTGGGGAAATGGAATGGTCAATTCCGTTTGATCAATTCCATTCCTATGTTTGGTTTAGGTTTTTTTAAAATTTTCATTCCCCCGGAATGATCAATTCCATCCAATGTAGGAATTTGCCATTCCCTTCATATATGGGAGGAATGGCCAATTCCTTTGGCAATAGAATTCAAAAAAAAAATTATGACCAAAATACCCCCAAACTCAAATCACCCCTACCTACCCCACCTACCCCCTGCCTACCCCACCCACCCACCCAGCCCTCCCCTACCCCCCATCCCCCACGAAAAAAAAATGTTTTTTACTCATTTTGCAACCCCCTGCCTACCCCACCCCACCCCTCCCCTACCCCCACCCCACCCCTACCCCCCATGAAAAAAAAAAATTTTACTCATTTTGTAACCCCCTGCCTATCCCACCCACCCAGCCCTCCCCTACCCCCCTCACCCCCACAAAATTTTTTTTTACTCATTTTGCAACCCCCGCCTACCTCACCCACCCACCCACCCCGCCCTACACCCCCCACCCCCTACGAATTTTTTTTGTACTCATTTTGCATACCCCCGCCTACCCCACCCACCCAGCCCTACCCTACCCCCACCCCCACCCCAAGAAAAAAATAATTTTTTTACTCATTTTTCATACCCCTACCTACCCCACCCCACTCCCCTCTCAAAAAAAAAATTGTTTTTACTCATTATTTTTTTAAAAGAAGGGTAAATTGGACATTTTATATGTTTTCATTCCATTCCTATAATTTGTATTTTCAAACCAAACATGATTTGACAAGAAATTGAATGACAATTTCATTCCATTTCGTGCCAACCAAACGGAGGGGTTTGACCAGTTTTTTTCCATTCCAATTCCTTCAGGAATTCTATTCCTTTGATCATTCCATTTCTTCACTTTTTTTCCATCGAACCAAACGACCCCTTAGTGTTTTTTAGTGTCAGTGTTAGTGTTAAAAGTGTCATTTGCAATGATAAAAAATGTCAATTTTAGTTATAAAGAGTGTAGGAGGTGTTAATAAGTTTTCATTATTTACAAAATGTCACTGTGCATTTTAAAAGGAATTCCAGTTATTTATAAAGATGTCATCGCGCGTTGTTAAAAAACACATACTCCCTCCGTCCCAATAAGAACTTCCACTTTTTTAGAAATCACGCAAATTAAGGAAATGGGAGGGAAGTAAAGATGTTGTGAGTGTAATTTGAAAATAGGAGAGAGAATGAGTGGAGGGAATAGTAAATTATAATAGTGTTGTGAGTATTAAAATAATGAGGAGAGAGAATGAGTGGAGGAAATAGTAAAGATTCCTTTGCCAAAAAAGAAAAGTGGAAGCTATTAGCGGGACACCCAAAATGGCAAAAAGGGAAGCTCTTATTGGGACGGAGGGAGTATTTATTTTTTATTTTTTTAAAAAACACTTGGCTTAAATACTTGAAACATTTTATCGATAGTATTTATCTTAATCAATCATTGAAACTTTATTGTGTATAACCGATAAACATATACTCTCTAATTCTTCCCAAATGTCGCTCATTTTAAGGAAATTTATTTCTACAAACTTAACAATTTTCGTTGATACGTACCTGTGTGTTATAAGTTTATAGCAATATATCGATAATAATGTTGGGTTTGATGCCATCTAACTTGATAATAACTTAAAGAATCGAACAAATGGCAAATCAGTAACTTTCGTGACTGACCGAAGAGGGCGACCATGCCCAACCAAGGGGGCAATCGCGCGGAGTTACTATCCAAAAGGCGCGGTCTCACACTCCCTTTGGGGCGATCGCGCGGTACCCCGATATGGATCTGATCAGCAACAGAATTGGTTCATGATTAATAAACTTTGCAGGTTTAGGAATAGGCAGTATAAATAAGCCCTATTAACTAGCAGTTTTATGATTGTAATTCCTAGTCTGATAAAGATCAATAATTCTACATGTTACAAGGATTTTCTTATCTCCCTGTTTCTCTAGATCTAGGATTTGTACAGTTGTTAATTCTTGTGATCAAGAAGTTCGTTCATTAGATTAGAGATTGTATTTGGTGATTGCCAGTTGATAATAATATTATTGCCCTCTGCCCGTGGACGTAGTCAAGTTAGTGAACCATGTATATCGTTGTGTTGTGTGATTGATTTATTTTTTGTCTTCTATCTTAAAGTCTGAGGTTCCACCTTAAAACCAATTGGTACTAAGGGGAGTGGCACATGATCTTTATATATTATAGGTAAGATTTGTCAATTTTCAATGTGGAATAATATCTCTAACACGCCCCCTCACGTGTAGCGGGCTTTGCCAAAGCTTACAACGTGAACTTATCAATCGGGTGACGCGGAGTAACATTGTGGGTCGTTGGTCCTGCACGTGTAAAGAACCTGCTCTGATACCATCTTAAAGTCTGAGGTTCCACCTTAAAACCAATTGATACTAAGGGGAGTGACCCTTGATCTTTATATATTATAAGCAAGGTTTGTCAATTTTCAATGTGGGATAATATCTCTAACATTCTAAATAGATATGTTATAACAAACTAGTATCAGACCCGATCAGGTTGAGTAAGGTCTAGGGTTGTTCCGCTGCAGAAGAAAATAGGATCAGGAATCGAATCACCAGTTGACAAGTTCAATGGGAAGAATAGTTTTTCTCTTTGGCAGATCAAGATGAAGGCCTTGTTGAGAGACAAGGGTTTGTGGGCTCTGGTAGATATTACTGTTAGAACATGGATTAATTAATATGTGTTATTTAATTCCATTTGTTATAATTATTTAATAATGTTAAATTATAGACAAAATGTGTAGAATTTCATTAGGTGTAAGTACCATTAAATGATGGGCATAATGGTAACATCACACCATCATCTTTATGAAAGGGTGTAGTCCCTAAATGAAGTGCCCCTTTTCTTATTATATAAAGGCTATCCATCAGCCATTAGAGAAACTAGTTACATATACAATTCAGTTATAAGAATTCTCTTCATTCATCAAGAAGATTATAGTGTGGACACTATCATTTAGAAGATCTACTCTTCCCTACTTTCTCATTTATTCAGGAACAAGATCAAGAACACAATCATGGAATCACAAGGTACACGCTTCCGTATTATTCTTCTTCGTCTTCTCCTTCTCTTCTTAATCTAGTTGTGAGTCGGTTCATGGTTAATGAATCGTTAATGTTTCAACAGTTACAATCAGGAATCATCAGAATTCAAAGGGCAAAGCGGTAGCAAGTTTCATAGGTGTTGTAGCGGCTGCAATGACAGATGGTTCGGGAAAGGCAACTAAAAATGAAGAAGCAGATCTGAACGCGCTAGATGAGAGAGCCCACTCTAAAATCATCAGATGCCTATATGATGATGTTATGACGGATATTGCAGATACTGATTCCGGAGATGCTGTATGTCTTGCGTTGAAAGATATGTATCTGACACGATTATTGGCCAACAAGTTGTATATGAAGCAGAAACTGTATTCTCATTTGAAAGCCCTTAATCAGAAACCCAAAGTTACTCAACAATAAAAATCGTAAATTGAAATCTCCAAAATTGAAACTTACGAGAAGCACCATCTGGAGTGATTAAAACTAGAGGTAAGGCCGGGTGGAGGTGTTAGCAAAGTTGGCGTTTAGTAGTATAATTTTTTATTTTTTTTTAAACTGCCAACAAAAATGTGTGATTCACTATCACCCTCTTATTTAATTTTGTGTCCGCCCCTATATATAATTGCAAGTGTAAACTTTAGATTTAAATAATTTAGCCAAAAAACACTACCCATATTGAGCTATGTTTTTGATACAAAAACAACAGTCTTTTTAAATCGAAAAAAAAAAAGATAAACAAATAATTATAATTAGTTAATTTCCCATCACGATTTTTTAAGACAAAAATGTTGCTTAGTTAAGAATACAATAAAGGAAAAATTCCCCTAACACCCCCTTGCCCAGATTTTATTTCATTTAAAGAAAATATTTTTGTAAATCTCAATTAGGGAGTTATCTTAATATCATAATTCCACATACACCCCTCGTTCAAATTCAAGACACACGCACGCACACACACACACAGATACTCTCTTTCACTTTCTCTTTCTCTTTCTCTTTCTCTCTCTAACTTTTCCCTTTCACCTTCGTCTCCGGCGTCGCCCTTTCACCTTCGTCGCCATCGTCGCCCTTCCACCTTCGTCGCCGGCGTCTGCTTTTCTGGATCTTCTCCGATTCCGACACACACACATACTCTCTCTCTTTCTCTCTCTAACTCCTTTCCCCTTCAAAGGATGAAGGGGTATACATTCATTTCTGTTTACTCAGGTAATCGATTTTATAAATGTTTTTTTGACAAAGAATTGAAGTGGGGTTTGTTTATTTGATTGATTTTATTGTTGAATTCAAGTATATTACTCTTCAATTGCTCTGATTCTGATTGTTAGGTCAAATAGATTTGATCTTTAGAGTTTCCAATGAATTCAATTTAGTAAATTAATTTTTGGATAATTGAAATGGTAGATTTTGTATCATAACACTAGGTATACTGGTACAACAGATTTTGACGTCTCTGTTTGTAGGAGACTTTCTAAAGCATTTGAAGAAGTAGGATTGGTTGAAAAGGCTGAAAAGTTCTAAACGCTACTGACTGAGAAGGATGTTGACATTGCAATGAATTAACGTAGGTGTAAGTGCTCCAATTTGAGCTTGTTAGCATTTTCGTTAGAAAATTAACGAAAGTTATAACATTACTAACATTCCTAACTTTTCTAACAAAGTAAGGGTAAAATGGGCATTGCCACTTTAAGTTAAACCAAGAAAAGAATCTCAAAAAGCAAAAGAAATTAGAAAAATCCGAATTAAGAAAGTTGAAAAACAGCTTCAGTTTGAATTTTAAAAAAGATTATTCTTCCTGTCCAAAAGCCAGCCAAAGCGTACTTGAGATGAACGGTGCACGCGTCGATCCTTGTCCGCGCGGATACGTTTGATTCTCACAGTGTCCTATAAATTGAACCCTCCTCTCTCAGTTTACATAACACAACTTACTCACAGCAACGAAGTTCTGGCGAAATATAGAGAGAAAACAGTGGGAATCCTTAGATTGCCACCATTTTCTCTTGAATCTTTCCCAATCAAATACCAAACACACCAAACCTTGATACTCCTCAAGCCAAACACCAAATCTTGATACTCCTCAAGTCAAATTCCAAGCCTAGGAAGATAGGGTGTCACCATTGGTAAAGCCCTCCTTCTCAAAACCCTAAAATTCTCTTTTGATTTCTTGATCATCTTGTTCTTCTTACTTTGACTTATTTTATGTCTAGTTTAACTTGAGTTTTGACCTAAGATGGTCATCTTGAAGTTCATCTTCATGAATGACCATCTCAAGTGGTCCACATTTTAGATCTTTAGTCAATTCTTTCTCTTTGGTTTCATCTTTACAAAACCCCCTTTCCCTTTGCAAAGGACATGTTTAAACCCCATAAATTCCCCAAGGATGACTTGAATATGATAACCACTTAATAAAAAGTAGTGGTATCAAGTCTAGGGATGAAAATGGGGTGAACATAGATGCAAATCCCCCAAAAATCACATTTTCCCTCAAGAACATCTTGCTGTCCAGTAGCATTGTTCTGAGACCTCAGTCCATTTTCCTATTTTTTGGACCCAGTAAAACTTGGAATTGGATGTTGACTACAAAACACTTTTTGTAGCCAACATCCAGAGATTTCCAGACATAATTTTATTTTATTTTTTGAGTACGTAAAACTCCTTTTTTCAATTTTTCTTTTAGAGGCCAGTTCATCAGCTTCTGGAAATCCAGATTTCACATCTGAGATTTCTAGAAGGTTTTGACCCCTCAAATTACTTCCAAAATGGAAAGTTCCTTTGCAGAAACCCTATTTAGGGTGTTTTAAGAAACTTTCATTCTCGGACTTTCCCCAGATTCTGAGTTTTTGAAGCCTTTAAGTCCATTTCAAAGTCAAGGGTCAACTGCCTTCTTTCATTCTGGCAGAATTGCTTTTCAAATCCAAAAATCTTTTGAGTGCCAAGACTCGACCCAAAAATCATACCAAAAATCTTGGGGATTGTTCAAAGTCTTATAAAGAGTTCCCTATTTTTGTTTTTCTCAGTTTCAACTCGTTTTGGTCAAAACACACACATCACACACACACACAACAAAAGGATTTCAAATGTTTGGAAGACTCGCTTTGCGAGGCGCGTCGGGTGCACACTAACGTCCTTCCCGACGCGTAACATGACCTCCGAACCTAAATCTCTGATCTCGGGCTTTTTTTTAAAGTTTTGGCCCTCAAAATAAAAATGGCGTGGCGACTCCGTTTGATTTTCAAAAAAAATCGGGTACATCACAGTAGGCCTGTTGGGAAAGTCGTGCTTTCTCGATTGCTTTTGAACAATAAATCCCCCTTTTTCGCATGCTGTAGAAGCAAAAATAACTTGCGGTAGTCCAAACAGTGTTTAGGTGTTGTTCCGAAACTGCATGTTATTAAAATTATGATTTGAATAAGAAATTGCAGCTTGCCTGAAAAGCCTTTAAATCTGTACGTTTAGGGAAGGAATTCAATTTTCATGTTCAAATAGGTCTTATAACTAACTTATAAGACTTTTTAAAAAGTCTTATATGTTACTTATAAGACTTTTTTACAACACAATTTTCAATGTTCAAATAGGTCTTATAACTAACTTATAAGACTTTTTAAAAAGTCTTATAAGTTACTTATAAGACTTTTTTACAACACAATTTTCAATGTTCAAATAGGTCTTATAACTAACTTATAAGACTTTTAAAAAGTCTTATAAGTTACACTTATAAGACTTTTTTACAACACAATTTTCAATGTTCAAATAGGTCTTATAACTAACTTATAAGACTTTTAAAAAGTCTTATAAGTTACACTTATAAGACTTTTTAAAAAGTCTTATATGTTACTTATAAGACTTTTTAAAAAGTCTTATATGTTACTTATAAGACTTTTTTTGTTCAAAATAGGTCTTATAAGTAACTTATAAGACTTTTTAAAAAGTCTTATAAGTAAAAAGACTTATTAAAAAAAGTCTTATAAGTTACTACTTATAAGACTTTTTTACAACATAGTTCTCAATGTTCAAATAGGTCTTATAAGTAACGTATAAGACTTTTTAAAAAGTCTTATAAGTTACTTATAAATTTTTTTAAAAAAAGTCTTATATGTTACATATAAGACTTATTAATAAGTCTTATAAGTAACTTATAAGACTTTTTCCTTTTTATGCTTCAGCTTACTGCTTTTTCCTTTTACGCTTCAGCTTGTAACTATTGCATATGCAGTAGCTCTTGGGCTATGATTGATAGCAGGCAGATTAGACCTAGACCCCAAAATACCAACTAATTTGCATGAACTAAGAACGAAAAGTTTAATATACAAGTTTAATAATCTCATTAATTTGCATCAAAATATATGTTAGTACTACTAGTTTGATTCGTCTCGACGATACGAGTAAAACGGTGGTCTCAGATTTTTTTTTCGACTTCTAGATCTTAATATATTGTAGATTAAAGTTTTTGGGGGAAAAAAAAAAGAGAGCCAGCTGGAGGAGAGAGAGACGGGCTGGAAGGAGTTTAAGTTTTTTCAAGTGAGGGGTGTCTAGGGAAATAAGTATTTCACATGATTTAAATTGGGCTTTAATCTGGGCTCAGGGGCCCTAGGGTCCGTTGGCCTACAATAAAAGTTAAATGATAGCAACACATGACACATAGTATAAATCAAGACTTTGTGCATTACTGTCCTTTAAAGTTAATTCATACCAAAACATGTGATCATTACCATCTCATGAATTTGTGTATTTAATGTCACGTTAGAAGTTTATATTTCACCCTTGAATATTTGGAGTGAATTTCATAGAAAAATGGCTCTTTGTATTGAATGAATGATTTAGTACACTTTTTTTTTATGATTAATAAAAAATCTATTTAAAAAAAAAACACTTTTTATACATCATTGTAGTTATGTAAACATGAATTAGGTCATGAATTTTGTTAGCAACGACAATAACAAAATAAGGGCTCGTTTGATAGGCTGATAGGATTTGCATGTATTAATTGTCAAGAGATTATTACTCTAGGAATTAATTATACCACCCGATTTTTGTGATAAACTAGCAGTACACCCGTGCGATGCACGAAAATAACATAATTTACCTTAAACCAAAATTAGTACAACAATATATATAATCAAATACCAATTAAAATTAAAAAATATAATATGAAATAGTGATATTTAACGTAAATATAGAAAAATAAATAACAAAGAAAACAACAGCAAATACGATTATGTAAACAATTTTTCCTAACCAAATATCATCTTCACCACTGAAAGATGAGATACTTGAATGTCACTAACGTACTATATTACATACACACTTCCTACAACTAACTCCATTTTTTTTTTAAAAAAAGAATCATTTCTATATAACAATTTATCTGATATTTTTTATTAGGGTGATGGATGATTTGGTAATTGCCCCTATAATTATTTAATACACCCGTATCAATACACTAAAGTATTTCTTATTTGCTAAAGGACTTGTGTCCAAACAATATCTTGAGTAGGTGGCTTAAGTCTTTTCGTCTTAGAGATCTTGAGTTCAATCTCTCCTGCTGGCTAGAATTGAATCGAAAATACTTAAAGACATTAAAGACATATACTCCCTCCGTCCCAGCAGAAGTGTCACCTTTTACCCAAAATGGTATCCCGTTTGAAGCGTCACCTTTCCTAAAAAGGAAATATTTTATTAATATTCTATTATCCCATCCACTATTTCCTCCACTAATTCTCTCTCCTCTACACTCACAACACTTTTTAAATTCACTATTTTCTTCACTAATTCTCTCTCCTATTTTCAAATTACACTCACAACATTTTTTCTTTCCACACTTTTCCTTAATTTACGTGTCACCCCTAAAAGGGTGACACTTCTACCGGGACGGAGGGAGTATATTAAACCAATGAGCATTAGTTTATTTTTTGTTAGGGTGATGGATGATTTGGTAATTGCCCCTAGAAATATTTAATACACCCGTATCAATACACTAAAGTATTTTTTATTTGCTAAAGGACTTGTGTCCGAACAATATCTTGAGTAGGTGGTTTAAGTCTTTTCGTCTTAGAGATCTTGAGTTCAATCCCTCCTGCTGCTGGCTAGAATTGAATCGAAAATACTTAAAGACATTAAAGACATACTCCCTCCGTCCCACGTGAATGCAAACTTATTTTCATTTTGGTCCGTCCCACGTGAATGCAAACTATCCAAAATGGAAACAAATTTATTATTTTATATTCACCCTGCCCCACCCACTCATTCTCTCTCTTCATTTTTCACCATACAATTAGTTCACAATGACGTGGGACGGAGGGAGTATATATTAAACCAATGAGCATCTATAGTATAAATCACATCTTGTCCTTGCTACAGTACTATGAACAGTACCAACTGCCAAATTTCCCATTTTGCCCTTAAACCTTTTTTTTTTAAATTTAAAAAAAAAAAAAAAAGGTCCTCGAACACGGGCTTAATTAAAAAAAATAAATAAAAAAATAAATAAACGTGTCCTCGGACACGATCTTTTACTAGTTAGTTTATAAATAATAAAAGGAAAAGGGAACCCATTTTTTTATATAACCCAAAACCCCAATTTTTCTGTTCCCGGTAAAGACCAAATTTTAATTCGTAAATTAAAACTTTTAATTTCTTTGTAACATATTCAAAATATTGCAACTTTGTCCCTATGTTGGAAAATAAATTATGAATAAATCTAATAATGACTTAAATAATTAAATAAATAAAATTTTCTTTTAAATGATTGCGACTCTATATATGGAGAAATGTTAATAAAAAAAAAGGTGAAATCTCCCCCTTCCATACCCCCGCCCCCATCCACCTATCATAAATTCATCTACCTCCAAAAAATTTGCAAATGTCTCTCTTCTCTCACATATTTATTACTAAAAAATTATATCCACATTTTGTTAACAAATTTTCTTATCAAATGACAAATCATTTGCATTCACCATAACATAATAGACGACACTCCACAAACGTCGAAAGTTCAACTCAAACAATAATAGTATGTCTTTCTTTTAACTTACAACAAAAATTATTACAATCAATTATAGGAAAAAAATATCACCTAATAGACTTTATCTTCTTAATATATGTACAGAGTAATCTAATTTCACCCCTAAAATATTTCATATCTATTCCCCACTTAATTAATTATACATACATAATTATCTTAATCATTTGAAAAGAAAAAATATATTACGTATAAATCTAATAGAGACTTAAATAAATAAATAAATAAATATTTTTTTTATTTTAAATGATTGAAACTCTATATATGTAGAGATATTTAATTTCAACTCTATATATGTATGTCATAATTCAGAAATACATATTTTCATCAATGTAACAATCAAATAATTAATTTTGTAAATAAATAGATAAATATCATTTATTAGTGTATGGACAATAGTAATAATAAATAAATATCATATTTGTTTATACTATATTTATTTTTTAGAATATTCACAATACATGTTTATACTATATTTAATTTTGAGAACAAAAATCAAAATCCAAAAAAAACTAACACTGTGTTAAATGATTTTTTTCTCAAACACTACTCTCCCTCATCAAACTCAACCCACTTCTTCTTCTCCTTCTTTCAAAATACATGTTTATACTGTATTTATTTTTTAGAATATAGACATGCACTTCAAAAAAGAGGATTTTTTTTAGTGTCCGAATCAAATGAAAGTATACTCTATTTGTAGAGGAATTTTTTTTATGAATTTGGGTGGAAAAAAAATTAATTTATTATAAAATATTTGATTTGTATTCAAAAAAAGAGGATTTTTTTCTGTGTACGAATCAAATGAAAATAGTCTCTATTTGTAGAGGAAAAAAAAATTTAAAACAATTAATTTATTATAAAATATTTGAGGTTAAAGAAATCGGATGGAAAAAAATTCGAAAATTCAACCAACCAATCGAAGGGTGCCAAGTGTCCAAAAAAAAAAAAGGAAAAGTCGCCTGCCTACACGCGCCTCTGTCGGCGCGTGTAGTGCACTCACCATTTTCGCCCAATCGTTGTCTGCCACGTAGTGTGTCCATTTCTCATATTTTCAATTTTGCAATGGGTGTAAATGACAAAATTGCCATTGACAGAGGTGGTTTTGGCCACTAAACGACGCCATTTTGAATTTCCAAATTTAGTCTATTAATGTTGACGTTTTTGAGCGCCAAATTTTCATTTTGGCCACTTTCTTGCTTTTAATATAGTATAGATATGAAGGGGATAAAAGGTGATAATTAAGAGGCCTTATCCAGATTTTTAGGATTATTACACCGGTTACATTTAATCTACCAAATATCAAGTTTATTGAACTAATAATCATATCCAACACTAAAAAGGATTACCATACGGCCCCCAAGTCTTTTATCCTTATAATCAAGGCTATACGAACTTAAAACTGGGTTGTGTCAAAAGACTAGATTGATTGTGAGAAAGTTTTACTTTTGTTGTCACACATCTATCATAACAATCCTTCTTTTTTATGACTTGACATGCATGCAATGAAAATTTATTTGTAGAGTTGTTATGGTTTTTTTTTTTTGTTAACAATTATATTATTTTTCGTGTTAAGAATCCAATAATATAAATATGCAGAACCTTAACTAGGTTTTTCTTTTTTGTTAGCAACAACAATAACCCAATTTAAGCCTTCCATCCTTGGGGTTTTTACCAATAAAACCTTGAGATTGGGTGAAATTTATCAATAAAAACAGACATTTCAAAACTCGCAAATAAGTTCCAGCTAAAAATATGGATAAAAATATCCCTAACTGCAATTCATCCACGATCGACCGATAGTAGAGGATAAATCAAGCTCTTCTCCAGGCTCCTCGCAAATAAATTACATCATTAATCCGGTAATTGATTTGGCCGGAATTGATGGAGATACCGCCGATCGGAGTGATGTTGTTGAGAAAATTAGGGTCGATAGTGAGAAATGTTTTTTTTTCAGTTAATCAATCATGGATTTCCGTTGAGTATTTGGATAAAATGATTCAAGGAGTTAGAAATTTCCACGAGATGGAAGTTGAATTGAAGAAGAATTATTACTCACGTGAGTTCTTTAGGAAGTTTATTTATATAAGCATTTTTCATTTGTATAGAGGAGATGCAACAAACTGGAGTGATTCAATTGCCTGCGTAATGGCACCCAATCTTGCTGATTCCCATGAACTTCCTTCTATTTGCAGGTAAGTATTGACTAAGCACTTACTCGTGAAATAGAATCCTACATTGTTTGTGTTATAACAGTGTTAGTTTATATTATAAACTGACAATTCTATTTCACATTAATGTTTTATAGGTTTTCACAGTTGTTCATCCTCATGCATTGTTTGTAAAATAACTGTGATGTGTATTTCACAATTATTTTGCTTAAACAACTGATAAAATTTTAAATCGTGATGTGTATTTCGCAGTTATTTTGGTTAGAGTTTGGTGAATAACTAATATTTCTCATTAATCTTGGACACAAGTTTTGGTATAAATAACTGTGAATTCTATTTCACAGTTATTTAAATAACTGTGAAATAAAATTTGTTTATGTTATAAATTTGTTGGTTTATTTTATAATCTGAGAATTCTATTTCACATTAATGTTTTATATGTTTTCACAGTTGTTCATGATTAGAGTTGGTTTATGTTATAATTGTGTTGTAGATTTCTCAGTTATTTATATCATTCTTTAGAATAGCTTTAGGGCAAATTTCACAGTTGTTGGTGTTTTTATTAACTGTGGAAAAAAAAGGAATAGAGAGAAAGAGACAGGGAGAATGCATAGGGAGTGCGAAGCATCAGATCCTAATTTTCACCCATCAAGCGCATAAGGCGCTGATACTTTGTTGATGAGAAATGACTATATCATTTTTATATAAATGTGACTCATACTGAGTCGAATAGATGTTTGCCATTGATTTAAAAATGAGAAAAAGTGTGGCAAGATCCGGATCCTCTAAAGGGGCGTTGGAGTGCTTCTCGGCAAGAGCGGTTCTACTAATCAAATCCCCAAGGACCCCAACAAAATGTCAAGGACAAGGATAAACTCTAGGGCCGTAAATGGTTCGGTTTGGGGCAATTTACGGACCGAACCACTAGAAATCGTTTTGAAAAAATTTCAAACCGAATCGAACCATGAAAAAATCAAACAGAACCGAACCAAACCGCGATGCTCTGATTTGGTTTGGTTCGAACCGCGGTTTGATTTTACGATTCAAACCGCGGTTTAAACCACAATTCAATAATGGTTCAAATCATGAAATAGAACATTGCTTAAACCATCAATTAGAACATAGCTTCATACTACACAATTTATTGTCATGTTTGTTTGAATTTTTCAGACATAACATATATAATAGATTCAGTATTTAAACACAACTTGAAATTGTGCTTCAATGTTTATGATAACAACATGTCATTTGAGTACTTGTAATGGTATGTGCTAAATAGTGAATTAACATTATTACAAAAAGATTAACCAAAAGAAAAAAGGGTTATGGGCTAAAACTCATAAATAGAATAGAGGTTTTCAATCTAAATGTGAGGTGAATATGAAATATATACTCCCTCCGTCCCATTAATAACTTCACCTTTTGCCATTTTGGGTGTCCCATTTAAAGCTTCACCTTTTCTTTTTTGGCAAAAAATCTTTACTATTTTCTCCACTCATTCTCTCTCCTATTTCACTATTACACTCACAACACTTTTCAAATTTACTATTTTCTCAACTCATTCTCTCTCCTATTTTACTATTACACTCACAATATTTTCTCCATCTTTAATTTGCGTGCCGAAGCCAAAATGGTGAACTAAATATTGGGATGGAGGGAGTACATATTTACGGTTAATATTGAACAGTTTGGTGATTTGATTTATCGGTTCAGTTTGATGGTTCGGTCTCGAACCGTGGTTCGGGGGTTCAGACCGCAGAGCAAATTGAACCACACGATTTGAAAATTTTTGAAACCAAACAAAATTACTATTACTTAAAAACTAAACTAAACAACATGATTTGATTTGAATTAATTTCAAATCACGATTTGAACTGAAATACTTATATCCCCAATAAACTCAATAATTCAAAAAGATAGTTAATTGGGGGGGGGGGTTTCTGTAAATATTTTAATTTCCTAAAATTAAAATTATTGAGGATGTCACGTCTTGGTCGCCGATCACGATATGCCACGTGGAATTATACTAAGATGTGTGAGTCACACACCAGACGTGGTCAATGGTGTTAGATTTAATTATTTCTTTGGGTTTCAGGAGCTTTGGAGTCAGGCGCTGTCCAGGTGCGGTTAAGGAAACGGCATTAGACTAGCATCCGTGCGGTTAAGGAACGGCATTCTTTGAGGCACATGCCCGTTTGGTGATGTGGAGCAGCCAATTCATTAGTGTTGTGGAGCAGCCAAGTAATTATCTTGTAGGAGGGCTCCCTTGAGGCTCTGGAGTATAAGGGGTGCTGCCACTGACTGTATAGGGGACATCATAAAAAAAAATAAAAAAAATTTAAAACTTCCAAATCAAAAGGGTTTTAGCTAGAGTTTTCGAAAGAAAAAAAGAAAAAGAAAAAAGTTTAGAGAGAGAAAAATACAGAGCGAGAAACAAGGCGCGGGGTGGCCGTCCGAAAAACAGAAGCAGCAGCAGCTCGCTTCCTATTCATTTCTTTCTTCTTTGTTTAAACGAAGCCGCGTTTGCGTTCCCCCTTTCTAGGGCACACAAAAAGGAAATTAAGACTAATTTCTTTTAATAATTTCAAAACAGCATTACGGAAATACACACACAGTGTTCACACAGATCAATCAGCCGAAATTCAATTACCTAGATCTTGCTTCGTTTAATCTTCAATCAACTCCGATCGATCAGTTCATTACGCATTTGGCAGCTCGATCACTGATTTTTTTAAATTGTTGTGGGAGGAGGATTGAGCTCGGAGATCCTCCTTTGTAGTTAATCCGATCTGCCTGAGGGCTGATCGGCCGGAGCTACTTCCGTCGGATGAGAAAGGAATTTGTATGTTTCAGAAGGTTTCAGGTGGGAAAACGATGAAATGGGTAACATTGCTTAAAGATTTCAAGGAAAAAGTTGGATTATCCGCGCCTCCTTCTGCCGCTAATTCTCCCTCATCTTCTGCTTCGCCGGCCTCCTACAATCGTGAGAATAGTAATGCCTCTTCTACCTACCAGGACTCCGCGTCTTCGCCTTCTAGGTTAGTTTTTCTTTATTTGTTTAATCCCTAAGTTCCAATTGATGAACTGAAATTATTTTTGGATGACTGTAGTGGCATCCAATTTACTTGTTTTAGTTGTTTGAACCTTATTTATGCATTTCTTTATCTCTTCCCCTCGGGGACATCCGATGTAATCCTTTTTATTTTCTCATTTCAACTTGTAAGGAGCTGAGGCAGTAGGATGATGTAATAGGCTATTCAATTCTGCCAATTTTGTATTGTGAACCTAAAGGAAGTGAGCTATTATTGAGCATCAAAGGAAGCTGAGATGCTTACTGGATTGGTTCTGGGCTAGGGGATAACTGGATTTTAGAGCTTAGATCTTTGACTTTCTTAGTAAGTTAAGTTGCATCATTATTGTGCTGGCTAGTAATCCAATCTGGGTTTGAAGGGTTCAAATCTGGGTTGACATTTGTGCATGCAGGTGTTGCCTCTGGGGTATACGGAATTGGCAAAAATTGATCCGGAGTATTCCTGCCAGCCACCTTTTGTGATTTTGTATGGATGCTGTGTGTCCTTATGAAAATCATAAATGAGATCAGTAACTTACATCATCAGAAATCGTAATGCCACTATGAAAAAGAATAACAACCCATTTTAGGTAGCTTGTTTTGTAGCCTATTGGAGTCTGGCTATCAGTTGTAATGCCACTATGAAAAAGAATAGCAGCCCATATTAGGTAGTTTGTTTTGTAGCATATTGGAGTCAGACCATCAGCCAGACAGCCACCTAGGATATGGTTCAACTTCGCATCAACTTTATCTTCTTGCTTCATGCTCATAAGTGCCATTTTATGTTTACTATCATTATTTTTATCAGCTTCCTTATTTTGAAATCAGAGACAAACATGAATTGGAATTGGACTTCAAGAGATACTGGGAAGAGTTTCGTTCATCAGGCTCCGAAAAGGTTGCTGCACGAATGCTACTTCGTTTTCGGTTATCTTGTAGATATAACTGTTGATGAAGGCTGATGGGTTCTTTTTTATCCATGCAGGAGAAAGAAAGGGCCTTGAATCTGACTGTTGATGTTTTCTGTAGACTAGTGAAGCAGCATGCTAATGTAGCTCAGTTGATTACCTTGTATGAATACTACTTCTCCCAGGCTGATATTTCACATTGTCTATTCCTTTTCTCAGATGATTTTCTCATTTCTTCAAGATCATTTATATTTCACCTTGTCTTGATTATTTTCTTGATAGAAGTGAATGCTATGACTGCCCCATATATATTTTATGATATACTGAAATTTATATCATAAAAATTAAATAATAATAAATAAGAATATGAGAAGTAGAATAAATATGCTGGGGTGCTTCACTGTATGTAACAGGCAGTAGCAAAAGCTTTTATTGCCATTTCTGCTGTTGCTGATTGTTTTGGCTTGTGTTTTCCACGTCAAGTAAAGCAGATAGCTTTCCGGAGATGATATTCTTATACCGAGTTCAAAACTTTTGTGGCAGGTCCATCTACATGGCCTGCTATAAATTTTAACATAAACATATGTTTTTGGTATATTTCTGATTATGATGAACCTTCTGGATTTCTTGATGCATTGCCTAGGCGGCTACCTTAATCTTAGATGATGAACAATATACGCTAGAACTGATAGATGTAACTTTTCTGAATGTATTGCAAAAGGAGAGGCCCTGTTTTATTCTGCTGGATCTATTCTCTTATTTTTCTTTCACATGTTATTGAAGATGTACACATAAAATGAGGTTGATTACAACTATATCTCTTATTTTTCTTTCATATGTTATTGAAGTTGTACACATAAAATGGGGTTGATTACAACTATTCTTGTGATTCACAGGTTAGTAGAGACACACATATTCTCTTTTGTTGTTGGAAGAGCATTTGTAACCGATATCGAAAAGTTGAAAATCAGGAGCAAAACAAGATCGTTGGAGATTGGAAGTGTTTTGGACTTCTTCTTGGAAGTCACAAAGGTTTGCTTCTGATGCTTAGTCCTTACCATCTCCGTCCTATCTTTCTCTCCAACTTGAGTGGAGTTGGGGATTCGTTATATATTCGGCTACATTTTTGCCCATGTATCTGCAGGATGGCATTCAGCCCGGTTCAAATTTATTACATGCTGTGGAAATCCTTGTATCTGGGGTATATCCGTAAGCTTCATCTGTGTCAAATAACTCATATTGCCTAATTTCTTCTTCTTCTTATTCTGAAGCATGCTCATACCTTTCCCCTTCCATTTTCTCAATTACGTATGTCCTGAGATTGTGACTCTTGGAAGTAACTTATTCATATTATACTGATATCCAATTTATTCTTTTATACTGCGACCGGGGGGTGGGGGGATGTTAGTATATGAGTCATGGGCAGGCAATGATGTTGTTGTTATTCCCTTATATTTCCTTACGTAACCGATATATATATTGTTGGCAGCCCATTGATAAACAGTCTCTCCTTGATTCTGGGATTTTATGCTGTCTAATTCATATTCTCAACGCTCTTTTGGCTCCTGATGCGGGAAATCCTAGTCAAACTGCCACTACTAATAGTGAGGAATCATCAGGATTGGAGAAAATTGACAATGGTGATGTTGGGCCAGTACGACGGCTTGAGGTAGGCTGCTTAAAGTGGTTTTATGCATTATCATGCACCACTTTAGATGCATTCTAATTTCTATGTTTGCTTCCATTCTTGTATCACGGAGTAACTTTTATTTTCTTCTCCTTAAATAAAATTTTGATACAACATTGTGACCGTAGAACACCTTGCGAATATAATATAATAATAATAATATTTTTTTATCTTCGCTTGTTGCTATAAGAGACCTAATGGGAGTAGCTATGAGTATCTGCGAGCTTTACTTTAGGCTTGAGGAGCTTCTTACTTTCTTATATTTTCTAAATTCATCCTCTTATTGATAATGTAGCAATGTGCAACAAGTTAGGATATAACCACAGCACGTTTTTTTGATGAACTTCCTGATGCATACAAATTAAACCCATTCCATTAAGATCTTTTGGCAGTCCTCCGTGAAATACTTGACACCTCACCATTTGGTTCAGATTCTGGGAAATACTCAACAGGGACTAAGCATATGCAAGTCACATGATGCCAACAAGCTTGTTACGATCGATTATCCCAATTTCATTTTAGTAATAATTTGTTACAATCAAATTACTCCGATTTCCTTTTTCCTTTTCAAATTGTCTTGTTTAAAGCCCAATGTGGAACCCCATCTTAGCTCAAATTTAACTGAGCCAAACTTCAGATACCCCATTGCCAAAATTTGTGAGGCGAATCCAAAAACAGTGGTTGGAAATACACATAGAACCAGATTTAGGTATATTATCTTTTCATGCTTGTGTCGTTGTGCTTGTGGTAGGGTCTAGGGATGAACTTGGTCCTTGTTACCGTGTGTGTATGATTGTCAGATCTAGCTAATTAGATTAGATAGAGGATAGCAGGATGCGGTATCACATATAGGCAATTGAGAGAGTGTTCTTGGAGATGTGAGCGAAAACAATAATCGACTTCTAAACAAGATTTTTGGAAAGCTACCCAAATCTGAGATATCAAGATCAAGAGAAACTTCTTGAAAAAAGATTGAGATTGAGAGATGTATCCGTGACTTGTTTGTCGGAATCATGAATGTTGTGTAGGTTGCGCCTCATAGGTCATGCTTAGGTGGCTAGCAGAGTAAGGACATAGATTTTTAATAAATGATCTCACTGTTATCGGGCTCCTCAGAGTTCTCTCTGGTCAGTCTTGGGCCAGAAACAACTGCACCGATCTTTCATAGAGATCTAACTCTCAGAATTCCCACTGACATCTATAGGACTTGATGTTGGAGTTTATATGTGTAAGCATGTGAATATTTGTGCACTTGTGGTAGAGAGTGTAGGGAGAGAGAGAGTGATGCAAAACCGAGGGTCTTTCAAATATTGTTAGGTTGTTTGGCCTTTGTAAAATTCTGTTGATAGCACCACACAAAGTCATTGAATCTGTAAATTGGAACCTATTTTGGTTTAGTGTTGGGCAATATAGTTAAAGAGGGGTGATGTATAAAATTGTGAAACCACCAGAGTTTAACTTACCCTGAAAACAACCGTGATGTTGCATCAGCAGGACTAGGAATGGATCTGGGATTTTTGATGATGCTATTCTTTTTCCTCGTCCCTAGCAGCTGATTAATTAATATAAGGTTCGGTGATGTGCAAAGAACACATTGGAGTAATTTGATGGAGTTAGAAGGTGCCATCAAACTTTGCTTTTAGTGCCAACACTACTCGCAAAATTACTGGAACTCTGGAAGAACTCCAAACTTTTGTAAGGTGGCCAGAAAAGACACTACCATTAGTCCCCCGTCAAAAAGACTAATGGGGATGTTGATGCTCCCTATATAGTGATGGTATATTGGCCACTTAAAAGAAAAATTGATGGTTTAGTAGGCACAAGATACAATCAACTTAGATCATTTTGGCCACCTAATGAAAACTTATAGTTGATTTTTTTTTATAATTATTATTAGTATAATTTTTCCTTCTTCTGTAATTAGTAAGGTGGATGGTCAATAGTTAGGGACTTGAAGCAACGGTATATGTTACTTTCTGTCACTAACCTTATCTTAAGCTCCCTAGTCAACTTGCTGGGATTTCATTGTTGTTGAAATGAAATGAGTTTTATGTATGGGCGTCTGCTATATATTTAACAGTTGTATTTTCTCAAACATCTTTAGTCTTAGGTAACAACCAGTTTGGGGTTAGCTCATTCATAGCAGAGTTGATATTCATGTGTAACCCAATATGTTGGTTTTACAATAATAAGAATACAATTAATTGCATGACATATTCAAATTCGCTAAGTTTAAATAAGTTTTAATCTTGAAGGTAGAGGGAAGTGTTGTGCATATTATGAAAGCATTGTCAAGTCATACTACAGCTGCTCAGAGTTTGATTGAGGACAATTCACTTCAGTTACTTTTTGAGATGGTGGCGAATGGTTCACTGATTGTATTTTCTCGATATAAGGATGGCCTTGTGCCGTTGCACACTATTCAACTTCACAGGCATGCAATGCAGGTACTCCTCTAACCAGCTGTCTATTTACTTTCAAATGTTTAAAAGGACATATTTATGCTTGATCATAAGAAGTTGATTTCAGTTCACTCCTGATTGTTAGTTTTTCTTTTTATTTTATTTCCCTCTTATTCAGATACTTGGTCTTCTTCTGGTTAATGACAATGGCAGCACAGTCAAGTATATACGAAAACACCACCTGGTATGTTCTCATATGTTATTTAAATCCTGAATGAGATAGGGTACTTCATATGGCTAGTATCTAGATGTGACACTTTTATTCTCTCTCTCTAATCATGTGGCAATCTAAAAGTCGGGTTGTTTATATGTAGTCTTTCAAGCAAGTTCTTTTAAATACATAGTGCACTATTCATATTGACAAGAAAAAAATTTCTTTTCTTCTCCTTTTTAAAACTAGTCGTATTCTTGTAAAGATTGAATATCTGTTTTATTATCTGGAATGATGTGGAATATGCATATGAACTTTGGTTCGCTGTTACAACATGAGCCATAAATTTATTTGTCAGGGACGAATAACATGAAATGGGCCATATTTTTGTTTACTACTTATTGTTGTTGTTATTATTATTATGATTATGTGTTCCTTAGTTTATGAATTGTGTTGTCTCATGCATCAGTTAGGTGCATCCTGCACCTCGTAGAATCAATGGAAGTTGTAACGTCCAACTTCACCATTGGGCAAGGCATGTAATAGCCCAAGGATCATTATGACAAAGGTGTTCCTTGTGGGATTTAGGGATTACTTTCTCTCGTCTACCCATATTTTAGAAGTTCTACGTCATTGTTGATTATTGTCTCACTTCTAGAATGTGTTTTAGTACTTCTTCATTCACAGGATGAAGCGTCTACCTTGTTAGGTTTATGGCCGGCCAACACATTCATTTAAATGTTGTAACTTCTCTTTAATTATCAATCTCTCTGGAATTGATCTAATGGGGTATCTAATTTTTTAATGCAGATAAAAGTTCTTCTAATGGCTGTCAAGGGTTTTAATCCCGAGTCTGGTGATGCTGCATATACTATGGGCATTGTGGACCTGTTACTTGAATGCGTGGAATTGTCATATAGACCTGGTAAGTGGCTTGGTTTATTTGGTTATGCCAGACCAATGACTATATTGTGTGGTACCAATGTTATTAGTGATGTATTGATTTTTGTAATGTGTAACAAATTTCTAATACAGTACATATACCAGAATTCTAGATGGACTGCCTGTCCATCTAATGTAAATTGATCTTAATGTTATACAACCTTCTTTTCTTATAAAAAAAACATAAACCAGAGAATTTGTTTTGATTTTTTTTTGAAACTTACATCATACTTGTCCATACTATGACAAACATGATGCTAGCCGACCCCAAATCATATTGGGACTAATGCTTTGTTTTTGTTGTTGTTTACATCATGTTTTTTTTTTTTGGTTAGCATTTTTAGAACTATTTTTTGGTTACATTATAAAAGCTACGAAAGTAATGTGCTATATTAGGCAAAAAATCCAACTAATGGTGATAGTCGTTCATCTCTAATACTTTATGAAAATGTTTTATTTTGTTTTGTTTTTTCTTTCGAAAATCAATTTATTGCTAACTGAAGAAAATTTACTTGTAGAGGCTGGTGGCATCAGGCTTAGGGAGGATATCCATAATGCTCATGGGTACCATTTCCTTGTTCAGTTTGCATTGGTTCTTTCAAAAGATCAAGGCTTTCAAGCTACTCATTCCATGTTTATTTCTGATCAAGATACAAACTCAGAAAGTTCAAATTCATTTACCGGTGTGGGAGTGAGGGACAGAAAGGAAAAAGTTGGTGAAAACTCACCGGAAAATCTATCACCAACACTCTCTAGGTTGCTTGATGTTCTTGTAAATCTAGCTCAGATAGGTCCAGCTGAGCCTACTGTATCCAAAGCTTCTAAAAGTTCTCATATGAAGTCTAGTAGCCATGGCAGGAGTCGAACTTCTTCTTCTGATTGGCTTGCTGACGAAGTCTGGGATCAGAGCAACAACAAAGTTAAGGACCTAGAAGCTGTCCAGATGTTGCAGGACATTTTTCTTAAAGCAGATAGTCGGGAATTGCAGGGAGAAGTGCTAAACAGAATGTTTAAGATATTTTCAAGTCATCTTGAGAACTATAAATTGTGTCAGGAGTTGCGAACGGTGCCACTCTTGATCCTCAATATGGATGGTTTCCCTCCATCTTTGCAGGAAATAATTCTCAAAATTCTTGAATATGCAGTGACTGTTGTGAACTGCATACCTGAGCAGGAATTGCTTTCACTTTGCTGCTTATTGCAGCAACCGATAACATCTGAATTAAAGCACACAATTCTGTCTTTCTTCGTAAAATTGTTATCCTTTGATCAGCAGTACAAAAAAGTCCTGCGAGAAGTTGGCGTGCTGGAGGTTCTATTGGATGATCTGAAGCAGCACAAATTTCTTTTGGGGCCAGAGCAGCATAATGGTGACACCAATCAACTGGAAAGGAAATCCAGCTCCAGCAACTTTAAGAAGCACCTGAACAGTAAAGATGCTATTCTGTCTTCACCGAAATTACTGGATTCAGGGTCTGGAAAATTTCCTCTTTTTGAAGTTGAAGGCACTATTGCAGTTGCTTGGGACTGTTTGGTATCATTATTAAAGAAAGCTGAACCTAATCAGGTTTCATTTCGTTCTGCTAATGGTGTAACCATTTCTCTTCCCTTTTTGGTATCTGATACCCACCGCGCTGGTGTTCTGCGGGTGTTATCATGTCTGATTATTGAAGATACTGCACAGGTTTGCACTGTTTTCAATTCCCATCTTATCTTTCTGTGTTCATTATTAGTGTTTTTATTTTTATTTTTTAAATCAAGTCTTTTGTGTACATAAAACAATATGCCCTGTCCCTGCTGTTCGCCCGAACTTTTCTAGGAAGGGGTGGGGGTCAGGTGTTCTAGTCTCACATGAGAAACTATTGAAAAATAGGTTGTTCGATAGAAACTAAAAATGGGGAGCGGATTCATGCTCATGTTGGATAAGAGTTTGCACTTTCTACCAACTTGATACAAGCTAAAATATAATATTGACTTTTCCATCAACATCAAATTGATATAATTCCCACTTTTTTATAATCCATATTCTACTTCTTTGATGCTTGACTTGAAAAATTGCTCGTTATCAGGCTCATCCAGAAGAATTGGGTGCATTGGTTGAAATTTCTAAGAGTGGCATGGTTACAAGTGCTTTGGGATCTCAATACAAGCTTCAAGATGATGCAAAATGTGATGTTTTTGGAGCTATATGGCGCATTCTGGGAGTTAATAGTGCTGCTCAGAGGGTATTCGGTGAAGCCACTGGTTTTTCTCTTCTGCTGACTGTACTTCATAGTTTGGAGGGTGATAAAAGGCATGCAAACCAGCCATATTCAATGAATTACATTAAAGTTTTCACATGTTTGTTGCGTGTTATGACAGCTGGGGTATGCGATAATGCTGTAAATAGGGCAAAGTTGCAAGCAATTATATCCTCTCAAACTTTTTATGATCTTCTGTCAGACACTGGCTTGATTTGTGCTGAGTGCGAAAGACAAGTTATACATTTATTGGTGGAACTTGCTCTTGAAATAGTACTTCCCCCATTTTTGACATTTGAAACTGCTAAATCATCAGATGTTACGGATAGTGGGTCTGCTAGTTTTCTTATAGTTACTCCATCGGGTTCATTTATTCCTGATAAGGAACGGGTGTATAATGCTGGCGCTTTTAGGGTGCTCATACGTTCATTATTACTCTTCACTCCCAAAGTGCAGCTAGAGTTGCTAAACCTTATTGAAAAGCTTGCTCGTGCTGGCCCTTTCAATCAGGAAAATCTCACCTCCGCAGGTAGAATAACATACTTAGGCTTATTTGTAGTATTCTTTATAGCAATATTCTTATACTCTGGCTTCTTGCTTTATTAGGTTGTGTTGAACTTTTGCTGGAGACAATACACCCCTTCCTTTCAGGCTCATCCCCTCTACTATCCCATGCTCTTAAGATTGTGGAAGTTCTTGGGGCTTATAGGTGAATCTGGTTAAAAGTTGACAAATAACTTACCTGTTTATGTTTTCTGCAAAATCGTCTGGAATTCTAGATTTTGATTTGCTGTACTTGTTTTCGGTGGCAGGTTGTCACCAGCAGAACTTCGCGTGCTTGTTAGATACATTTTGCAAATGAGACTGAGGAGTTCAGGTCGTATTCTTGTTGATATGATGGAAAGATTAATCCTTATGGAAAATACAGCTTCAGAAAATGCATCTCTGGCACCATTTGTAGAGATGAACATGAGCAAAACTGGGCACGCTTCTATCCAAGTATCTTTAGGGGAAAGATCATGGCCTCCTGCTGCAGGGTATTCTTTTGTTTGCTGGTTTCAGTACCGAAATTTCTTGAAGCCCCAAGTAAAAGAACTGGAAACCTCCAAGGCCAAATATTCTAAAAGGCAGATTGGCAGCGGTGGGGCGAATGTTTTTCGTATATTTTCTGTTGGTGCCGCAGACAGTGGCAGCACTTTTTATGCGGAGCTTTGTCTTCAGGAGGATGGTATTCTAACCCTTGCAACTAGCAGTTCCTCTTCCTTGTCATTTTCGGGGTTAGAAATAGAAGAAGGCAGGTGGCATCACCTAGCTGTTGTTCATAGCAAGCCAAATGCTCTGGCTGGGCTATTTCAAGCTAGTGTTGCATATGTCTATCTTAATGGAAAGCTTAGACACACTGGGAGACTGGGATATTCTCCCTCTCCAGCTGGGAAGTCTCTTCAGGTAACTATTGGGACTCCGGTTACTTGTGCAAGGGTTAGTGACCTGTCGTGGAAACTTCGATGTTGTTATCTGTTCGAAGAGGTGTTGACACCAGGTTCTATTTGTTTTATGTACATTCTGGGCAGAGGATATAGGGGACTCTTCCAAGACACTGATCTCTTGCAATTTGTCCCTAACCAGGCATGTGGTGGTGGTAGTATGGCCATCTTAGACTCTTTAGACACTGACTTGGCTTTGGCTTCAAACATACAAAGACCGGAAAGTGCTAGCAAGCAAGGAGTTTCTAAGACTGATCGTAGTGGAATCGTTTGGGATTTTGAGAGACTAGGGAATCTCTCGTTGCAGCTCTCTGGAAAAAAGCTCATATTTGCATTTGATGGAACATGCACAGAAGCTTTTCGAGCATCTGGAACATTGTCTATGCTCAATTTGGTAGATCCGATGTCAGCGGCTGCTTCTCCTATAGGGGGTACGTAACTAACTTGTGTATTAGACATTTTACCAACTTGTGATCTTCCTCATTAATACGAAGCTGAGGAGTAAACTTGTTGTTAATTAGAAATTTATTATCCTTTCCCTCCACCTCTTACTTATCCCCGATCTTTGGATGATTGTAGTTCTGAGCTCTTCTCTTTCACCCAGGTATACCACGCTTTGGACGTCTTCATGGGGATGTCTACGTCTGTAAACAATATGTTATTGGTGATAGTGTACGTCCTGTTGGTGGGATGGCTGTGGTCCTTGCTCTTGTTGAAGCTGCTGAAACCAAGGATATGCTGCATATGGCTCTGACTCTACTTGCTTGTGCACTTCATCAAAATCCACAGAATGTCCAAGATATGCAATCATACAGAGGATACCACTTGTTAGCCCTCTTTCTGAATCGAAGAATGTCGTTGTTTGACATGCATTCACTTGAGATATTTTTTCAGATTGCTGCTTGTGAAGCTTCTTTCTCTGAACCAAAGAAGTTGGAAAATACTCGGAGTACTCTTTCACCTGCTACAAGTACTCCTGAGACCAGTTTTGAGGAGCTTAATTTTTCGAAGTTCCGAGACGAATTCTCATCTGTTGGCTCTCATGGAGATATGGATGATTTCTCCGCACAAAAAGATTCATTCAGCCATCTTTCAGAACTAGAAAACAGTGACATGCCAACTGAAACATCAAATTGTATAGTCCTGTCAAATGCTGATATGGTAGAGCATGTATTGCTGGACTGGACTGTATGGGTAGCAGCCACAATCCCAATTCAAATTGCTTTATTGGGATTTCTTGAGAATCTAGTCTCTATGCATTGGTACAGAAATCATAATCTTACAATTTTGCGTAGACTCAATTTGGTTCAACATTTACTTGTAACTTTGCAAAGGGGTGACGTTGAAGTTCCAGTTCTAGAAAAGTTAGTTGTGCTGTTGGGGGTCATTTTGGAAGATGGGTTCCTCACTTCTGAACTGGAACATGTTGTCAGGTTTGTGATTATGACCTTTGATCCTCCTCAACTGACATTACGTAATCAGATTACACGAGAGTCAATGGGGAAGCATGTTATTGTAAGAAATATGCTTCTTGAAATGCTGATTGATCTGCTAGTGACCATTGAATCAGAAGAGCTGCTTGAGCAGTGGCATAAGATCGTTTCCTCCAAATTGGTAACTTATTTCCTTGATGAAGCTGTTCATCCTACTAGCATGAGATGGGTGATGACTCTTCTTGGCGTGTGTCTTACATCCTCTCCTACTTTTTCACTTAAGTTCCGAACTAGTGGAGGGTATCAAGGGTTGGCAAGAGTGCTTCCAAGCTTCTATGATTCCCCTGATATTTATTATATTCTATTCTGCCTGATATTTGGGAAGCCTGTTTATCCAAGATTGCCAGAAGTTCGTATGATCGACTTTCATGCCCTTATGCCCAGTGACGGGAGTCACATTGAGTTGAAATTCGTTGAGCTGTTGGATTCTGTAATTGCCATGGCAAAGTCTACATTTGATAGGTTATCTGTTCAGTCAATGCTTGCATATGAAAATGGCAACCTTTCCCAGGTTGGTGCTAGCTTTGTGGCAGAGCTTGCGGAAGGTAATACTGACATGGCTGGAGAGCTTCAGGGTGAGGCATTAATGCACAAAACCTATGCTGCTCGCCTGATGGGTGGAGATGCTTCAGCACCTGCTGCTGCAACTTCAGTTCTTAGATTCATGGTTGATCTAGCAAAGATGTGTCCCCCTTTTTCTGCTGTCTGCAGACGTGCGGAATTTCTTGAAAGTTGTGTTGACATTTATTTCTCCTGCGTCAGGTCTGTACCTCTTTTTTTCTCATGTCATGTACCTGTTGAATAGCATGCTATGAGTCTGATTGAGTTACTTGCCTAAAGTTTGTGTCCTGAAAATTTCTGAATTTATTGAGGTTCTCTGGTTGATTATGGTGTGCCGTGTAGGTCTGCTAATGCAGTGAAGATGGCGAAAGAGCTATCTGTAAAGGCAGAAGACAAGAACTTGAATGATAATGATGATTCCACTAGTTCTCAGAATACATTCACTAGCTTGCCCCATGAACTGGATCAGCCTGTTGAAACCTCTGTAAGTTTGGTAAGCTTCCCTAAAGGGGAAGTGAGTACAAGCTCTGAAGATATACCTGTTGTCTCGAATGCTGTGGATGGTGATAAAACAGATACAACCATGACTTCTTCCCAGCTGGAATCAAAGAAATCTGTGAAAGCTGTCTCAAGTATTGTTGGTGAAGCGGTTGAACAAGTGTCTACTGCAACTTCTAGCAGTAATGACTTGAGTATTCGTGAGATCAAATCCCCAGATCCAAACCAGGCTGGTTCACTTAGCTCCGCGTCCTTAAGAATGTATGATTCTCCAATCTTGTCAGAGAGATCTTCTTCCAGAATCCAACTTACACCCTCTTCGTCCACGGTTATTGCATTGACTTCTTGGCTTGGGGGTTCAGGTCACAAGGAATCAAACGCTCTATCAGTAGCCACTCCTTCCATGGAATCTTCTGCATCTGTGAATGAATTTGATTCATTTTCCGACCTGAAATCCCCTTCTCAAGGACCATATGCTACAAATGCTTTTCTCACCGTGAATCCTAGGCTGCTTCTTGATTTGGATGATTCTGGCTACGGGGGTGGTCCCTGTTCGTCAGGAGCTACTGCTGTTTTAGATTTCATGGCAGAAGTTCTTTCTGATTTTGTAACTGAACAGCTAAAAGCAGCATCAGTGATAGAAAGTATATTGGAAAGTGCTCCCATATATGTTGATGCTGAATCTGTGTTAGTTTTTCAGGGTTTGTGCCTTAGTAGACTGATGAACTTTCTTGAAAGGCGGCTCTTGCGGGATGATGAGGAAGATGATAAAAAGCTAGATAAGAGCCGTTGGACATTGAACTTGGACATGTTATGCTGGATGATTGTTGATCGCGTATATATGGGTGCTTTTCCTCAGCCAGCTGGTGTCCTCAAAACGCTCGAATTCTTGTTGTCTATGTTACAGCTGGCAAATAAAGATGGTAGGATTGAAGAAGCAGCTCCCACGGGAAAAGGTCTTTTGTCTATTGGCAGAGGAAGCAGGCAACTTGATGCATATATGCAAGCACTTCTCAAAAATATGAATCGCGTCATATTGTACTGTTTCCTTCCGACATTCTTAATGTCCATGGGAGAAGATGAACTTGTTTCATGCTTGGGTTTACAAATTGAACCAAAGAAGAGAGTGCTCCTCAACTCTTTACAAGAAGACAGTGGGGTTGATGTATGCACGGTGTTGCAGCTATTGGTTGCTCACAGGCAAATAGTATTCTGCCCCAGCAATCTTGATACTGATCTAAATTGCTGTCTTTGCATAAGTTTGATCTCGCTTCTTGGTGACCAAAGACGGAATGCACAGAACTTGGCAGTTGACATTCTCAAGTACCTTCTTGTGCATCGCAGGGCTGCACTGGAAGAATTGCTTGTCTCTAAACCAAACCAAGGACCACGTTTGGATGTTCTGCACGGTGGTTTTGACAAACTTTTGACTGAAAGTGTATCTGCTTTTTTCGAGTGGCTTCATAGCGCTGAACAGGCTGTCAATAAAACTTTAGAACAGTGCGCTGCCATTATGTGGGTGCAGTACATTGCTGGGGCAGCAAAGTTTCCTGGTGTGAGGATAAAAGGCATGGATAGTCGACGAAAGCGAGAAATGATTAGAAAATCGAAGGATAGTGCTAAGCTAGATTCAAGGCATTGGGAGCAGGTAAATGAACGGAGGATTGCATTGGAATTGGTTCGAGATGCTATGTCTACTGAACTGAGAGTTGTTCGTCAAGACAAGTATGGGTGGGTGCTACATGCTGAAAGTGAATGGCAAACACATCTCCAGCAACTTGTACATGAGAGAGGAATATTCCCAATTTATAAACCCTTGCCGACCGAAGAGCCTGAATGGCAGCTTTGCCCCATTGAAGGTCCATACAGAATGCGCAAAAAGCTTGAGAGGTGCAAACTAAAGATCGACACAATCCAAAATATTCTGGATGGGCAGTTTGAATTTGGGGAAATGTCTAGGGAAAAAAATGAGAATGATCTCAGTGGTTCTGATGCTGAATCTGATTCTTATTTTAATCTTTTGACTGGTAATGCGAAGCAGGAATCTTTTGAAGGAGAAATGTATGATGATTCAATATTCAAAGAATCAGACAGTGCAAGAGATGTAGCTTCCAGTAGAACTGGATGGAATGATGATCGTGATAGTAGTATAAATGAGGCCAGTCTTCATTCAGCAGCGGATTTCAGTGCCAAATCCAGCTCAATGAACTTCTCAAAAGAAGAGAGTATACAGGAGAAATCTGAAATAGGGTCCCCAAAGAAGTCTTCTGCTGTAAAACTTGACGATGGAAAAGTGTTGGAAGACAAACTGGATAAGGAACTAAACGATAATGGTGAATACTTAATTAGACCTTATCTGGAACCGTTTGAGAAGATAAAAAGCAGATATAATTGTGAAAGAGTTGTAGGTCTTGATAAACATGATGGTATATTTCTGATCGGAGAACTTTCTTTATACGTTATCGAGAACTATTACATTGATGATTCTGGATGCATTTGCGAGAAGGAATGCGAAGATGAATTATCTGTTATTGATCAAGCTTTAGGTGTAAAGAAAGATTTCTCTTGCAGTATGGATTCTCATTCCAAGTCAACTTCATCCTGGGGTGCAACTGTGAAGACATACGTTGGTGGACGGGCATGGGCTTACAATGGTGGCGCATGGGGAAAGGAAAAGGTTGTTAGTAGCGGTAATGTACCTCATCTTTGGCGAATGTGGAAGCTTAATAGTGTCCATGAAATTTTGAAGCGTGATTACCAGCTTCGTCCTGTTGCAATCGAAATATTCAGCATGGATGGATGTAATGATCTTTTGGTTTTCCACAAGAAAGAGAGAGAAGAAGTTTTCAAAAATTTGGTGGCGATTAATCTGCCCAGAAACAGCATGTATGTTGTTTCCGCTCTGTTGGTTCAATACAGTTTTCTAAGCAGTATTTGTTTTTTTCTCAATTCTCCATTTCCTCTACCCCCCCCCCTTTTATCTGTTTTGTTGATAGGTTACATCCTATTGTCTATATATGTGTTTAAGGATTGGTCTGTTGGCTTTGTTCTCATTCCTTTTGGAATATTAAACCAAACTAATCAGGTTATCAAAATCATTTGTCTTGAACAGGCTGGACACCACAATTTCAGGATCAGCAAAACAAGAAACTGGTGAAGGCGGTCGTCTTTTCAAGATTATGGCCAAATCCTTTTCCAAGAGATGGCAAAATGGAGAAATTAGCAATTTCCAGTACATTATGCACCTAAATACACTTGCAGGTCGTGGATACAGTGATCTTACACAGTACCCAGTGTTCCCATGGGTTCTGTCAGATTACGAGAGTGAAAATTTAAACTTATCAGATCCAAAAACTTTCCGCAGACTTGACAAGCCAATGGGTTGTCAAACAATGGAGGGTGAAGAGGAATTCAGGAAAAGGTCCGCTCTCATTTGTATACTTCTAAGTTGTAATTGAGTTTTGCTGACTTCTGATCACCTGCTTTAATAAAAAATCTTGGACATTCATTTTGGGACGGAAGGAGTAGTATTCATCTAAATTATTCTAAAAATATTCATTGTTCGTATCGCAGGTATGAAAGCTGGGATGATCCAGAGGTTCCCAAATTTCATTATGGTTCTCACTACTCTAGTGCTGGGATTGTCCTCTTCTATCTTCTACGCTTACCACCGTTTAGTATGGAGAATCAGAAGCTGCAGGGTGGACAATTCGACCACGCTGATCGTCTTTTCAATAGTGTACGAGATACATGGTTAAGTGCTGCAGGGAAAGGAAACACATCAGATGTAAAGGAACTGATTCCAGAGTTCTTTTATATGCCAGAATTCTTGGAAAATCGGTTCGAACTGGACTTGGGAGAGAAACAATCAGGAGAAAAGGTATGTGAAGTTACTTCCAAATAATTTGTTTGAATACTTCGCTTTTCCTCTTAAGACTTGAGAATTGAGTTTGGCTAACATGTTATGAGAAGTACCCGTATTTAGAGTCTTCTTACATCAACATCAACATTCATTAGTGAATGAAGCACACTAACCTCTCATTAACATTTTTGTTAGGTTGGAGATGTTGGGTTACCTGCATGGGCCAAAGGCAGTGCTAGAGAGTTCATCAAGAAGCACAGGGAAGCGTTGGAGTCTGATTATATTTCAGAGAATTTGCATCACTGGATAGACCTCATCTTTGGTTGTAAACAAAGAGGGAAGGTGAGTAGATATATATATTTCTTATTCTCTCACTAAAAATTTGATGAAACCTACAAAAAACTCACCTCTACCTGTGTCTGCACAAGGTGCCAAAACAGAAGAAATAAAATAAAAATACTCCCTCCGTCCCAATATGATGTTACCATTTGACTATTCAAAGGTTTTAGTGATGTATTTACTTTTCTAAGATTACCTTGATGAAAGTAAATATTACTCTCACAACTTTAGAAATTAAAGAGTACACATTTTTATCCCAAGGATAATGTTGGAAGTTCAATGGTTTTAGTTGCTCAATTTTGGAAATAGGGTCATCTTTTTGGGACAAACAAAAATGGCAGGTGGGAACATCTTTATGGGACGGAGGGAGTAATAAGCAGTGTTCTAAAACGCGGCCTAGGCGGCCGCCTAGGCGCTGGGCGGTGTCCAAACGCTGCGTCTTTTAGCAAATCGGCCAAATTAGGCGTGGGCGCCATTAGGCGTTGACTAGGTGGGTATAGGCGTTGACTTGGCGAGATAAAATCCAAGGCCACGGCCGTCCAAGGCCACAGCCAGCAAAGTCCAAGGCCACGGCCGAAACATGCCTACTACCCCAGCATCAGCCTAATATATATACCCACAGCCACATTTTACTTTCTTCTTATGTCGATGTGGGATAAGTAACCTCCAAAGCCAAGGCCAAGGCCAAGGCCAAGCCAAGGCCAAGGCCACGGCCGAGCAAGGCAAGGCGCTGAGCCAAGGCGGCCATTTACTTCCCTTTTGTTTCGATGTGGGATATCACTCCAAGGCCACGGCCAAGGCAACGGCCGAGCCAAGGCAGGGGGCTGAGCCAAGGCGGCCATTTACTTCCCTTTTGTTTCGATGTGGGATATCAATCCAAGGCCACGGCCAAGGCCAAGGCCAAGGCCAAGACCAAGACCAAGGCTAATTTTTATGAAATATATTTATGAAATATATTTAAATTTTGTCTAATTTCTCGGCCCCGCTTAGGCCCCTAGGCGCTAGGCCCGACTCCGCCGCCTAGCATCCGCCTAACGCTTTTTAGAACACTGGTAATAAGATTAATATTTTTCCCTCCCTAATAACTTCTGATTTTATTATCAGGCCGCTGAAGAAGCTGTGAATGTGTTTTATCATTATACATATGAGGGGAGTGTTGACATTGATTCAGTTACGGATCCTGCAATGAAAGCATCCATTCTAGCTCAAATTAATCACTTCGGGCAGACACCAAAGCAATTATTCCTCAAACCTCATGCAAAAAGGAGATCAGACAGAAAACTTCCTCCGAATCCACTCAAGTACTCAACCCATCTAGTTCCCCACGAGATTCGGAAGACGGCTAATCCTATTACACAAATTGTTACATTCAATGACAAAATTCTCATTGCGGGCACAAACAATTTGCTTAAACCAAGAACATACTCTAAATATGTAGCATGGGGATTCCCTGATCGTAGCTTGAGATTTATGAGCTATGATCAAGATAGGCTCCTTTCTACTCATGAGAACCTCCATGGAGGCAACCAGATCCAGTGTGCCAGTGTTAGCCATGATGGTCAGATTCTGGTCACTGGTGCTGATGATGGTTTAGTTTGTGCTTGGCGAATCGGAAAATATGGTGGGCCCCGTAATCTACGCAGTTTGCAATTGGAAAAATCACTTTGTGCCCATACAAGCAAAGTCACTTGCGTTCACGTAAGCCAGCCTTACATGATGATTGTCAGCGGATCAGATGACTGCTCCGTCGTTTTATGGGATCTTAGCTCCTTTGTGTTTGTAAGGCAACTTCCAGTTTTCCCTTCACCAATTTCAGCTATATATATGAATGACATGACTGGGGAAATAATGACAGCAGCAGGTGTTATGCTTGCTGTTTGGAGTATAAACGGAGACTGCCTCTCAGTAGTCAACACTTCACAGCTACCGTCTGATTTCATCGTGTCAGTGACCAGTTGTTCGTTTTCTGATTGGCTGGAAACTAACTGGTACATATCAGGTCACCAAAGTGGGGCCGTCAAGGTTTGGGAAATGGTTCATTGCACTACTGAAGGTGCCCAAAGCATGCCCTCGGGTAATCTGACGGGCGGGCTTGGGCTAGGTGGTAAAATACCCGAATACTCCCTGGTACTTCACAAGGTGCTGAAGTATCATAAGCATCCTGTTACTGCAATGCATCTTACAAGCGACCTAAAGCAGATATTAAGTGGGGATTCCGGTGGGCATTTGTTCTCATGGACGTTGCCAGATGACAGGTTGAGAAGTTCAATTAATCGGGGGTGATCTAGGTTTTATTTATTCATACTCATGTTTTGGGGGTCCCGCTGTTGACTTCATCAAAACCCTAAATGGGTTTTCATTGACCATCCTCAGGTCAACAAGGATTGTTGACTTACATTCATACATACATCAAGAGGTGAAAAGTCTTAACACGAAAGAGCAGAGCTGGCCGGAGTTGTAATGGGAGAAAGATGACGCGAAAGAAGAAGCCCATAATGGCTCGAGTGAATTCTGACGTGGCATACCCCGGCTCGGAGGTAAGATGTTGAGGCTGACATGTTTTCTTGCTTGTGGTATTCAGCGGAGAGGGGTTCAGACATAAGGAGGGTATCATAAATTTTGTTGTATATAAAAGGGGGTAAAATGTAGATGTATAATTGATTTTTTTTTTTTTTTGTATAGGGGTAGTTTGATTAGTTTGGCATTTGTGACTACATTGAGCCCCTGTTTTGGTCTGAGATGTACAGTTTTCTTCGTCTGATTGTTTGTTATTGTTGTTGATCCATTGGTTTTTACTTATATATACCCTTCTACATTTCTCCCTGTTTTGGTCTTAAATGCACAGTATTCTTCTATTTGAAAAGTTATTGTTGATCTGGTTAATTAATTTATGTACAGTACATAGGTTAGTTTGATAGTTTAGATAATACGGTGGTTGATTTGATGTTATCGATTTAGTACGTAAGTCAATTTGGTTGATTACTCGATTGCGTTGATATGGAGTTAAATTATTTTCTTTCAAAGTTTCAATTGACCACTTTCTTTCTCACCGGACCTTTTCTTTATAATGCACACATTTTTGCTATGAAACAACATTAGAATTTAGGAAGAAATGACAAATTCCCGAAGAGAGATAATTGCTTATGATGGTGAAAATATTCAATCAATGAGTTGCAATAATCAAAATAAAAAGTTAAAAACAGAGATATAATAAATTAAAATAAGAAATCAATACAAAAATTCCATTGCCGGGAATCGAACCCGGGTCTCCTGGGTGAAAGCCAGATATCCTAACCGCTGGACGACAATGGATTTATATGAACAGTCAATAATTTTATTAACTAAACAAATAAATTTTCAGGATAATGGTTGAAATTAGTAGTATAACCTGTATAGTTAGAAGCAATAAGGTACAAAAATATTCCATTCATTTTCGTGCTTTTCTAGGTAATGGCAGCTATGATACTCCATCCCTCCATCCATCTGATCCATCCATCCATCTCATAATAATAAATGTCGCATTTACTAACTTTTTTTACAGTTTGGTTAGGCTGCTTTTTCGTTAGCTTCCTCTCCATATTTTTATCCAGTATATGGAGCCTGTTGTGAAAATCACGCCCACGCAGCGGAAAACGGATCGAGCTAGGAAGAAAAATAAGGACAACACACACACGAAAAGTAAATCACACACAAAGGAACACACAAGAATTGTTAACCCGGTTCGTTGCAACAACAACTACGTCCGGGGGCGCTATCAAGCCAAAATATTCTCTCTAATATTTTCTGATATTACAATTTGTCTCTAGGCTATCACATGTATTTATAGGAAACAAGAAATCAAATCCTAGTAATAAAAGGATTCCTAACTAAAGAAAGTATTCTTCTTTCTTCACAAGTCTTCCAAATATTGCTGCCACAAGGAAACATCAATCAAGAGGAAATCTGATCAAATTAGGAAACAGAATCAGTCCAGAATTCTTCCTTCCCGTCTACAGCGCGGCCGCCCTCCATGCCAAGCGCGCCCGCGCAACTGACCCGAGACTTCAAGCGCCCTCGTCCATTCTCCAGCGCGGTCGCGCACATGACCAGAAACTGCTCCTGCGATTTTCCTTCATGATTTTGACTCCAATCCCAACAGAGCCGCGTCGTTCGGTATAGTATAACATGTGGAAGTTGATTTTTCCACGAGCGCTTGTTTTCGTATGGCCGTCCTGCTTTTTCCTCTTAAGTTTATCGACTCTTTCTGAGCGGAAGAGGGATCAAAGTTCAGGGACATAGTTTACCTTTTCGGCTTTACACTACCTTTTTAATTTGTCCCTAAACAATGTCAAGTTTCTATATAAGAAAACAATATTAATGCAATCTTACAATGATCCAAATTAGTAAAACAAATTCTTTCATAAATCATAGACAAATTAAAAGTAACATTTATTTTTGAACGGAGGAAATATATACTCCCTCCGTCCCGGCCGACTTAGGATTTTTTGAAATGGCACGGGGATTAAGGAAAAGGTAAATGTTGTGAGTGTAATTTAAAAATAGGAGAGAGAATGAGTGGAGGGAATAGTAAATTATAATGGTGTTGTGAGTATTAAAATAATGTAGAAGAGAATGAGTGGAGAGAATAGTGATTTAAGGTTTCCATATTGTGTTTGGAAATGACGCCCAAAATGGCAAAAAGAAATTCAAACATTTAGGGACGGAGGGAGTATAATATATTTTTCAGTTTTCATAGAAGAAAAGAAAATAAAGTTTTCATGGTGGTTCGTTTGTAACCTAACTAAAAGCTATTCCAGTCCAATAAAGAAACAAGAAAGAAGGATCCTCTAAGTCATTCACAAACTAATTATGGTATTATACTCTCTCTCTCTCTCTCCCTCTCTCTCTCTCTCTCTGTGTGTATGATCAATGGTATATATGTCTAGTGTGAGTAGGGTGGTGAGATGGATATGAAGATATATGACAATAAATGGAGGTCGGGTCAGGGCAGGGTGGTTGCAGCTGGAGAAAAGGAATGGAGGTCAGATCAGGGCAAGGGCAGGGTGGTTGCAGCTGGAGAAAAGGAAAGGAGGCCAACCATTACTGCATACTAGTGAAGTATTTGTTAGCATACCAAGAAACTCAGATTACTTGATTACCCACCAGGCGTGAATCCAAGATTTTGAAACCGCGTGGGTTTGATATTTAAAAAATTTAGTAAACAATAATAACAGTGAAAAATAACTTCATATATATATAAAAAAGTTACATATAGGGGTGACTTAGGTAATTTTTTTTTAATTTTTTTTTTCGAGGTGGCTCTAGCCCACTAAAAAAAGGCTAGATCCGCCACTCTTACCCACAACACAACATAACATGAAATAGGGTTCTTGTGGACCTTTTGGTGACGTTGGAGGGAGTGGCGAAGCCCGAATTTAATTGGATTTAAGAATGTCGAAATTATAATATTATTGTTATTTTATTTTTTATATTAAGGATGTTAAATTGCAAAAATTAAAGGTTTCAGTGGTGAAAATATTGTTATTTTTCTAAACTTAAAAGGTGATAAAAACACATAACTTAAAAACACAAGGGGATTGACCCGTTAGCTCAACGTGCATGGCTTCGCCACTGGTTTGGGGTGAAAATTTGATTGTGTCATTAATCAATCCAATTCAATTATCCGGTAAAAAAAGTATAGCACTGCCTCGGTCCCGAAGAAATCTCGCATTTTGTCAATTAAATTGAACTATGATAAAAAAAAGTTATAAAATTCGAGTATCTTCGTTCTATTTTGGAAATGGTTATTGTTACACAAATAGAAACACTATTCATAACTATTTTTAAATTTCTATAAAGATAAATAATTTATTACTAAATATTGATCAAATGCAACATCTATTTCGGAACAGAGATTTGTATTGATACGCTTTAATTTATATCATTAAATTGTATTTCAAAATAGAATGGTTATAGTGTGAATATTGAAATTTTAGGAGATATTAAATGAACCCACAAGAGGGAGGACCACTCTACAAACTATAGTCTATGTAAACCTACATGGACCACTGTTGCCCTCATTTATGCTTGCATTTAATTATACTTAATTACATACAAAAAATAAAAAGTAATGAAAAAGAAAATGAAAAACATTATATGGACCAACACGAGGTCTGTAAGGTTGGTACCGACATCAGATTTTTCTAGAATATATGATGACAGAAGTCTCGTTTATTGACGTTCAAAAGATAAATGTTTCAATAGTTCAGCCATTAGGTCTGTAATATTGGTACCGACATCAGATTTTTCTAGAATATATAATGACAGAAGTCTCGTTTATTGACGTTCAAAAGATAAGAGATAAATGTTTAAATTATTGTTGAAGTTGCCACATCTTGTTGAATTATTGTCACTTCAAAAAAAAACAGTAGCGAATAGCAGGATTATTTATGAATTTTCCCTATTAAAGTTAATATTTTATGTGTCTTTCTGTGAAAATATAATTTATTTTGAGACGGGGTGAGTATATGAAATTTTAATGAAATAAAGTATAAAGTGGTTAAAGATGGTTGTGAAATGACTTTGGTGAAATCAAGTGATATGTCGTTTTGACCTATAATTGTTCCATTAATAGAAGAAGCTGCTCAACACACACACACACATATACACAGACACAAATGCTTGCAAACCCTAGTTAGCACAGTAAAGAGCCCCTTACCTCCATTCAAACCCTTTTCTGTACAACCTGGCTATGTTGGGTACTATGCTATAGGAGGGAGTGCATTTGAATTATGTAGTCCGACTTGCATTCGATCTTGACCGTTCAAATTTAGAGGTTTATTAAGGATATTTTAATATTTGTTCTGCTCGTACATTTTATTTGTTCATTTAGCTCGTTTCGTATCTCGGCTGTTCGAGTCACCCGCGCTATCTCGAATCCGCTATAGGAATATACACTTAAGAGTACCCCATGCATGCAACCCCACACACAACACAATCCCTATCTGCAAGCCGTCAACAACCAGTCACAAGAATTTAATGAAAAAAACAACTAATGTGTCACTCAAATTACTTACAAAAATTGGTGTATTAATTTCTGATAGAATTTGATAAACACTATGTATGGCTGATTTACAAAGCTTGGTTCGGACAAAAAGTTTGACTAACTACAAAATTTTGAATAACATTTAAAATAAAAGTAGTAATTTTAGGACCCAAACAATAAAATGTCAAGCAAAATGATTTAGAATTTTTTACAATCAGAAAGATGGAAACCAATTGAAGTAAACAAGAGTAGTATGCCAAATTAAATAAATTAGAAAATAATTCAATTAGGCAGATTTAAATAAAATAATTTTTTAGCAGATAAATATTTAAATTGTAGAACAATTAAAGGCAAACCAAACAAGCAATAATGAAAACATAGACAGAAAAATAAAATATAATTAGAAACAAAAAAAAAAAAACAAACTAAATTATAAGAAGTAAAGAAAAACTTATCGAATCGTCCGTTAAACGGACTAGCCTTAAAGAAGTATTGCCCTCGTAATTACGGATGCACTGTAGACGAGATTGCAGCAACCTACTTTCATGATAATTCGATTGCAAAACCGGAACGAGTGCACTTCTTTTCCGATTTACTTCGATTACTTCTAAATATCAGTAGGTAATGATGAGCTATTACTTAATATTTGCGGAGGAAGAACAATGGATCAGAAAGTGGAATTTTTCATGTGTCTCATCTGACCAACCACTATTGTCTAATATATACACCCATTTTCCAAACTTGTTAACTGGCCGCAGTAGTTCAAAGAATAATGGGTTATCCCATTATTTTCGCGTGATTGAATGAATGAGTCAACTTAGGGATGAGTAATCCCACTTCATTTGAAACCACCATCCAATCACAATCATGTTTAAGTAACAAATTTTTGACTTGGTCAAAAACTTTGTTTCACTTGACCTATAACAATTATATGGACCTAAATAAATTTATTTATTTCTTATAATCTGTAGTAAAGATTATAACTATAAATTTATTTATTCAATATAAAATCGCCTTTCAACTTTGGATATCAACTATTAATTGACATCCACTTATAAAAGACAATTTAAGTGAATATAACACATTTACAAATTCTCACTTTAATATATATATTCATGACCCATATATATAACTATATAACAGATCAATTATATAACGATACCATACATCATTTTCCAACAATTTCTACCTTCACCTTTCTCTCACATACATTTTTACATGAGTAGTATGCAGCAGCCCACATTTCCACATGATGATGCTCCTTTAATTCTCTGTTTGAACTTGTGGGATTGTCTTTTCTTACATCCCCTCCCTCTCTCTCTCTCTCTCTCTCTCTCTCTCTCTCTCTCTCTCTCTCTCTCTCTCTCTCTCTCTCTCTCTCTCTCTCTCATCTATAAATAAATACTTTCCTTTCTAGTTTCCTTATTCCCCCCCCCCCCCCACACTATAAGCCTTCTTGGGTTTTCAGTTCCCTTCATTGTTAAACACACCCCCTCAAATTCCTTTCATTTCATTTTTGTCAAAAATTAGGTCAAAGCAAAGTGTTGTCAAGAATTAGGTCTGCAAGGGAAAAAGTGAAGCTGCCAGCATGATCTATCTAGGGTTTGGTTTGGGATGAGAAATGACTTAACCCTAATTCTAACTAGGTCATGCTCTGACAGCCTCACTCTTTCCTCTTTTGGGGACCCATCACAAACATTTCTTCCCTTCTATTTTCTTGCAAAAAGAAAATTCCACAGTAAGTATATTCCTTTGTGTTTCCCCCCCCTTTTTTTTTTTCTAATTATGAGGAGTTTCCTTTCTTCTTATAATAATTTAAAGTGGATTGTATTGATGATTAAATTATGGGGTTTAATTACAGGAAACATATAAATCATCCTTGCACTTAGAAAGATCTATTAATGATATAAAGCTTGTTTATCGCATCTGATTGCTGATTACTTATAGCTAGCGGCTGTTGAATTAATGACTTTTAGCTGATTGACTAATAACTCGTTTGTCATAACTAATCGTAACTGATGACTGGTTATTTATAGCTGATTACTTATTGATTGATAGTTGATTAATTTAATATATAATACTCGTTTTGAATTTTTTAAGAAAAAACTATTATTTACAAATAATTATAAATGTTTGCTATAAAGCTAAAAGAAATAATTCAAAATCATAATAATTACAAGGAGTTTTTTTATCAAAAACTAACTCAAAAATATGCTAGTTACAAAAAAAAAAAACATGAAAGTTGTGATATAACAAAAAACTATTTTTTTTAAAAAAAAAAAATTCAGTTAAAATAACTGATAAATTCATTTATCAGTTTTTAAAGAGTATTTTGTGCTTGATTTTTTGGTTAAACAACTGCTAAATTCATTTATCAGTTATTTGACAAATAAAAGCATTTTTTTTTAAATAGTTTTTTGTAATATCCAACTTGTGTGGGTTTTTTTTTTTTTGTAATATCCATCTTTCAAAAGTAGTTTTTGGTAAATGCCCCGGATACATATTGAATTCAAAAAATATTTTTTATTTATTTGTTGTTTATTTTTTCCTTTTGTTAATTATTTATGTTTGCATAATTATTTAATAATAAGTAAAAACTATAGAATAAAAATGAGCCAAATATCAATAATTTGTTTTTGTAATATTAAATGAGAATAAGAAAATAAAAGAAAGTCAAAGAATTGAATTGATTGAAGAAGTATCTAAGGAAGAAAGAAAATAAACAAACGTGTGGGCAGTGGTATTTGAAATCGGGACATATTGGTAAGTTAAGTGGTGAAAAACAACAATTTTATGGCTTTTTGGCTTTTGCTTATTGATACTATAAATAGGTTGTATCTTACTTATTACTAGCTTATAACTTATAGGTGAAAACAAACACTCTAATTTTAGCTTAATTATAACCAAAAGCCATAAGTCGTCCAAAATAAGCCGAAGCAAACGGAAACATAATAGATTGTGTTGTTTTGATTTGTGTTCTTTGGTTATATTTAACTCTTTCTTTCTGTATCAAAATAAATATTTATTTATTATTTTTACCATTTTTTTCTTCTTTTGTTACATCTTTCGGTACATGCTCTTAAAATTAAAAATTAAAAAAATGAATATTGAAAATATTTAGGCATCCTTGCTAATAAAATCTAATAAAAGTAGATATTTTCAAAAGATGTATTTCATGGAAAATTAATGGACATTCATGGATGGAGAGGCACCGCAACGTTGGTCCAAAATTTCCCACGACGATCCAGATTTAATAAATTAAATGTTGATTGCATGACTATGGCAGCTGACCGCGCCTCCCTCATACGTTCTCACTCGGCTATGGCTGCGGTGTGGCTGCAACAAAAGTCGCACAAGCGGTTCAAATTCATAACTATGTAGGAAGGTCAAAGTACATTACCTTGCTTTTGCAGAAGAATAAGAGGTTTTTTTTTTTTATGTTCTAGAGTAAGTATTTCATTTTGAAAATGGCAAATGATAAACAAATGAACAGCATACTTATATACTCCCTCCGTCCCAATAAGTGCTTCACCTTTTTGGGTGGGCACGCAAATTATGAAAATGGGAGGGAAAAAAAATGTTGTGAGTGTAATTTGAAAATAGGAGAGAGAATTAGTGGAAGGAATAGTAAATTATAATGGTGTTGTGAGTATTAAAATAATGTAGGAGAGAGAATGAGTGGAGGAAATAGTAAAGATTCTTTGCCAAAAAAGGAAAGGTGAAGCTTCTAACGAAACGCCCTTTTGGGTAATTAGTGAAGCTTTTATTGAGACGGAGAGAGTATTCAACTTGAAATGTTTATCCAGGCCCACTAAATAAATTATCCAGGCCCCAAAATCCTTCTTGTTAAGTGTCTTTTGGGCGCCCAAAAGTTTTTCAATCAAAGGTGGAATATTGCAAGGTTTGTTTTGTTACTAGTTACACAAACAAATTCAAAATTCATTATTATTCCCTCCGTCACAATGTAAAAGTTTAAAATTTTAATATTTATTTTTAAGTAAGAATAAATTTAAAATTTTAACATTTATTTTGGGACAAAGAAAATACTAAGTTTTAATACTTCCTCCTATAATAATAATAATAATAATAATCTCATTTTATTATTCAAATATTTTAACAAGGTAATTTCATTTCTATCAGTTTTCTTAATTAATGGGGTAAGGCCATCTCCAACAGTCTGCTTCATTGCACCAAAACATCAAAATTGTGCAATTTCAGCATCAAATATTTTTTACCATTTCCAACAGCTTGCTTTAAATCTTACACCAAATAAAAATATTATCAGAATATTCCTTTTATTTCATTTAATTAAAATGTTTCCCATTAATCATATTTAATATTATTCAAATTACATTATATTAAATATTATGGTATAAAATGATATAATTAAATAAGACAATTAATAAATATAAATAAATAAATATATTTAAAATACAAATATATAAGAAGAAATATTTAAATAGACAATTAACATATAATTAACAATACAAATAAGAACAAATTGAATAGTTTTTCTTAAATAAAAATAAAAATAAAATTTAATATTACAAATAACAAATATCAAATTAAAAAATACTCCCTCCGTCCCACATTTTTATAGACTTTTGGGTTTTGCACGGGAATTAAGGAGGAAATATTATATTGAAAGTGTTGTGAGTGTGAAAATAAAATAGGAGAGAGAATGAGTGGAGAGAATAGTAAATTATAATGGTGATGTGAGTATTAAAATAATGTAGAAGAGAGAATTAGTGGAGGGAATAGTAAAGATTTCTTTCCATTTTAGGAAAGTATATATTATTATGGGACACCCAAAAAGGAAAGTTTATATATTATCATGGGACGGAGGGAGTATATACTATCTTCGTCTCAAAATAAATGTACAAAATTAATTCAAAAATAATATTTTTTTAAAATGGTTAATGATTTTGGGATAGAGGAAGTAGTAATTTTAATTTAAAAAAGAAAAAGAAAAAGAAAAAAGGAAAGGAAAAAGGAAAAGAAGATGGCGCAGGAACTTACCTGCGTCAAATTTGGCGCAACAAAACCCTTTCCACCAAAATAGCGATGGCGATGGCGCACTGTTAGAGCTTGATTTCAGCGTCAAATTGGCGATGGCGCGAGAAATGGCGCAGTGTTGGAGATGTTCTAAAAGATGGAGATTTTGTTGTTTCACCAACTCTAGCTCTCCCCTCTTCTTACTTTGTCTCTACACCTTAGTTTAGTGCTTTGATCATCCAAATTCTGTAATTACATTGATAATATTGAAAGTTTAATAATGCTTACCCCTTAATTATAGAAATGAGAATTGATGCTGCAGGAATTGTGCTTATCAATAATCCTCCACGTGGCAAGATTAGTCACCTGGCTCCTTGACCTGAAATCAGAACCCACGACTAGCCGGATGTGTCTCCGACGAAGACACTCGGGCGTGAGAGTAAGATAACGGTGTATTATAGCTCAAAATGTATTGAATAATGAACTCAGAATACAAAATGGCAGTTACCTTTTACCGTTTGGTAGTGATGAAGTATTTATAGACAAAAGTGGTGTATTTTTGGGGAGGCGACATGTGCTCCGAGATTGTAGCGGCAGTTACTTGATTGTGGGAACGTGTCTATAACGGCCCCTGATTTGTAGGGATGTGGTTATGAGAATTGTTCAACCAAATACGCCGTAGGCAAAGTGTTGCCAGTCGTCACTTGTTGATTTAGGTCGAGGTCGCCACTCGTGGAATGGTCGACCTGACTGTCGGGTAGAGCATGGTTCGTACCCGAATTGTGATATGGATCATGAGGTCGGACTAAGTTGGGTCGGGACACGATAGGTCGGACCACGGGCTTAGTCGATCGAAACAAGAGACGGGCTTTGGGCCTTGTTCTGATTGGGTCAGCCTCATTGAGAATGTCATGGTCAAGGCTGCTTGTGATTGGGCTTTGCTTGCTTAGCCCATCTTGACACTTTTGGTATGTTCAGTGGCCCCCAACTTTCGAGTGGACTTTGTCGACTTGGAAGTTAAGAAGATTTTTGATGAGAACTATTCTACTCGCAGGTCGATACTCGTTCTGAGGTATAGTCGACTTTTGATGACGTGGCACCATCCTGGTCGTCGGCGATGAACGGTAGGAGATGAAGGAGCGCCGATTTTAGTAATGATTGCAATTCTGACGCTTGGAACTCCTTCTCGGAAGCCGTTTCCGCCATTAATATGGAAATTATTTTTTGAATTTTTTTTTTCTTTCCAATCTTGGAAAATATAAATTGCACATTCCTTCTCTGTTTAGAACTTTTACCGTTTGCAAGCTCTTGAGAATCTCCGTGAAAATAGCGAAGAAGCGGTTGAGTTAAATCGGGCTTCCGTCTTCGGCAATGACTTCCTATTCCGACATTTACAAAGGTATTTCTCTCCCATTCTTCCTTTAGTGGCTTTAATTTCTGTTCTATCTTTGATTTACGCCATGGCTAGAACCTTTAGTAGCGAGCCAGAGCTTGGTATGGGTACGCACCGTTAACCGTAGGGTTTACAAGAATGTGAACGGTGAGTGGAGAGAACTGTCTTTGGATGAATGTGCCTCCATTTTAACCAAGTGGGAATTAAATTTTAGTGAGATAGGTTTGCCCATTGTAGGGGACGTTGAAAACCCGGTAGTTGATGATTCAAATATCGTCACTTTCCATCTATTCCATGAACGCTCGACCATATTACTTTGTTCTATGTTAGGGATGTCCTCAAACCCTCCTTCCTTAGGAATAGGATAGGCTTTCCAGGGAGTCTAGGTCGCCCTTAAATAGGTCGACCGAAATTATTCATAGGCCCGACTCCCCGTTTCTCCTTCTTCTTGTACGTATATGGCAACTCAAGGCGGAGCTACGGCATCTACTTCCTCTCGGTCCTTAATCGTTGATGCGTTTGACGATCTGGCCGTGCCGGGAAAGAATGAGAGGGGTTATGTTCCTCAAGGGCCATTACGTGGAAAGAAGAACCCGCCCTCTAGGTATAGCATGATTTGGGGATTTACGTGAGGTAAGTAAGGAAGATTATAGGGTGACCATTTATACTGTAAGGAGTTTATGAAGTTGTTCGTGTCGTCATTCACTAAGGATGCCACTAGGGTAGCCTTCTTCTATGGTCAATTCGTAGCCGGCCTCGGGTTGCCTCTTGATCCCTTTATAAATGAGTTTTTAGAATGTGCCAATGCTCTTCCCCTTCTCGGAGCCAATACTTGTAGGGTCCTTGTGTGCTTTGCTATGGTGTGCGAGATTCCTAGGGTATGAACCTTGTATGAGAGTGTTCAAAGAGTTTTTCAAGCATAAAGTATAGTGGAGAGGACACGAGCATCAGCATTCCCTCTAAACCTAAATCTCCCAAGCTCTTCACCAACCTCCCAAGTAAACATAGTGGCCGGAACTCGCATGTTGTTGTGGTAGAGAGTAGATTAGGATGGGAATTCCCATTGCCCAATGATGAAACAGAAGCCATAGATGAGGGGAACTATTGGGAGCCAACACGGCATCTTAACTTGTATAGGGCTTTGTGTCGATTAGTCGAGAGAAGACCCATTAGCCGGGAGAGTCTCGCTCACCACCAAGTATAATTTCATCCAGCCGGGATGATGTCCGGAGATGAAGTGGTAGAGCCCCTTATCCCCGTGTTGAGAGGACAAATATATCCCGACCGGGTTACTCATTCCCCGGGAGGTTTGGAAATTTGTGTCGCCGTTGCAAGAAGACGTAAAACTACCGCAAGGATAACGGGAGCACGCCGGTGGTAAGATCTCGTTTTGCAACCCTTTACTCGCCTATTGCCTCGCTTGTCTGGCCCGACAACATAATAGATCATTTGTATTGTGTCCCTTTCTTAGCTCGTCATTTGTTAGCTTGCGTATAAGATAATTGAGTCGTACATAGTTTGCTCGTACATAGAACTTGTGCTCGTATGTAGAACTTTCATATGTCGATCTAACACTTTGTTGTTTTGATTTTGTTGTAGTTCTAACACCCGACCAAGAAGCAAATATGGGTCGCATCGTGGGTGTCTCTGATAAGAAGAAAGCTAGAAAAGCTCACGGAGCTGCTAATGCTCGAGCTCATAGACAGAGGGAAGCCGCGTTGAGGACCAGCTTGCTGCCCAAGGATAACATTGGGATGGTGCCAATGGAGGGGATTGAAGAAGATGACCCTTTGCTGAGCGGTACCCAGTCTATGGACACTACTGATGGGGGTGACGAGTCCACCAAGTCGGCTCGAGCAAGTCTAAACTCCGACCCAATCCAGGAGGTTGAGGCTGCGACTTCAGGGGCTGAGATGGCAGGGGCTAGTCCCTTAGACGTTGTGATTGTTGAGGATGACAACATGGAGGTCGATGCAGATGACCAGCCTTTGAGAAAGAGGCCGCGCCCGAGAAAGGGAAGTCGCCCTTCGAGCCAACTACCTCTATCTCCCCCAGCCTTCTTCTCGCCCCAACCAAGAATCTATCAAGACATGATGCAGAGGCTAAGTGATGTCCCTCCTCTCGAAGGAGTCAATTGCTCGAGTCGCCGCTACCCGATATGAACTTGGGTCGAGTGATCGTGAGAAGAGGCTGTGGATGTGGGTCTCGCTAGCTCACTTGGCCGATAAGGGCATAACACCGAAGAATTCTCGGCTCGGTGCAGGCCGGCTCATTGCGAGGTAACTTCTCACTTTCTCTTTTATTTTAGTCGCTTGCTCCTTTACTCGATCCACTTGAATCTCGAGCTAACACTTCTTTGTTTCCTTTGGAATGCGTAATCTTACCATGATTGAGCAAGCGAAAAGCTCTTGGAGAGCTTCCATTGAGAGGGAGAGGCAAGCCCTTCGAGATTATTCCAAAAAGCTAAAGAGCTTGCATGGATTTGAAGGAGAAGTACAACGATCCGGATAACTCATATGAAGCTAATGAGATGGTGAAGACAAAAGCCCCGTCCGACCTCGAAGCCTGCAGAATCCAAGCTCAAGGAAGTGGAGACGGAGAAGGATGTGCCGAGAAGAAGGAAGGCTGGAGAAGGCCAAGACCGAGCCGGCCACGATTAACAAGCTTACGAAGGAAAAGGATGATTTCTTACTCGGCCGCATGAAGAGCATCGACTTGAGCGAGAGAAAGGTAAGAAGGATCTCCAGACTGCTGTTGAGAAAGCTGCTAAGGACGCTGCTGAAGCTGCAGTTGAAAAGTTCAAGGAGGGGGATGAATACTACAATGCTATTGTGGCCAAGGTTTTTCTTGAGGTCGGCAAGAGGCACATGGCCCGTCGAGCATTGGTGGATCCACTCGGGGTTACGCTTACCATCGAGCAATTAGCTCGTTGGTTTTCTGAGTCCCAGTACGACATGGCAGCTCGCCAAGGTCATTCGCTTGTTCCCTATCTCGAGAACGACTTGGCCTTTATTGCCCAGGAAGATGAAGAAGATAATTGTGAGAAGTGGGAAGCTCCCCCCATTGCTGATAGAAATTTTGACGTTGTTTTGCAAGAGTTTGAAGACGCCGCCACTATGGAAGAAGAAAGTGAGCAGGTATATTCAGAGTCGGGTAAACCTTTAGACCCTCAGCAACAAGGAGAGAATGGGGAAGGTCGAAGAGCTGCATCGACGACTGCATCGAGGCCGCTTCGGACCCTTGAGTCATTTGTTTGAATTGTAATGAACAAGTCTTAAACAATGTTTTGCTTTTTTGTTTTGAAATTTATTTGAATGCCTTGGCCCAGCTTTTGGGAGGCAAGATACTTTTGTAAATTTATTTTGCCTAAGTCTTAGCCCGCTTTGGGAGACTTACCTCTATCATAGCTGACCTTATTTATTGCATGTTGTATGCTTTTTAAAGTAAACGTCGAGCTAGATATAGATAGGACGAATGAGTAAACTTGAGCCTAGAGGTGATTTGATCTTTATTAGTCGACCTCAGACTTGCTTAACTTTTTTGTGAATGAGATTGACTATGAGTCGAACACGCTCACACTATTGAAGCTGACCTAGGGTCTAGCTAATTAGAACAAACTGACTAAGAGTCGAGTTAGTTAGAACGAAGTCGACTAAGAGTCGGACCTGTCAAATGGATAAAGCTGATTAAGAATCGAGCCTATTAGAACAAACTGACTAAGAGTCGAGTTTGTTAGAACGAAGTCGACTAAGAGTCGGACTTGTTAATTGAACAAAGTTGATTAAGAATCGAGCAAATTAGAACAAACTGACTAAGAGTCGAGTTTGTTAGAACGAAGTCGACTAAGAGTCGGACTTGTTAATTGAACAAAGCTGATTAAGAATCGAGCTTGTTAAAACGAAGCTGACTAAGAGTCGAGCTTGTTGGGGTTATTGTAACACTATGCTTGATGGAATGAACTGCACTTTTCATTGAAGTATAGAACATGCTTACATCAATTTGACACTAGAACTACCACAAACTTGAACTTGGAAACTGAAAACTAAAAGTAGTATTTGATGAGGTGAGTAGCATGCCAAGGATGTTTCAACTCGTCACCTCCAGGATGAGCTATCATGTAGGTGCCTTCCTTGACGACTCGAGTGACTACATATGGACCTTCCCAGTTAGGAGATAGCTTGTTCCGCCGGGTCCTTCTACCCGTTGCCTCAATCTTTCTCAATACATAATCTCCAACTTGGAACGACCTTGCCTTGACCTTCTTGTCGTGATAACTTTTAGTTATTTGCTTGTAGTTGACCATTCGGAGGTAGGTCAAGCTCGCTTCTCGTCGATCAGGTCCAAGTCGATCAATCGTTGGTATCATTCTCGCTCTTGACCAAAGAAGGTCACTCTAGCAATAGGGAATCTCGAGCTCGGCGGGTGCCGTGGCCTCTCGATCCGTAAGTGAGAGCGAAAGGGGTTTCCCAGTAGGCCCCGAGTGGTTGTACGAACCGCCCAAAGAGCAAGGGGAAGTTCGTCCAACCAATTGTTTCGTCGACCTACGAGCCTGTTTTGAGCGAAGATAGAACAAGTTTATTCTTGCTTGACTTGTCCATTTCCTTGAGGATAGGCGACAGACGATTTCCAATGTTTGATCCCTACTCGATTCATTTGTTTCGAAGGTTTGGGGAGAACCGTAAACCATTGTCTGACATTATTTATAGCACGAGGAAAACCAAATCGACACCAAATGAAGTCATGGATGAAGTTGATAGCATTCTCCTCTCGTGATGCGAGCCGGTGGTTTTGCCTCAACCCATTTGGTGAAGTAGTCTATTGCAACTATCACATACTTGCAGCTTTCCTCGGGCGGGAGGGAAGGGTCCAATCGTGTCGACGCCCCACATGTCGAATGGTCAAGCCGCAATTAATGGAGTCTGCTCGGTTGTTGGCACATGAGGTAAGTTGGCAAATCTTTGACATTGATCACATTGCTGAACAAAGTTGTGAGTGTCAGTTCTCATGTGTGGCCAGTAGTACCCCAAAGTGATTAACTTGTCAGCAAGAGTCCTGGCCCCCGGGTGTCCACCACAAATTCCACTATGCACTTCGTATCGATAGGGCGACCTCTTGAGGGTGGATGCACTTTAGTAATGGTCGAGTATAAGATCTTACGAATGTGTCGCCTCCTTGAATGACATACCTTGGAGCTTTCTTTTTGGTAGCTCGAGCCTTCTTCTCGTCATCTGGCAGCTCTCCACCTTCTATGTATGCCTTCATTTCTTCGATCCAACACTTCTCCTGAGTCCAATTTCTTGAGGGATCATCTATGCATAGGATTTTTACTCTTTAAATAAATTTGGACTTTCGAGGAAAGAGATAGGTTCATCATGTGGTTCATCCGAAGTGGCTAACTTCGAGAGGAGGTCAGCTAGCTCATTGTCTTCTCGTCCAATTCTTTGAATCTCCCAGAATTCCAAATCTTTTATCAGTTCCTTCACCAGGTCGCAGTATTTGATCAGCGTGACACTAAGCACCTCGTACTCGCCTCGGACCTGGTTAACTATCAATTGTGAATCACAGTAAGCCATGATCTTAGTTGCTCCAAAACACTTGGCGTACTCTATAGCTGCTATCAAGGCTTCCTATTCGGCCTGGTTATTGGAAGCGTCGAACTTGAACCTTAATGACTCCTCGTACACTGTCCCAGATTCTGGTTCAATTAGCACTATCCCAGCTCCACTGCTATTCTTGGTCGCTGACCCGTCTGAATAGACCTTCCAACAATCGTCGGGTAGACTGATGGCGACCTGGGACTTTGACTCCTTCCCTTTAGCCTTTTCTTTTGGAGCTCGCGGCTCATCATCTTCCTTGGTGAACGTAAGCTCGACCAAGAAGTTAGCTAGAGCTTGAGCCTTCAACGCCTTTCGAGGTCGATATTCAATGTCAAATTCAGTAAGGGCAATTGACCAATTGAGAAGTTGTCCTGAACTCTCCGGCTTGTGAAGAATTTTTCTAAGGGGGGCATTTGTAAGAACCACAATTGGATGAGCCAGAAAATAAGCTCGCATCTTCCTTGAAGCCACGACTAGGGCATAAGCGACCTTCTCAGCATTGTAGTATCTGCCCTCCACATCTGATAAGGCCTTGCTGATGTAGTATACTGGTTTTTGAAGCCCTTCATCTTCTCTAACCAAAACCGCTGCCACTGATTTATCTCCCACGGATAAATACACAAACAAAGTTTCACCAGTGGTCGGGCTACTCAGGAGAGGTGGAGTAGCGAGGTAATCCTTCAGCTGTTGGAACGACGAATGACATTCGGTCGTCCATTCAAAACTTTTCGTCCCCCTCAATGCTTTGAAGAAGGGGAGAGACCTCTCTCGCCGACTTTGATATGAAACGACCAAGAGCCGCTACCCTTCCGTTAAGTCGCCGCATCTCTTCGACACCTGGTGGGAGCCTTCATGTCGACTAAAGCCTTGATTTTTCCTCGGATTAGCTTCTATACCCCGTTGAGATACCATGAACCCAAGGAACTTTCCAAAGCCTACACCAAATACACACTTGCTAGGGTTGAGCTTCATGTCGTTTGCTCTTAAATTGGCGAACGTTTCCCTTAGGTCGACCACGTGACGTCCAGTCTTTGTTTTGATGACCATATCGTCGACGTAGGCCTCCATGTTTCGGCCAATTTGAGAAGCAAAGACTTTGTTCACCATCCTTTGATAAGTTGCCCCTGCATTCTTCAATCCAAATGGCATCATGTTGTAGAGCGAGATGCCTCCACACTTGAAATGCCGTCTTGATTATGTCGTCCCCTCATGCATCTTAATGCGGTGGTAACCCGAGTAAGCGTCGAGGAAGCTGAGGGTTGAGTGACTAGCAATGGAATCGACTAGCTTGTCGATTCTAGGAAGGGGATAGCTGTCCTTAGGGCAAGCAAGATTGAGAGTGGTGAAGTCGACACACATCCGCCATTTGCCATTTGATTTCTTCACCATGACCACGTTGGCCAACCACGTTGTATGAGTGGCCTCTTTGATTATCCCTGCATTCAAAAGTTTTTGTACCTCGGTTTTATGGCCTCCTCCTTGTTGCGAGCAAAGCTTCTCAATTTTTGGGGTCTAGGCTTTATGGTCGGGTTGACTTCCGCCCGTGAACAGCGACCTCCTCCTTGATTCCCCTCATGTCTTCTACCCTCCATGCGAAGACATCATTACTTTCCTTGAGTAGCTCGATGATTTCTCGCTCGCTCCTCAACCGATAGCCGCTTCCCAATCCGAATTTTTGGTCGGGGTAGGAAAGGTTGGTGATCTTGACTCTAGCTCATCCACACGGCTTTCTAGCTCGGTCCATCCCTGAATTGTAGAGTCTCAATGATTATCTCCTTGACCCTTTGTCTCTCCTCGGCCCTCAGGTGTGGAGCTTCTTCTGCTATCATATCATCTAACTTGTCTGCAACCTCGCTGGTGGTGGCCCCCGAGTTATTGTCGAGCTGGAGGCATAGGTTGCCTATGATGACTTGGTCGACCATAACTACATCTGAATCAACCTCAGTGGTGTTAGAGTGACGTGTCGACTCAAGCATGACCTCGTCATTTGAGCGATAGGTCGACTCTTCCACGTCGGTGATTGTTGACAGTCTGGTAGTCTTGGTGACTGATTGAGACAACTTTAAATAACCGTCTGCAGTCTCGATTTCCAACTCCCTTTTCTTTCTTTCTCTGAGAACATGATCAAGGTAGGCTCGAGCTGTGCCTTGTACACCCTACCCAAATGGGTGTAGGAAACTTGACTCGCTGATGAGGGATCGATGCCACCATTCCAAGAGCGACCTGACCTGGGATACCAAGTATAGAGGCATAGTCACTATTTACATCAATCACTATAAATTGTACCTTTGATACGATCCTGAGGGGGTGTTGGCCTAGGTCGACGTCGAGTTCTATCTTGCCTTTTGCATCAACTCGATGATTGGTGAAGCCCTCCAACCTACCATCATATCTCTCCAACTGCTCATCATTAAGACCCATTTCTTTAAAAGTTTTGTAGAACAAAATATCCTTGCAGGCCCCCGTGTCGACCAAGAGTCTGCTCGTCGTACATCCGTCTATGAGACCTGGGATGACGAGAACTTGCTCCCTAGCCGCCATATTAGTTGCCAATTCATGAGGGTAGAAGCTGATCGCCTCATCTCTGACTTCTCTTCTTGGAGGCTACATGTGGGGCCTTGTTGAGTTGGAAGATCTTGTGCTTGATGGCCGTGTTGCTTGCTTGCTCGTAATGACCCCTGTGTTCAATCTAGGTTGCTCTAGGTCCCCGCCGTCCGCCCGCCGGCCGCTCGCCTCCACCCGTTTGAGGCCTTTTCACGTAAGCTTCGAGTCTCCCTTGGTCGACCATTCTCTGGATGATACGCTTCAATCCCAAGCAATCCTCTGTGAGATGACCAGTGTCCTTATGGTAGTCACAATATTTGCTATTGTCCCTTCTAAATTTGTTGCCTGGGTTCATTGGGACAGGAGGAGCGAGCTCGACAGCGTTCATAATCTCTGTTCGACTCACCGTAAGGGGAGTGAAAGCCTCGGGCACTTTCTCCGTTGCCCTAGTCCTGTTCTTTCCATTTTTATTATTTCCTCCATTCTTGTTGGAGTCTTTCTTATCATCGGCGACCTCCACCTTGGGGCTTTTACCATTCTTTTTCTCTTTCCTTTCCTCAGCAAGAGCAACATTATACACCTTCTCAAACAACTCCTGTCGAGTTGTTACCGTACGAACTGTGAGTTCATAATCCATGTCTGCCGAGGAAATACCGTTTCGGAAGCAATTAATGACTTCCCTATCAGTGAGGTCTTCCTCTATCTTATCAACCATTTCCTTAAACTTGGTGAAGTAGCTCATCGAGCTTTCATTCTTCGCCTGCACCAAGTTATTCGGATCGGTGACAGTTATCTTCCGAGCTCCCGCAATGAGAAGCGATCCAAGAACTTTGTCCTGAAGCATGTCCAAGTAGTGATGCTACCCGCAGCCAGACCGTTGAACCAAGTTAAGGCTGCCCCGGTGAGTGTGCTTAGGAGGGCTTTGCACATATTGTCGTCCTCATTGGCGACAAAACACATGGTGGCTTCCAGATGTGCTATATGACTCCTTGCATTGGTCGACCCCGAATACTTCTCCAGAAGTGGCAACCTGAAAGTAGGAGGAGGCCGACTATCTCTGATTTCTTTGGATAAAGGTCGAAGAGCAAAATCAATTCGTTCGACCTTTCCAGCATCCTTTTTCTTCTCCTCCTCCCATTGCTCAAACTTCTTTTTCATCAACAACCATTCCCTGGCATCGGGTCTTTCATCTCTTGGAGGGGGCGCAGCATTTGACTTCTGGCCTTCACTTCTAGGGGGAGTCACCTGCCTACTCCTTCTGTCCCTGTGAGAATGAGCCCTCTCTGATCGTATTGGAGATCTATGCCTGTCACTTCCTTGTGGCGACCTGCGCCTATAATCTCCGAATGGCGACCTGCGCCTCTCCTCTCTTACGGGCGACCTGCGCCCATTCCTGTCTCTATGGGACCCTGACCTTTGCGTCCTGGCTGGTGAAGCACATGCATTCCTATTAGTACATTAGCGCGTCCTTAAGTCGAGATTGAGCCTCTTGCCTCCTTCGTTTTCGCTGAGGCTAGCCCTTAGGTCGTTACTGGGCACATGAACGACCGTGGGAGCTCGCTGAACTATCCTGTTTTCACCGTTTTGCCCCACACCTTCATTTGGCCTCAAACTCCTGGCCTGTTGCCCATTAGAAACCTGAGTAGGGGCCATTCTCTCAGAGCGTATGTCAGCCTGTTCTGCCTCCTCCATGGCTATCAAGTCGGCCAGAATCTGGGCTCGCTCCAACATCATCTCCTTCTTGCTCATGGGGTTGGTGGAGGGACCTGCCCTGCTTCCAACATTAACCTGAGCAGTGGGACGTTTTGGAGGAGGTGGAACTCGCCCATCCATATGCCTTTTCCCTCTCCTTGTGTCAGGCAATCCTCGGCCATCGACAATACTGGTAGAGCGGGTGGTTCTACCATGAGGACGATTCGGTGGGGGAGGAGGCAAGTTCAAGTTTTCAGCATTTGCGTTTGTATTCGTGTTGTTGTTGTTCGTTTCTTCATGCCCAAGTGAAGCCTCAGATACGTGTCCCTCTGAAGTCACCATTGTTGCAGGTTGATAGAGTTTTCGAGGTCAAGTTTAAAGCACGATTCCCGGCAATGGAACCAAGCGATCTTTGCGAGGAATTGTGCTTATCAATAATCCTCCACGTGGCAAGATTAGTCACCTGGCTCCTTGACACCGAAATCGAGAACCCACGACTAGCCGGGATGTGTCTCGGCGAAGACACTCGGGCGTGAGTAAGATAACGAGTGTATTATAGCTCAAAATGTATTGAATAATGAACTCGAGAATACAAAATGGCGCTTACCTTTTCTTAGTTTGGTAGTGATGAAGTATTTATAGACAAAAGTAGTGTATTTTTGGGGAGGCGACATGTGCTCAGAGATTGTAGCGGCGGTTACTTGATTGTGGGAACGTGTCTATAACGGCCCCCGATTTGTAGGGATGCGGTTATGGGCGAGAATTGTTCAACCAAATACGCCTGGCAAAGTGTTAGGTCGTCACTTGTTGATTTAGGTCGAGGTCGCCGCTCGTGGAATGGTCGAATTTGTCTGGGTGCAGAGCATGGTTCGTACCCGAATTGTGATATGGATCATGAGGTCGGACTAAGTTGGTCGGGACACGATAGGTCGGACCGTACGGGCTTAGTCGGCGATACGAAGATGGGCTTTGGGCCTTGTTCTGATTGGGTCAGCCTCATTGAGAATGTCATGGTCAAGGCTGCTTGTGATTGGGCTTTGCTTGCTTAGCTCATCTTGACACTTTTGGTATGTTCAAGAATATCAATATTAGTAAATAAATTTATCATTTTTATGTATCCATGTCAGCAAAAAAGAAAAAGAAAAAGAAAAAGAAAGAGGAAGAGGAAGAGGGAGAATTAAAACTTTATGGTTAAGGTTATACGATGGCATTGGCAGTGACAATGACGAAGCCATATTGAATTAACGGAGAATATTTGTTGTCCTTAGTGAACGTCCTAATCATTTACAAGAGTGACATTTGAAAATGCATATAAATATAAAAGCCTTTTATGCATAAAAAAATATCAGATGTTGCTTGAACAGTGGCGAAGTCGAAAATTTTTGATAAGGGGGTCAACATTTTTTTTTATAACTATTATAATTGAGGTATCCAATTTTTGTATACAAGGGGGTCTAAATAATAATTTAATGCAATTTTTTCTTAAAATTAAAGGGGTCGAATGTATATTTTCATTATTTTTAGTAGTAAAAAGTCATTTTTAAAAAAATTTAAAAGGATAAAAATTGACACGTTCCAAATTTGAAGGGGATCGACCGACCCCATATCTTCAATGTGGCTTCGCCACTGTGCTTGAGTAAAACTCTTTTGCAAATGGTTTTTCATTAACAAAACCTACCAAAAAGAAAACCTAACAAAGCAATTGGGAATCGAAATAAAGCGAGATATTGTATTTGGAGTTATGAACTCCTGATTTCTTATTTGACCGCCAATCATTAGTTTTTTTACATAATAGGGTTACAACCTTAAATACTTAACAAATAAACCCTAGTCCGAACTAATTAAGGAAACACAAACAAAAAAACCCTGGGAGGGTGCCGGCCTCTTGCCAGGACATCGAGACATCACATCCAACATGATATAATTGAATCTTTGATCTTCCATATAAAAAGGTATACCTAACGCCTGTTAAGCCGAACAAATTTTTTTTAAACAGTTTTAACCCTTTTTAATTTAGCAAAAAGAATATCACTATATTAAAAATTTGAGCATCTTCTAATATTAAAGTTATTGCTCCACCACTAATATTGTAGCTAAAACAAAACAAAAGTATAGCACCCTTTTGAGCCAATAAAATGGGAACTTTTGGTATTGGAATACCCAATAATTTCTACTTTGTTGTTAGTGTGATATGGGGGCCGGATATTTGAGTCTGCAATGACATAGCAACAAGTTGGTTGGAGTTGGATCCTCCATCTTCTTCCACCTCACCTCAGGGGCGGATTTAACCCTAATTGACATGTGTTCCAGTCTACTTTAAAATTTTGAAATTTTTTTTTTGTATTTTTTATCTAAGTCACCGACTATATATATTTTTTTTATATATATATAAAATTATTTTTCACTGTTATTATTGTTTACAATATGTTTTAAATATCAAACCCACACAAATCATGGACCCGTCCCTGTTCCACCTCGTAACAAAACCTACCAAAAAGAAAAGGGAATCAAAAACAAGTTAAAAAGAAACAAAAACAAAACCCAAATGTCAAAATCACAAACAACTTTTGTTCAGAAACATGTCATTTTTCTAATTGCTAGTAACAGATCGTTCAACTTTACAGATTAGACTCCCTATAACTTACTTAATTCACTCTCATGTCTTTATAACACTTGTTACTATATACTCCCTCCGTCCCATTACAAACCACAAACTTTCCTTTTTGGTCGTCCCATTACAAACCACAAACTTCCTAAAATGGAAAGGAATCTTTACTATTCCCTCCACTCATTCTCTCTCCTACATTATTTTAATACTCACAACACCATTATAATTCACTATTTCCTCCACTATAATTCACTTTTCCTTAATTCCCGTATCTACAGTAAAATTCCCATTACTAATGGGACGGAGGGAGTACTTATTTTACTATTAAATAATTATAATAATGGCCCTAGCTGTCACCATTTTATGTTTGGCAAGAGAAGCCAGCTAACTAACTGACAAATGGTATTCCATGTTTGTAAAGATAAAGCGCGCTCTCTCTCTCTCTCTCTCTCTCTCTCTCTCTCTCTCTCTCTCTTTTTATTGAAATGAGGAATGGTATTTACTTATTTGGAATATAGAACAGATCCATATTAATGGTAAAAAAAAATTTAACCAAAAGTTATCCATTTCATTAAGGGGCCATTTGGTAGTTTTTTTTAGGGTTGAATAAAATTAATAATAAAATTAATGTTTGGTAGATTAAATTGTAATTGCAGTAATAATTCTAACATTCCCGATAAGATTTCTTATCACCTCTTGTCCCTTCGTATTTATCCAAAAAGAAAAAAGATAGTATAATTAATCTCTGAATTAATAATTATTTCACTATTAATACGAGCTAATTCGATCAGATACCAAACTAGTCATATCATATAACATCATAGTAATGGAGCCCTAAGATGATGCTATAGGTGAAGATGCCTTTCCTTTCTCCTACAAGATTAATGTTTGGTAGATTAAATATAATCGAAGTAATAATTCTAACTTTCCCGATAAGGTCTATTATCTCTTGTCCCTTTATATTTATCCAAAAAAAAAAGGTGATATAATTAATCTATAGGTTAATAATTTTCTCACTATTAATACGAGCTAATTCTATCAGAATATCAAACGAGTCCTATCAGATAACACTTAGTAATGGAGCCCTAAGATGAATACTAAAGGTGAAGATGCCTTTCCTTTCTCCTACAAGACTAAATATAATTGAACTTGTGCAAATGGTCCCTCATGATCTCTCAACTGTTTTACTCTTATTTTTGGTTCTTCTGTATGACGTTTACATGTACTATATAGTCACAGGTACATATGTGACATTAGATATGTGTGTTCAATTATTATTGTGTTCATATTGACCTATTATGCACAACTATTTTCTATTTTCTTATAAAATTTTCCTAGTTATTTACTCTACTATTCAACTACCTCCCTCTCTCCCAGAATAGTTGTATATATTTGTAAAAAAAAACTTAAATAATAAAGTTTTGATACACACGCCCCCCTTCATTTTTTGAAATTGTCAATTTATTACCTCATTTTTCCCTCTTACTCCATCATAGGTGAGAGCTTTTGCGGTACTAGGTAATGTCGTTGTTGTTGTATTTTAAAAGTATACTCCCTCCGTCCCGCCCGAAAGGGCAATTTTGCCTCCTAGCACGGAAATTAAGAAATGAATAAGGAAAGTGATGTAAGAAAGAGAAAAAAGTTAAATGTTGTGAGTATGAAAAAATAAATAGGAGAGAGAATGAGTGGGAGGAATAGTTAGGAGAGAGAATGTTGTGAGTGTAAAAGTAAAGTAGGAAAGAGAATGAGTGGGGTAGGAAGAGTATAAAAATAATAAAAATTTTCCTTTTTGGGATTGTGTCCTTTTAAATGAGACGCCCAAAAAGGAAATTTGTGCCCTTTCGGGCGGGACGGAGGGAGTACTAAATACTCCCTCCGTCCCATAGAGCTTAGGAAGATTCTATTTGGCACGGGAATTAAGGAATATTATTATAGTATTAGGAGAGAGAATGAGTGGAAGAAGTGTTGTGAGTGTGAAAAATTAAATAGGAGAGAGAATGAGTGGAGGGAATAGTAAATTATAATGTGTTGTGAGTATTAAAATAATGTAGGAGAGAGAATGAGTGGAGGGAATAGTAAATTTCTTAAGAGTTATGGGACGCCCAAAATAGAAAGTTTTCTTAAGACTTATGGGACAGAGGGAGTATAATATGTTTAACCCCCTTTTGTGCCAATTTTTTGTATGATAAATATAATTTTAACCTCAACCAATATTTACCCTTAAACAAAAATTTGTGTACACACACATATATATAAGGAGGTCCCAGAAGTAAAGTGAATAAAGGAGAGGGAAGTTTTAGAAAATGCAACTACACACAGCTAGGTTTGTCTGCATGCATGGGATTGTGGTGGCGTGGGTGTGCCAATATTCAAGCTGTCTTCACTTTGGACCACATCCTTTATTAATTCTCTTTAACAATTAATTAATATTATCTTATCTCTGATTAGGCTTTAAGTCCCTCCCATATTCCAACAAACATAATCTATCACTAGCTAATCAAATACTACTACCACTAACATTGAGACATGCTCTCTTTCTTCTTCTACTCCTCCTCCTTATATATATATCCCCTCTTCACTCACTACTTTATACACAAACCATCCATCTCTCTCTCTCTCTCTCTCTCTCTCCCTCTCTCCTTTTGTGTCGATGGACATTTGGCTTAGGCTTCGCGATATTTTGGATAAGTTTATCGTGAATCAGTAGTAGTTGAAGCTGCCAGCATGATCTCAACTTTTCTTTTCAATTAGATTGAGAAAAGATCAGATCATGTGGCATCTTCACCTACTCATGGGATCATGAACAAACACGAAAGATTGAAAGGGTAAGTAAGGATCGATACTTATGTACCAATAATGCATAGATATGGTACATTCTCTTTTAACTATAGATGTGTTAATTCCTCAATTTTATGGAGCATGTTTGTCATTGGTCAACAACTTTTTGACTTCTTTCTTTGTGATACAAGCTTTCAAGCTAGCTTAATTAGCTATGAATGCATGCAAGGAAAAGTGGGAAAGACTTGGTAGGATATCTTTTTCTCCTTAAATTCAACTTGGAATTTAAATATATATTTTGTATGTTGCAATGAAAATATATTAATTTTTTTCTTTAAATTTGTCATGAATTTGGAGTTTATATTTGTAGAATTATTATATTAACAGTCTGTCTTAAGCATGCGCCATTTGTCTTATTTTGCGTACTTTTTATTTCGAAAACTCCATAATCTTCTATTTAATTATTTTATCATCCTATAATTAAATTGATTCATTTTTATGTTTAAGTTTATGATATACAACAACGTAGTACTCAGTGGCGGATCCAGCCCTATTTGAGGTGGAATTTTGAAAAAAAAAAAATTTTTTTACCTAAGTCACCGACTATATGCAACTTTTTTTTTATATATGAAGTTATTTTTCACTGTTTTATTGTTTACAATATTTTTTAAATATCAAGCCCACGTAATTTCAAAATCCTAAATTCACGTCTGATAGTACTCGTATTATAATTCATAGTTATGTACGAGGTGTAGTTAATTAACGTTAACCACATATCGGGTTGTAGACTTGTAGTTGAGAAACCCTAGAAATAGCTTATTTAGTTCATTTCTCTTCTCTTATGATGGGGCGAAACGTGTCTTTACATACTCCCTCCGTCCTGCTACAAATTGCACATTTTTCTCATTGAGCGTTCCATTACAATCTGCACACTTTCTAAAATGGCAAAGAATCTTTACTATTTCCTCCACTCATTCTCTCTCCTACATTATTTTAATATTCACAACATCATTATAATTGAGTGCGTCTGGGGAGAAACGCGTTTCTTGGAGAAACGGGCTTATTATGTCGCACGACATAAGTAGCCAGTTTCTGGATATCCTTTACAAAGCTTCTGGATATCCAGAAGCTTTGAAATGGATATCCAGAAGCTTTGTAAATGATATCCAGAAACCAAGTATTTTTTTCTGGATATCCTTTACAAAGCTTCTGGATATCCAGAAGCTTTGAAATGGATATCCAGAAGCTTTGTAAAGGATATCCAGAAAAAATATTTGGTTTCTGGATATCCTTTCCAAAGCTTCTGGATATCCTTTCCAAAGCTTCTGGCTATTGGCTAGGTATGTCGCACGACAAAACAAGCCCCGTTTCTCCATGGGCAACGGAGAAACGCGTTTCTCCCCAGATTTTGTGATTATAATTTGCTATTCCCTCCACTCATTCTCTCTCCTATTTTACTTTTACACTTACAACATTTATATCATTATTTTTTTTCTTAATCCCCACACAAACAGTAACTGTGCGGTTTTTACTAGGACGGAGGGAGTATATGTTAAAATGCTTTATTACCTTATAAATTGATTTTCAAACTTACTACCGTGCTTTAGTTATTTACTTTCTTCGTCTAAAAATTAATTTTTTTAAAAAATAAGAAATACAAAATTTACTTGAGAGTAAATTCTGAAATATTTTGGACATTTATTTGCGTTGAAGGGAGTATATATTATTTTACGAACGATAATATAATATAAAGACCAATTATATATTTGTAAATATAACATATATTTTGAGATGAACAGAAAAAAATATACTCCCTCCGTCCCGCCCGAAAATGCCCAAACCAAACCTCGCACGCAAATTAAGGAAAATGATGTAGAAAAGAGAAAAAGTTTAAATGTTGTGAGTATGAAAAATTAAATAGGAGAGAGAATGAGTGGGAGGAATAGTTAGGAGAGAGAATATTGTGAGTGTAAAAGTAAAGTAGGAGAGAGAATGAGTGGGTGGAATAGTAATAAAAATTTTCCTTTTTGGGAAAGTGTCTTTTTAAATGGGACACCCAAAAAGGAAATTTGTGGCTTTTCGGGCGGGACGGAGAGAGTATACACTTATTACTCCCTCCCTCCCGCTTCAAGGGCTAGAGTAGTATTTCACGCTTCTTAAGAAAATATATAAAAAATGAATAAAGAAATTGCAAATGGGTAGAAGATTAGAGGAGAGAGAATGTAAAAGTTAAAACATTTATGATAAAACCTCTTTTTATTGATTTTTTTTGTAAATATGTTAACATCATAAGGGCATAATGAATGATTTTTTTAAAAAATAATATATTTATATTATAAGGGTATAAATGTTCGAGACACTGTTTAAAATTTGCCATTTATGAAATAAAACTCTTAGTCTAAAAAGATCAAAAGAAAAAATAGAACTCTTGAAATGGGAGGGAGGGAGTATAAAATATGACGAGTTTACTATTAATTTTGGTGTACTTTTGAATAAAAGAGGAAAACATAGGGATTGAAGGGAGAAAAATTGAGGAAAAAAATAACAAGAAGTGACAAAATTTCTTAATTAAGAGTAGAGAGTACCACGTGTCAAATGATGGATGGAGGGGAGGGAGTGGGTTAATGTTTGGGTAATTAGTGACAGGATTTCGTCTGTCTAATGTTGGTTGGTGCTTTTTAGATCCCATCTTATGATAATTCCCATGCCCTTCCACACTAGAAAAATTAAAGTAAAAGTATAAAGGGCTTGATCAATATATTTCCTCCTACTCGAAAAAATAATCACTTTTTTTTAGCAGTTAATTTGATTGAATTTTGAATAAGATTTATAAAGAAATCTCAATAAAATTTGAGTTCATTTTATAAAAAATGCATTTTTTTCTAAGCTTAACGAAAAATTATTTTTGCACTGACACTCTTCACACTGACACTTTTTATACTAATTCTGACACTTTTTTACCCTACACTGACACTCTTTATACTGGCACTTAATATACATGCACTGACACTCTTTATACTGCACTTTGTTACACTAATACTGACACTTTGTTACACTAATACTAACACTTAATATACATGCACTGGCACTCTTTACACTGGCGCTTTGCTACATTAACACTGACACTTTTTTACACTGGCACTTTGTTACACTAACACTGGCATTTTGTTACACTAACACTAGCGGGAGAAACAAAACACATTTTTTCTAACCTTAAGAAAAAGCGCGTTTTTTTGTAAGATTTTGGCATAAAATATAAAAGTTTATTATTTTTATATCACTAAAAATTCTATCAATAATAATTTAAAATTTTTATTAAAATAATAACTAGTGTAGATAATTGATCAAAGCTCAATCAAAATTAGTGCTAAAAAATAGGATTGTTTTCTGGGAATTATGTGTCAAGGATACCACCCTCCATCCGAGAATTATCTTCCTATTTTATTTTTGTTATTTTGAATGAATCTTAAACAATAATTTTAATTTTAGATTACTTTAATTATTTTAATGAAATCTTTTAGTAATTGATCGATAGTATTTATAATTATATATCAAATATTTTTTTAAAATACAATTAATGCATGTGAAAAAAAAAAAACTCATTTGCCTCTACAACAATTCACTTATCCAAGTAATTAAATGGTTATATAAGAGATAATTAACAATCATAGAGAAGGGCATAATTAGTATACAAGGAAAAAATTTACTTGATGGAGTATATAATAGCAAGGCGTCAAGTCAAATACTTCGAAACAAAAATTAACTTCTGAAAGATTTTAAAACGGAGGGAATAATCATTTACGCTCATCCCCTTCGATCTTTGATCTAAAAAATAATAAGGAAAAAATGCAAATATATTACCTCAATTATATACGGCTTGTTTGGTTTTTATACCTAAACAAGCCCTATAGTTATAGTTGAGTACTATATTTTTGCATTTTTTTCAAATAATAACAATTATTTCAGAACATGATTATGATTATTTTGGGACGAAGGAAAAGAATAATTATTTTTTCAGCGATTAAAGTCAAAATCTTACAAAAAACGCGTTTTCCTTTAAGTTTAGAAAAAACGAGTTTTGTTTCCTCCGCTAGTGCCAGTGTTAGTGTAACAAAGTGTCAGTGTAACAAAGTGTCAGTGTTAGTATAACAAAGTGTCAGTGTAAAAAAGTGACAGTGTTAGTGTAGCAAAGTGTCAGTGTAAAGAGTATCAGTGTATGTAAATTAAGTGTCAGTGTAAAAAAGTGTCTGTGTTAGTGTAACAAAGTGTCAGTGTTAGTGTAACAAAGTGACAGTGTAAAGAGTGCCAGTGAATGTATATTAAGTGTCAGTATAAAGAGTGTCAGTGTAGGATAAAAAAGTGTCAGTATTAGTATAAAAAAGTGTCAGTATATGAAGAGTGTCAGTACATGTATTATTAAGTGCAAGTATAAAAATGATTTTTTCTTAAATTAAACTTAGAAAAAAAATGCATTTTTTATAATACCAACTCACTATTAAAAACTGAAAGAAGGTAATTTTTTAGACAGATTTACCTGTCAAGAATCAAGCATTATATTGGTTTGAGATATTGCTTCGACAAGAAAATATGGCTTAATATTTAGATAAGTTTGTTAAATCCTAGGAATTGGGGAACATGTGCCCTAAGATTCATCTATCTAAATTATACGTACAAATCTTTTATAATTTTACACGACAAGGTTATTTATTTGTGCTTTCATGCTATGCTATGCTATGCTATGTTTATGGAATAGCTTAATTGATAGAAGAAGAATTTCGTCCCAAGCAACAATCTCTGACCGTTATCTCTCTCTAATCTAAACTGTTAATTATATAAATAAATCTTTTAGCTACTTTTTATAAGAAACTAGTCTAAGCCCGTGTTTAAGGTCACGTTTTTTGTTTATTTGATTTTTTTTTTTAATTTAAAAAAAAAATAAAAAAATTTAAGGGCAAAATGGGAAAGAGATAAAATAGTGAGGGCAAAATGGAGATTTCGACCGATGGAACTGTTCAAAATACTGTTCATAATGAAGCTTCCATTTATACTACAGATACTCTGTCCCCAAATAATAGGCCACCTCGATAATATTTTTAATGATGTACTCCTTTCATCTAACCGTGTCCCGTTCGAAATAAAACATTTGATCATTTTGAATGTTACATTCAAAATAGAACAACCCTAAAATGAAAATGTTTTGTTCTGTGAAACCAACTCTTATTCACAATAACTTTTCACTTATTATTTCATATACTATTTTCTCTCTTATCTCACTTTTCATATTCACAATAACTATTTCATATCATACTTTCTCTCTCCTATTTCACTTTTCATATTCACAATAACTACTACACTCACATTTTTCCTTTTTCCTTAAATCATGTATCGGGATTAAGAATCCTATTTCGGGGAGTATTGATTACAATTTTTTAAATTTCACAATCAGGTTGACTGAAGAAATAAAGTGAACTCTTTTTAGTTTTCTGGGGACCGAGGGTAATATAATTAAGTACATAAAAGTATACTGCTGTAAGTACCCTTGTTATGGATTTGGGCATGTATAATTTAACTGCACAATAGTACCTATTATAAAATAAAATGTAATTTTTTGTAATAAATAAAAGATACAGATCATTTTGACAAATAAGAATAGAAGAACAAAGGGAGAAAAATATTTAAAACACTTTCACTTTGACAAATAAGAATAGAAGGGCACAGCCACCCAAATACACGGCTATGTATACAACACCAGTCCTTAATGACTGTCCGTCCGTCCGTAAAACCAAATTAGAAACAAAATTTTTAACATGAAAAATGAAACAGAGCGTCTTAGAAATAAAAACCACCATCTGTTTTAACTTCAAGCCTAGCCGCCCGGCAATGTATCTTTCTACCCCTATCATTTTTATTTTATTTTTTGCAATCTGACGCATTTCCCGAGCTTTACCTTCAACTACAATATTGGAACTGGAACTGGAACTCCGCGATGAGGGATATATAAAAACAAATAGGCAGTCATGCTGCTCCAAAGAAACTCAATTTCATCACCTCAAACATCGATACTTTGAAAAAATCAAGCATCTCCATTTATTCTCATCTCCAGGGAAGCGTTTGATCGCAGCAATGGAGAAATTGGACAAAAAGTGTTGAATCCTGCCCGGATAACAACTTTGGTTAAAAGAGAATAATGTTTTAACGAGTTATTTCAAGGAGGTACAAACATGTAAACCTACAATCTTAGCAAGTTTGGCTTGTTAAATAATAGGACTATTTTTGAGGGATGGCGGGAGTAGTACATTCATTGACGTATTATGAGATAGTATACATTTAAAACTTTGTCAAACATATACTCTCTCCATTTCATAAAGAAGTTCCCACTTTTCATAATTTCTAATTTTGAAGTGTTAAAACAAGTAAATTTCAAAGATCTGAGTGAAATGGATGTGGATGATGGGCTAAGATTAATGGTAATTGGTGTGATTCTTATGTTCATTAAGGGATAGTAATGGAAAGAAAAATATATCACTAAATTGTTTGAAAATTCAAATTGTAACATCTTTACGGGATGGAGGAAGTATAATGGGAAAGCAATGGACCGTTCATCAAAAGAGGCTCCACAGACATTTTTTCTAATGTAAATTCTGACAGAAAATAAACCTAGGGTCATCCCAACACATGTGACGGAGTTACCTGGATATTATTGCTGAACTTGGCGGTGTATTTGCATGATCCAGTCAGTATAACCATTCATACCACCAACCTGATCCTCAACAAGGTTTGCCAATAGAAAGAAGCCTTCGCGAGGTTGTTCACCTTGTCTTACAAGATGGCATAGCTGATAATATGATGGATCATTCTCTCTAAATTTCTTCACTATTCTCATTAGCTTTCTTGACATTTCGCTGTCACGCTCATTTAGGATCACCTGATTTTTTTAAAAGAAAAAACATGCAGACACAAAAGTCACAAAAGAAACACCAGAGAGAAGAAAATTCAAGAAATGGCTGAAGCAACATTTTTCATTGCAATTGATGATTAAAAGTGTAGGCTATGCTTTACGTGACTCCCATGTTCAATTTCTGAGGAACCTTAACCAATTTTAAATTATTGAGAGCTCCAGGCATACAAAAGCAGAGAACATGTCGTAGAAATCAGAATTAACAAGAAAAACACAGTAGACGCTTTTCCTCTGATTGAGAATGGGTTGAACCACATCCTTGATGATAAAATGTAAACATGCTACCGTATTTAAAGATGGGAATTGCACATTGCAAGAAAAGAGGGGAAAATAAATGTGGTATCTGTCTAGGAAGACACTTCCTAGGTATCCTAGTAAACAATAAATCTTAACATTTCTAAATGTTTGCATGCTTTAAACCCTTGGGAAGAAACAACTGTCTGTGGTGACTTATCTGATATCCTAGGATATACTCCGTAGTAAATAGTATTCTGTAAAATCATTTCCCTCATATAATTTGTATATTTTAAACGAGAGAAGGAAAATTAGTTAAGCATTGACGTCAACTCTTAGCAAAAGAACACCAACCCTAGAGCAGCATCATTCCATAGGATGAACTAATGCATGATGACATGTACTAAGCAGATGTGATCATATTGAAGGTTGCAAAACAAATTATTCTTTCATTTATTTTATGTTTTGACAGAATAAAGATGTTTTCATAAACAAAATACAGTTCCAACATACATGGGTAATGATGTATAGAACTATACAGGTTTGCAACAAAAGGAGCTTACCCTTGAAAAGTCAGAAGCGAAATCCTCCCCAAGTAGATTCATGGCAACTTCAGGTGAAAGCATTCGTCCGAACCATATAACAAAACGGAAACCATCATCATAAACATAAAGGCCTCTAGAATCTAAGCTTTCTGCAGCCGGTGGTAGTCTTTTACAAATATTGTTGAGCTCGTCGGCCTGAATAGACGGCTGCCAGTAAGAGATACAAGTGTCACTCTTGAGATTCACAAGATTTATACTTAGAAGTTAGAACTCGGATATTCAAAATTGAATAGACGCCTTACCTTTAACAGATACTCATCTATTCTTATCAAGCTAGGATATAGAAGCTTCAATAACTTTTTAACAGGTAAAGCCATCATAGTGTATCCAGCTGCACAGCGTTCATCAAGCTGCACATCCCCGTACCCACCACGAAGAGCTATCGATTTAGATAATGCTAGTCCATATAATGGTAAAAACTTCAGTGATTCTGGGTATATCATCCTGCCTCCCACACGATGTTGCACAGCATAGAGATTTCGATATTCTTTCAAGGCTTTGACAATTCTCAGTTGAACAGAGTTTCGAGCTTCTTCCAATTTATAGGATAGAGATTTCTCAACGGCTGCAAGAATTTCAGTTTGTATCCAATAATTTCAAGGGCCAAGTTATCAAGTGCCATGATCAAACAAAAACCAGATGACAAGTAAACAATTAGTACCTAACCGAGCAAGCAAAGAAACAATGGCACCAGTATCAGCCTGGCGGTACATCTCTCCTAGATCTGCAACTACTGGTGCTGCTGCTGTATGTACTCTTATACGCCTTTCTCCAGATGACGCAGTGTATCTTTTAATGGTTAAGTACTTCTATTTAATCAACTTTCTTTCCAGTAAACTTGTCCAAATATCCAAAACGTTATAACAAGCCCACGTCGCAACAAGATAAATATCAAATTCCTCAAATATCCAGAAGATATATGCCCCCCCCCCAACCCAAAGAAATAAATACGCACAAGTAAATTTGAAAGCACACATCCCGGAGAAAAGAGCAGGTAAAAATAAAAGACAGCCCAATGCAAGATTCTGGCAATTGTGGACTGGGAAGGGTTTAATGAGCTAAGCTTGGCCTGCAAGCATATAGCTGTTTCTAGATCGAACCCTGACCTCCAACACAATGTCATAACCTATTGATGCTCTAAGCCTTGAGTAATGTACACTTTTAGAATGAGAATCTACACCTGATGATATCAACTATGAAAATGGCTTCATTAGAGATTCTATATACTCTCCCTTAGAGCTCACTAATCATTGAAAATATTAAATGTCTAAAAGGGGGACACATATTTTTTTATGTGGGAGGTTTGAGTCAGCACGAATAACATTAAGAGGCTTGAACAGTCAAGCATACTACTCCAAGCGCAAAGAGAAGAGTATTCTTTCACAAGAGCGAAAGGATACAACAAAGCAACTTGGAAATACACAATCTGATTTGTGAGTAATGTTTCTTCAAGGGCAAACTGCATTGCATAAGCTTTGTCACAGTCTGTAGCTGGAAGTGCTATTAAATCAGTAGATCGTAGCATAAAGTTCCCATGATAGGATGTGAACCGCACTCCTATACATCCAACAAGAAAATTAATTAGTCTTCCAATGGCCAAAGATGTTCAAGAAGTTCACTACCAAACTCCTAACTAGAAGTAAATATTTGCAGGTTTCATGAATAATCTATCAATATCTCACTAACCTTTCCCGCATCTTATGCGCATCACAGCTTCCCAAGCTGTCTCTCTAGTGAGGTCTCTTGACAACTCATGTCTCAACTTCTCTTTGTGAATGGCTGAATGGAAGCTGGGATAGAAATAGACCTGACCACCGGTATATTTTGCCAGAGTTCCTGAATAAAGATAAAAGTTGGAAAAAAAGGAGCAGAAATTAAGCACTCATTATTGGATGAGAAGCTTCCACGGTCACAAAACTCAAGGCTACATAACTCTACCCAACAGGTTAAAAGCATTGAATTAAATCAAAAGAGAAGATTCTTCTAATTGGTCAACACGTACAACATTCACACAAAAAATGACATGTAACCCTAAACAACTGCCCAGCTTTTAAAATAAGCTTACCCATATCTGAGCCTTGAGGCATCCTGCGCGTATTCCCAAATGAGAAGAATCCCTAATATCTTTCATAGTAGGACATGAGTCTGAACTCTGAAAAACCACGCACAACCAGCCCAGGCTATGAAAACAAACAGGTGGTTATCGGTTCCTTGAAGTCTTTCTTGTTCTTTTTGTTCTAGCTTCAGGTTCCTAGTCTTTTAGAGTCTATTATCAGTCACTTGTATATTTCTTTTCATTTTTCTTTCAGCATTACACCGATAAACAAGGGTCTACTTATTATTTCCACTTCTTTCTAATACTTTCTTCCAAGGCCTGTCTTCTTCATCTTCTTTCAGCCTCCCCTCCTTCACAAAAAAAAAATCTTAGGTCTCTTGTACTTTTCTTATTCTTCTCCTTCTGATCCTGATTCCATCCTTTTCTTCAGTTTTTTCTCTCTTCTTTCAGCTACAAGGCAAATCAAAGCCACGGAAGCAACCTCTTGCATTTAAATGCAAGGGAAGGCTGTCTACATTAAGCCAATGTGGGCCTGCACCTTACCTGAAGCCCACGGTCCCACTCATAGTGGAAGCTCTTGTAGCACCACGTTTCCCTTTGATGTGCTCAAAATTGGTTTTGTTATTACAGAGTAACGCCTTGGGTACAACTACGTTAAACCATGAAGTTTCTACAATCATGCCATGTGTTTCTTGCCCTCAACTCAAGGAACCTTTCTAACCTCATCAGAGATTACACAGCAAATGGACCCACATATAGACTGCATACAAGATAGGGATTGAGAAGAAATTCACTATACACCTAAGGGGACAAGTTTGATATATGTCGCATTCCCAGAAAGGCAATAAGTATCACCATCAGTATCCATTTTGTACTCCAAATTTAGCGGTTAGGGATTGAAATGAACAAATTGGCAACCCCCTCCCTATCCCCTATTTGCAGATTTTGCAGTTCAGTGCCTCCATGTGAAGTTAATACAACTGCCATCTTGGTTACACCAGAGTCCACTAAATTCCCTCCATGACTTAAAGTAATTTTCAAGACGTACATTATCATACATTAGGAGAAATTCAATTTATTCATCGTGAGTAGGGGAGGGAGGGAGGGAGGGAGGGAGGGAGGGGGGAGGGAGAAAGTTGCAAGATATAGGCTACATCCATGATTCATGGAACATGTACAGAATTTTTAGAGAGAGAAGGATACAAGTCATAGGTACATCCATGGATTCAAGGAGCAAGTAAACAAGTTTTCGAAATCAGATTCAAACAGAAATGGATTAGACAAACCAACGATTCAACCTAAGAGATGATAGCAACAAAAATACCACAGAAGGAAGAACCTAGTAAAAGCGGTCAAAGTCAACAAAACTTATGATAGTTTCTCTAAAAAATCAGTTCCAATATTATCAATACTCACTGAGAAATGGAACATATTATGATAAGACATACCTAGGGAGGCAATATCAGTATACTTGTCACTGAATGCATATACATTCACACAAATTTGGAATTTAGTAAAATCAGCAGCCATTTGTTTATAAAATGGGTCCTCAGCTACTCGTAAAGCATGCTCTTTATCTGTTCCATAAACACGAATATCATCTCCTCGCAACCTTAAACGGCCAACACCAAGTGAAGGCAGTGTATTCTGGAATATGAGCAATTTCCCACCAAGCTGAGACTGTAAAGGGAGAAAAACAAATTGATTTGTTATTTGTCTAGTACAGATTGACACACACAACTTTGGAAGACCTGAATAACCTCAAAAGACTCAAGTAGACAGACAAAATAATAGCTAAAGCAGTAACTTATGATGCATGTTTGTATATTTGACAATAATAAATAAAGTAACGGAAGAAATAAATATTTAAAAAACTAAATAAAATAAAGAAAGGAGTAAACCAAAAGACTAACCATAACCATGAATGATGCTTTTAAGGCGGGACCAAAAGCAGATTCGACATTCACATTATCCTGAAACATGGAAGGCAAGCTATCTAGGAATGCATCTACCACAGCTCTAGATTCTGACAAGTTGACAAGGAGATCATCTGGCAAAGGAACAAATATATCATCCAGATCTGAGACCACCATCATTTGAGGTTGTGTCAAAGATGACTGGCAAAAGAAAAACATCAGAAAGTAAATCAACAATAATTAAGATTATACAGGGAAAATGAAAGTAATGAATAGTTCAAGTGTCATCCATAACTTGCCTTCATATTGTAAAAATGAATTGTACTGTCGAAAGTTATGAACCCGATCTGCGTTCTGGGGCTGCCAGGCAACCTATCCAAACAAGCCTTGATAGTTTGTGCCATAACCTGCCAAAAGAGTTTGGTAAGGGATATTACAAAACAGCAACAACAACAACAACAAAAGCACGCAAATAATAAGCATATTAACAGTATTAGTCAGGTTCATCAAGGAAAATAATAATAATAATAATAATGATGATGATGATGATGATGATGATGATGACAACTTCTTTTATTGAATGAAAATACGCTTCTTAAAAAATATCACGTCAGCGGAGCAGAACCACATTATCACGAAAATGAAAAAGTTGGATACATAATCAGTTCATAAAGGCAGTGTATTGCATATGGTTGCAGCTCGCCCCAGAGCATACGCAGACACTCACATACGTTGAGACACCCTAATGAAACTAATGCCTCATCTCACAAATAGAATCAAACAATAATACCAGAAGGCACTGGTCCAAAGCGGACTATAAACTGGCACTTAAATGCAATATAAACTTGTAACCATAAATTCTCCACAGTTCAATTGCAGTTTCCGGTTTAAACACCTCAAGGCCCAGAGATGTGTTGCATGCACGCATGCATACATTTTCAAGTATGCCAACCACTCTCCAGAAAACAAGGTATGAGCATGCATACCTGCACCACACTTTCCTCAAAGCATATAAAACACACACTCATTAATCTAGGTCATCATGCAAAACATATTGCATAAATATTAGTGTAACAACAATGTAAAATGCATGCATGTGCAGGGTAAAATCAGAACAATTTATAGAGTAGTCTGACTTAGAGAAGTGCATACCTCAAGCATTCCACTTCTAACCGCAGATACTGATACGTCAATCAGGAAGAAGTATAGAGGTGGCATTGGTGGCCGCACCATGTATTCAGCAGGAGCAATAAAGTCCACACAACCCCTTATGAGCTCAGGGCGTTGGTGTAAATCATTCCTATGTCCACTAGCATCCAAAGGGGCAAAATAGTCATTTTGAACTGGAAACAGAGAATTGGAATTGATCAGCATATTCACAGGGGAAAACAGGTTCCTCAAACTGATGGATTGCAGTAGAAACAGGCAGGGAGAGAAATATAAAGATACAAAAATAAATAAACTGAACAAGCAACACACATGGCATGGTGTATGATATACCTGATGCCTGCATCAACCATCAGCGAGCATCTAAAATGATACTCCATTCACACCCAAAGAGAATAAAGTACACAAGTAACCATTTGTGTGCAGGAATTCAAATATATATTTTTTAATATTCAATATTTGAAATATTTATTGTTAATATTATTTAATAAATATGTTAGTCAATGTTTAAGTTGGTTAACAAACTTAATTAAACGGCGGAAGAATTAAAAAGGGAGTAAAATGTGATGATGGTCAGGGGCAAAGAGGAAGAGGGGCCAAAAGAATCCAAGAGACCACTAAATCCCTCTCCCTTAAAATTCACCTCCTCAATATATAGTATAGATATAGATGCGCTACTGTGGTTTTGGGAGAGGAAAGGATGTAGTTCAGTTATGAGGATGTGGGGTTTCTGCTATTTTCTAGTGTTTGTGGATGCTGAGGAACAATAGGATCTTTCGGAATAAACATCTTCCGCATCATTTATTATGGGAGCGAGTGGTATCTATGGGTTCTTTATGGGCGTCAGCTAATGGTGCTTTTCGGGGAGTATCTATTTCCCAGTTGAGGAGAGATTGGGCTGTTCTCACTGTGTAGTCGTTTGTTTGGTTTTGTTGCTTATGTTTTCTTTTGTATTTAGTCGGACATCTTGTCCGTCTCATGTAAATTCTTCTCTTATATCTAATTTATTTTGTCTTATCAAAAAAAAAAAAGCATAGATACAGATGTATATATACTTCTTTCTCTCTTTTTTTCTTTTTGATTGGAAAAAGCTTGTGCATTATCTGGTATACTTGTTTCGCCAATACTTGTAATTCCGAAAATCAAAGATTCTTTTAGAGTAAGTTAGAGCTTTACCATCATTGAGCAAAGCGCATATGTTGCACCGCCACTTTCTTCCACCATCTGTGAAAGTCACATATGGGTTCACGTATGTGCGGCATCTTCTGCAACGAACAATACCACTAGTGGCAAAATTAACCACCGGCACTTCCTCCTAAATGAACAACAACTTGCAAGTAAGAAAAATTTTATTGGACATAAACAAATGAAAGCATGTCATATATCATTAACAGCAACTCTTAGAGCATAGATTGATACTCACCCCCTCTGGAGCCTCTGCAAGGGGACAAACAACCGCTCCAAGAGGCAAATGCCACCTTGAAACCAGAGACTGTGAACTTGGTATGGCACTTGTTGTAAGCCGTAGGTATCTTGAATTGCAATTCATTGGGTACATCTCAGTAAAAGAACTAGGCTCCACATCACCATCCAATGGTCGTGGCAATGCTTTAGAATCAAGGCCAGGATCAAAAGATCCTGGAACTGATCCAAGAGAAATGGAACTAAAATCTTCTATCAAGCCTTGCAAAGAACCGGTAGGAGGCGCTGAGCCTGGATGTTGTGCCTGTCCCCCCGTATACATTCCTAATGGAGGAGCAAGTGGAGCAGGTGCATAACCACCTTGATAAGACCGAAATGGGGAAGATACTGCTGGCTGGGGTGGAACGTAGCCTCCTAGATTGGAAACGAAGGGTGCAGCTTGTCCAGGTGGTGGTTGCGTTGCTGCATTTGCTTGCATGTTTGGATAACCAGGCAAAGGGGGCGGTGCAGTGCCTCGTACAGCACCAGGATAAGATGGCGTCATTGATGGCGGAGGTTGCTGCATGTGTGGCCTGGAAGCAAAAAATGGCGAGTCTATAGATAACTGAGGAACATTATTGTTTAAGGGCACACCATTCATACTTTGAGGCGGGGATCCCATAGGAACTAACGGTCTCTGGGGTTGAAGGTTTTGGCTACCTGGAATGTTTGAGGCATGACCTGCAGGAGGTCTAAATGTTGGGGGAAAGACTGGCTGCCCCATAGATGAACTGGGTGGAGGAGGTACTTGACCTGTTGACGGATATTGTGGTGTTGGAAAACGTTGAAAGGGGGGTCCCGTGGCTGGTGGGCCAAAAGAAGGTGGCATAGGGGATGGCTGAGTGGGTCTGAAACCTGAAGCCTCTGATCCAGCGACAGGCCCAGGCGAGAGGAAAGGAGTAGTACTCATGGGTGCAGGTGCCATGGTTGGCCTAAATGCAGAGGCCTCTGACCCGACTACGGGACGAGATGATAAAAAAGGTGTGGTACTTTGAGGAGCAGCAAAAGGTGTGCCAACTGGCCTCATATAGGCATTTGAGCGGTTTGGATTTTCAGTCCCCATCCTTGTATATCTCTAACTCAATCACGTTCAATCACTCTGATTTCATAAACTAATCTGCAATAACCAGGAACATATCCCATCAATCTTATTTTGCTTGTGTCATAAGCACGAGCTTAATGGAAGAGCCAGAAGGTTGGAGTATTTGGCACTAGATATTAAAAACACCGTTGCGGATTTTCACAGCCAGCAAATAATTTGTAATAGTTGCATTTCACAGTAGCTAACTAAAACATAAGAAAGCTTATCAATGATGATACTAAATAAAAACTCAGTGCTGCGTATTCAACAACATACTCCCTCTTTTATGCTTAAAGAGTCCATGCTTGAAAGCTAAACATTTAAGGGCTAAAATATATTTTAATGCAAACCCTTATGTTCAGGGATTATACTTGTTTCACTAGTTTAAAATAAAATGGCACAAGGACAGGGATGGAGCTAGAAAATTATAAAATTTTATAGGCTTGGTATTTTGAACATGACTCTTTATGTGAAACGTCTAAAAGCAGAAACTGACACTTTGTGGGAAAGAAGGAAATTAATATTCTTCCCTCCGTCCCTAAAATGAAAGTCCATTTTCTAAGAAAAAACTGCTAAGCAAATTTACCAATAAATAATATTTCAATGTATACTTGCAAAACAGAAGATTTATAGAGTAGATAGTAAGTGTATTTATGCATCTTTGCTACGAAATTTTCTTAAAAGACAACTTTTTCAGAATGTCCTTTGAAAAAAAAATGGGCATTCATTTAGGGAAGGAGTAATTTTGTTTGATGGCCAGAAGAAAAGAAGTTCAATGTGTTAAGGTTATGCAGAATCCGAACTGCTTGACACATGTGAAAAACAAAAAAAGCCCTCAACCACCAGTTAATCGGTAAAAATATGGGCAATCATGCCTCTAAAAGGAAAAGAGCTGAGAAAGAGTAACTTGTAAGCATATTACTTTTCCAGTGATTCCGAACATGTTTTGGAACTTTAAAAAGATACAGCCAAAAAAATGCCTTTTAATAAACTAGAATTTCATGCCCAACCATACAGAAAAGCTTCAGCTTAGTATTATCCACATTTGGGCAGCAGTGATTCTGAAGTAGAAATCCTCAAGTTTTGCCTTCAGTCTGTGATTACCCCGATCCGAACTCATGTTTGGGTCCACTTTAATTGATTTTTGGGCTTATATAATTGCTAAAATGCAATATTAAGTCCAACTATCCCACAAGACATCCAACCCATTGGGCCTGCCAGGCATTCGGCCCAATATGCCAAAAAGGTGTACGCTGTCGTCCGACATGGGAAGACGCTAAGGCGGTTTAACTGCCCCTGTTGGACGACAAACGCCTTCCCATCAGCCTGCCTATAAATACAAGGCATGGCTGATCATTTGAGAGGACTTGAAGAGAGGATTTGGGGAGGATCAGTATAATTTATGGGGAAACTCTGCCCAAAAAGAGTCTCTCTCTCTCTCACACTCACACACACTCACCTCCCTCCCCAGCAGAGTCGCCACTGAATGAACGCTCGCCGAAAATAAATTATCTTTAGGAGTCGCCACGCCGTTTTTAAGGAAAAGATTGAGAACCTTTTTAAAAGAGAATTTTGGGTCCGGGGGTCAGGTTACGTGTTGGGAAGAACTTGAGAGTTCACCCAACACGCCTCGTCCGTAAACGAGTCTTTCTATGTTCAACATTCAAAACCATTCAAAAGTGTGTGCAAATTATGTGAGACATAATATATGTATAAAAATGCATTTTAATGCTTTATCGATAAACTGCAAGGTATTACAACTTGTGAGCCACTTATATTGAGGGGCCACGTCCCGATTACAACGAGGCAAACATATTACAACTGAAAAGGGACCTGCTGCATTTGACTAAGTATGTCGCCCGACACAGGGCCAGTGAGGGTCAGTTGTGTTGCGGGACATATTATGCCATATACAGAGGCCTTACAACTAGGTTGATTACAGAACAAGCCAATATCAACAACAAGGTTAACAGAGATGAAATTAACAGCAACAACGAGATTGCAAGAGACGGAAGTGTATAATTGCAACGAGACAACAAAATGGAATTAACAGCAACAAGCCAATATCAACATCGAGGTTACCAAAGATGGAATTAATGGCAACAAGCCAATATTAACATCGAGGTTAACAAAGATGGAATCAATGGCAACAAGCCAATATCAACATCGAGGTTAACAAAGATGGACTTAATGGAAACAAACCAATAGCAACAACGAGGTTAACCAAAAAAGGAACTAACAACAATAACGAGATTGCGGAGATGGAAATGTATAATTGCAACGAGACAATATCATCACCTAGATATGGATATACACACGAGAGAGAATGAATATGACGGATTCATCCTCTATTTGGTGTTTAGACAAACTAATACCAAACAACAGCTCAAGTAAATGGATCACGATAATATCGGGAGCAGGACATAAGGCTATGGCCATATCCATTTCAACCGGTTCTAGCCTGAATATCCATACCAAACACGGCAATACCCAAGCACAGATCAAAGCATATTGGAAACAAAATGATACTATGTCAATACCAACCAAATCCAATCAGGTTCTAGCCTGAACAAAACCAAGTACGGCAAAACCCATGAATCAACGAGGAGAGAGAGAAGGGTTTAGAGATTACCCTCGGAGTATCCACGATCTCTACACCCAGTTAGGTGTAGAGAGCTTCAAATCGGCTCCGGAACGAGAGAGAGTGCGAGCTTACTGTTGAAGCTTCAAGGCCAGAATGAGCTTAACGTAAAAAGGATCTGAACAGGGGATATGGCGTCGACTAATTTGGGGCTTGGCCGGAGATGGATACGTCGAGGGTTAGAGAGAGGAAACGAACCAGTGAGGAAGTGGTCGTTGGTGAATGGAGATAGAGGGAGCGCTGTTTTGGGGAGAGCGGAGGACGGTGATTGGCGTAGGCTTTGAAAACAGGGGGAAGCAATGGAAATAGAGTTGGATTGGGTTTCCGTTTAACCGGAGTATAGAGAGGGGGGGACACACACTGAGAAACCAAGGCACGCCCACTTTCTCTCTCTCTCAAGACGCAGAGGACCACTCTCTCTCACTTCTCTCTCTCTAGCCGCAAACACGGCTTAGCTCCCTGAATCATCTTCTTCCCCCAACAACAACAATGGTGATCCACACCATTGTCACTCCCTAAATCACCACCTACAATCGTTCCCCACCATAGACGGGGACACACACAGAGCACAGACTCTCTCTCTCTAATCATAAAGGGACCATTGCCGTCTCCCTCATCTCCTCACCGGTCTTCTCCCTCGCCGGCCCCTAACAACGCCAAACACTTCAATCACCTTCCTCACCGGAAACCAACCCTCTCTCAATCGCTCCTCAATCACTCACCGTTCTCCGTTCTCTACCCCAAACAAACCCAATCAATCGATCCCCTGTTCTAAAACCATTCACCGGTGACCCCCTTCACCATTTCCCTCTCTATACTCCGGTTAAACGGAAACCCAATCCAGCTCTATTTCCATTGCTTCCCCCTGTTTCCAAAGCCTACGCCAATCACCGTCCTCCGCTCTCCCCAAAACAGCGCTCCCTCTATCTCCATTCACCAACGACCACTTCCTCACTGGTTCGTTTCCTCTCTCTAACCCTCCACGTATCCATCTCGGCCAAGCCCCAAATCGCCGACGCCATATCCCCTGTTCGCATCCTTTTGCGTTAAGCTCATTCTGGCCTTGAAGCTTCAACGAAGCTCGCACTCTCTCTCGTTCCGGAGCCGATTCAAGCTCTCTACACCTAACTCGGGTGTAGAGATCGTGGATACTCCGAGGGTAATCTCTAAACCCTTCTCTCTCTCTCGTTGATTCGTGGGTTTTGCCGTACTTGGTTTTGTTGTGCTAGAACCTGATTGGATTTGGTTGGTATTGACATAGTATCATTTTGTTTCCAATATGCTTTGATCTGTGCTTGGGTATTTCCGTGTTTGGTATGGATATTCAGGCTAGAACTGGTTGAAATGGATATGGCCATAGCCTTATGTCTGTTCCCAGTATTATACTGTGATCCATTTACTTGAGCTGTTGTTTGGTATTAGTTTGTCTAAACACCAAATAGAGGATGAATCCGTCATATTCATTCTCTCTCGTGTGTTTATCCATATCTAGGTGATGATATTGTCTCGTTGCAATTATACATTTCCATCTCCGCAATCTCGTTATTGTTGTTAGTTCCTTTTTTGGTTAACCTCGTTGTTGCTATTGGTTTGTTTCCATTAAGTCCATCTTTGTTAACCTCGATGTTGATATTGGCTTGTTGCCATTGATTCCATCTTTGTTAACCTCGATGTTGATATTGGCTTGTTGCCATTAATTCCATCTTTGGTAACCTCGATGTTGATATTGGCTTGTTGCTGTTAATTCCATTTTGTTGTCTCGTTGCAATTATACACTTCCGTCTCTTGCAATCTCGTTGTTGCTGTTAATTTCATCTCTGTTAACCTTGTTGTTGATATTGGCTTGTTCTGTAATCAACCTAGTTGTAAGGCCTCTGTATATGGCATAATATGTCCCGCAACACAACTGACCCTCACTGGCCCTGTGTCGGGCGACATACTTAGTCAAATGCAGCAGGTCCCTTTTCAGTTGTAATATGTTTGCCTCGTTGTAATCGGGACGTGGCCCCTCAATATAAGTGGCTCACAAGTTGTAATACCTCGCAGTTTATCGATAAAGCATTAAAATGCATTTTTATACATATATTATGTCTCACATAATTTGCACACACTTTTGAATGGTTTTGAATGTTGAACATAGAAAGACTCGTTTACGGACGAGGCGTGTTGGGTGAACTCTCAAGTTCTTCCCAACACGTAACCTGACCCCCGGACCCAAAATTCTCTTTTAAAAAGGTTCTCAATGTTTTCCTTAAAAATGGCGTGGCGACTCCTAAAGATAATTTATTTTCGGTGAGCGTTCATTCAGTAAGCAATCTTGATTTTTGTTACATACTCCCTTTGTCCCAGAATAATTGCGCACTTTGACTTTATCGGTCAACTAAGTAGAACTTTGACCAAATAAGTTATGAAAATTTATTTATCTTCAAAGTATTCTTTAAATGGTTATTGATACACCAATGGAAACACTAATTATAACTATTTTTAAATTTCCATGAAAATAAATGATTTTTCATTAAATGTTGGTCAAAATTCAACTTAGTTGACCAAAAAAGTCAAGGTACGAGATTTATTCTGGGACAGAGGGAGTATATGCTTTTTCCACTAGCTTGTAGAGCAAGGAGTTTAAAACTAGTCCAGTAAGGAAGACTGGTCATTCCCTTCCATGGAATTTGAATAATCATGGAATGAATTTTACACTAGAGGGCATGTTTGGCAGCTCAATTCCAAGTTGTTGAATTACTGATCATTCCCTTCCATGTGATTTGAACAACCATGGAATGAATTTTACACTAAAGGGCATGTTTTGCAACCCAACTCCAAGCTGTTAAATAGGAAGAGTAATTTTAGCTGCATGGAATTGTTTTATTCTTCCAATTCAAAATAAACGAGAGTTTCCAAACAAACCCTAATGCAACTTGGATTGGATTGCAGATTCATTTGTGTACTATAACTTTGACAAGCACATTTTTTGTCTAAACTACGGATTTCCGATCACACACTACTCAATGGATGCCTATTAATCGGGTTCTAGCAGGGTAGGACCACAAAGGCGGCAAAACTCTCCCTACAAGTTTTAACGATGTTGTATTCCCAGAGCTCGAATCCGAGACCTATGGTTAAGCTAGAACACCCTCATACCCGGCAATATAGGGGATTAGTAGTTGAAAAAAAAATCTATATATATATGTGTGTGTATGTGTGGGTGGGTGGGTGGGTGGGTGGGTGGGTGGGTGGGTGGGTCACGTGGGTGGGTATAACTGAGTGCCATTTGCATTGGCCAAAGAGAGGCAGATATGATCTGTACAACCGACCTGAGTCATTGAGGTTGAAATTCATTGTAGAGATTTAATTAAGATAGATTTGATTGAAAATAATCTGCATTCAATGGAAAGAATAGCATATTTTGGTGCTCTCAAGCGACCCCTGTAATTGAGTTGAGTTAGAGAAGTTGGGTATAAGACTTTAATTGTGGCGTGTGACATGGGATTATATTAATTAAGACATGCCTCAGTTGTTTGTCTAAGACGGGATTAGGGTTCCCGATCCGCAAAGTACATGATACTCGATAACTCAGCCAGATCGCCGAGTCTCCGGCGACTCGGCGGAAACACCGAGTTGACACATGGAGTCAGGCTACCAAACGAAAATTGAAGAAAGGAGCAAACATACCTGATGGAACTCCGTTGTCAGCCACCCAATTCACTACTGAGCAGGCGATGGATCCACTGTCAATCCAATCCTCTTCGCTTCAATTAAAACTACAATTGTGTATCTATCTCTGTCAAAAGTATGGATCTGAAAGCTTCTGGCAGCAGATTGATTACAAATCGCCGGCGGCCGTTAACTTCTTCTCCGGCCTTCAGACTCTCTGAGAACGACAACTACCGGTCTGTGTTTCTCGCACTAATCTGTCTTTTTTACGTGGATTATTCCCGGCCGAATCCTGCACTAATTGTGATTGCTGAAGTTGTCGGGCCATCGGCCCATCGTGCACTTCTGCCCCCTCAATAATCTGATATTTACACATATCTCCCTTGGAGTGTATCCTGATTTCTTTGCACAAACTCCATCATATAACTTTTTCTCATTACATCTCTCGATAGATAATAGTTCTTATAATTGTATTTTTTATTTATTTATTTTGCCAAAATCTTATAAAAAATGCGTTTTTTCTTAATATTAGAAAAAATGTGTTTTGATTCCCCCGCTAGTATCAGTGTTATAGTAACAAAGTAACAGTTTAAAGAGTGTCAGTGCATATATAATTAAATGACAGTGTAAAAAAGTGTTAGTGTTAATGTAACAAAGTGTCAGTGTAAAGAGTGACAGTGCGTGTATTATTAAGTGTCAGTGTTAGTGTAAAAAAGTGTCAGTATTAGTGTAACAAAGTGTCATTGTAAAGAGTATCAGGCTAGTGTAAAGAGTGACAGTGCATGTATTATTAAGTGACAGTCTAAAAAAATGTCAGTGTTAATGTTAGTGTTAAAAAGTGTCAGTGTTAGTGTAAACAAATGTCAATGTGAATAGTGTCAGTGCATGTATTATTAACTGTCAGTGCATGTATTATTAATTGTAAATAGTGCAATTGCATGTATTATTAAGTTCCAGTTTAAAAAGAGTTTTTTCTTAATATTAAAAAAAATGCATTTTTTATAATATCAACTCATTTATTTTTGCTTCAAATAAAGTAAATATAATTCTTGTAATGTGAATCAAACATAGCCTGCAATCAATAATATATCTTGGTATTTGTTTAATTATCTTTTATAAATCAGCCATTATAAAAAATAGAAAAATATAGAAATATTCTCATATACTTAAGTCAAGAATGCAAATATGCTATTATACATGTTAATTGTCATATTAGCACCCGTAATTGATATAATGTGTGGAGGTTAGGATATTGTCATATTTTTGTCCAAATACTAACGAAGTTCCTGACTAGGCGTCTTAGTTGGCATGTAAAATTGACTACGTGAAAAAAAAAATTGTCCAAGTTGAATTTTTGAGTATGAAGGGTTTGAAACTACATCGTTTTAGCCCTTATTTACATGAAAAAATATCAAAAACCCTAAAAATTATACTACCTCTGTCTTCTTCACACACCGCCCACACACACACACTCAATTAATTTACCAAAGGCGTGCTCAACGACGGAGAGGATTCATTAATGAAACACACAAATTCCTCCGCCAAATATATTCTCTCTCTCGCGTGAATATTATCTCCCTCTTTATTATCTATCTCTCTCAAATGTAGTCTGAATATGTTCTTCCTTTGTTTCTCCCTTTTTTTTAAATAATTCTTTACCTAATTGAGATCTATAACTATATAAAGGCTGAAGTGCAAAGTACTTCAGCACACCTCCCATTTTTTCGCTCAAACTAGAACCGAGACTAAATAGAGGCTAGGTTTATTACTCATTTACTAAACACACCCCCTTAAAACCCGAAATAAAATTTGAAAAATCTGAGGGATATTAATCCCACATCATCTAGAAATTAAAATGCTAGAAAATGGAGTAGTATATATATTGAGAGACCTTAACATTTGAAAAACCAATTGGGATATTAATCTCACATCATCTAAGAATTGAAATGCTAAAAAATGGAGTAGTATAAATTTTGGGGCCTTTGGCTCCTTAGTGAACACCAGCTTTCTTGATGTATAAATTTTGGGGTCTTTGGCTCCTTAGAGAACACCAACTTTCTTGGTGTTGGGCGCGCCTAGGGCCGCTAATCACCGCCAAATGGCTCCTTAACTAAGACTTTTCATAGCTCCTTAAATTCTCAAGAAAACTTTACATTTAGTATATATTGAGAGGCCTTAGCATTTGAAAATCAAATAGGATATTAATCCCACATCGTCTAGGAATTGAAATATTAGGAAATGGAGTAGTATATATTGAGAGGCCTTAGCATATGAAGACCAAATGGGATATTAATTCCACATCGTCTAGGAAATGGAGTAGTAGATATTGAGAGGCCTTAGCATTTGAAAATCAAATGGTATATTAATCTCACATCGTCTAGGAATTAAAGCATTAGGAAATGAAATAGTATAAATTTTGGGGCTCCTTAGTGAACACCGGCTTTCTTGGTGTTGGGCGCGCCTAAGTCACGCCTAGGGCGCCTAATCACTGTCAAATGGCTCCTTAACTAAGACTTTACATAGCTCCTTAATTTCTCAAGAAAGCTTTTCATTTAGTATATATTGAGAGACCTTAGCAATTGAAAACCAAATGGGATATTAATACCACATCGTTTAGGAATTGAAATGCTAGGAAATGGAGTAGTATAAATTTTTGGGGCCTTTGGCTCCTTAGTGAACACCAGATTTCTTGATGTATAAATTTTGGGGTAGGTCACGCCTAGGGCGCCTAATCACCGCCAAATAGCTCCTTAACTAAGACTTTTCATAGCTCCTTAATTTCTCAAGAAAACTTTACATTTAGTATATATTGAGAGGCCTTAGCATTTGAAAACCAAATGGGATATTAATCCCACATCGTCTAGGAATTAAAATATTATAAAATGGAGTATTATATATTGAGAGGCCTTAGCATTTTAAAACCAAATGAGATATAGGTAGGGCGCCTAATCACCGTCAAATGGCTCCTTAACTAAGGCGAATGTTTCCCTTACGTCGACCACGTGACATCTGGCCTTTGTTTTGATGATCATATCGTCGACGTAGGCCTCCATGTTTCGGCCAATTTGAGATGCAAAGACCTTGTTGACCATCATTTGGTAGGTAGCTTCGGAATTCTTCAGCCCGAATGGCATCATGTTGTAGCATTATATACCTCCAGTAACTTGGAAGGCGGTCTTCACTATGTCGTCCTTATGCATCTTTATCTGATGGTAACCCGTATGCGTCAAGGAAACTCAGAGTAGTGTGTCACGCTATAGAATCCACCAGCTTGTCAATCCGTGGAAGTGGGTAGCTATCCTTCGGGCAGGCTAGATTGAGGTTGGTGAAGTCGACACACATACGCCACTTGCCATTAGCTTTCTTCACCATCACCACATTTGTTAACCAGGTGGTATGGGAAGCCTCCTTGATGATACCTGCACTTAAAAGTTTTTTTACCTCCAGTAGACACCCCATTCTGAACCAATAATTTCATGATTACACTACTATTCGTCTCACTTTTATGTTTTGATGAAAGCATATCAGTTTCGTTATGTTTCGTTAAGTTTCTAACTAACCTTGTTAGTTTTGGACCTAACTGACTAACGTAATAATTGAAGAGGACAAAATGGTCAATTGACTAGTTGTCTCGCGCGGGACATACGTGTCTCGCGCGAGACAACCTCTCTGTAGGATGTGCAGAATCACTTTCCTTCTCCGTTTCAACCTCTTTTCTTGATAAATCTTATCCAATCCGGGCATCAAATGATATTTGAGTTCTGGAAGCTTCCATGGGAGGAATCCCATTCCACCTTTACCTCCTAAAACCCTATAAATACTTGATGACTTTCAGAATTTCAGAGGTTCCCGATTCTTAATCGAAAACACACAACACACACAATTTGTTGGTTTCTTTTCATGAAAGACTCCTGCAAATCACTCTAAATAAACTCCCGAATTCGTTCATCAATGCTGTTGATCGACGAACATCAAGGTTCAAGCCTAGAATCAAGGCGAAACTCTGCTTGAATCACTTCTCGACCGAGGAAAACACTTAGAACCACGTTCTAAATCTAATACTCCCTAAACAAGGTAAACTCCTATTCTTCTTCTCAACCCCTATAATTGCTTTTAGAGTAGTGTAACCCCATCAAAAGGGTTAGCCTATAGTCCCTTCAATCCATGAAGGCGATCTCGAAGCATACAACCCGATATTCCTAACTAAGAAATTAATTAGGGTTGCTTATCTATTTTAAAGATTGATAATACTCAATTGGCAAGACCGATCTTCGGATTGGGTGGAATAGGTGCTCCTCGACCTTTCCATTTCATAACTTAACCCCCGAACCCTCAAATCTCTTTAAGCAAATAAAAAAGTTTTTCTTATTTTTTTTCCTAAATAAATAATAAGTGGCTACTCTGTTATTCAATAAAAATATCAACGCTACACCTCCAGTTTTATTGCCTCCTCTTTATCACGAGCAAAACTTCTTAGCCTCTGCTCCTTAGGTTTGACAGTCGGATTAACTTCCAACCTATGGACAACGGCCTCCTCCTTAATCCCTCTCATTTCTTCTACTCGCCAAGCAAATACATCCGTGCTTTCTTTCAGTTGCTCGACTATTTATGCTCTCTCTTCAGATGACAGCTGTCTTCCTATTTGGATTTTTTGATCAGGGTAAGAAGGATTGGCTATTACTTCTGCTAGCTCATCCACTGGCTCTAGCTCCGGACCATCTCTGAACTGTAGTGTCTCGATGATAATTTCACAAACTCTTTGTCTTTCCTCGGCCCCCAAGTGTGGAGCCTCTTCAACGATCATATCATCCAATTCAGTTGTAATCTCCCCAGTAGTGGCCCCCGAGTTTTGGTCGATCTGTAAACTTAGCTCGCCTATGATGACTTTCATAACTGTATCTGTTTCGACCGAAGTGTTTAGAGGGGGACGTGTCGGCTCGACCATGACATGGTCGTGGGAGGGATAGGTCGCCTCGTCAACATAGGTGATTGTAGATAACCTTGATGTTGTGGTGACAGTTTTAGAAAGTTTCCAGCTTTCCTCAGAAGTTTCAATTTCTAGCTCTCTCTTCTTCCTTGTTCGAAGGACGTGATCAAGATAAGCTCGGGCTATACTTAGAACGCAACCTACTCCGGCTAAGGTAGGAAACTTAACCCGCTGATAGGGGATAGAGGCCACCATTCCAAGTGCGACGTGGCCAGGAATACCCAAGATAGCAACATAATCACTTATCACATCTATAACAATAAAAGTTACCTTAGCCACGACTCTGTAAGGGTGCTGTCCGATGTCGACCTCTAGCTCGACCTGCCCCTTGGCTTCCACCCGATGATTGGTGAAGCCCTCAAGCCGACCATCGTATGGTGACAATATTTCTTTCGTCATTCCCATCTTTTGGAAAGTCCTGTAGTAGAGGATGTCCTTGCAAGCCCATGTATCTACCAATAGTTTGCTCGTCGTACAACCATCTATTAGCCCCGAAATTACTAGAACTTGCTCTCTGGCGGCCAAATTGGTAGCTAGCTCGTCAGGGTAGAAACTGATGACTTCCTCTTTGATGTAGCTCCTAGGTGGCACGTACGGAGCTTTGGTGAGCTAAAAAATCTTGTGGTTCAGGGCGGTGTTGCTCGTTTGCTCGGTGATTACCCCCAAATTCAATCAAGGCTGCCTTGGTTCAGGTATACCCCCTGCAGCTCTCTCACCTTCGCTAGTTTGAGCTCCTTTCATAAACCTGTCCAGCCTTCCACTGTCGACCCATTTCTGAATGATACGTTTCAGACTTATGCACTCCTCTGTAGTATGACCTGTATCTTTGTGGAACTCACAATAATTGTTGTTGTCCCTTCTGAACTTATTCACTGGGTTCATTGGAGCAGGTGGGCCTAGCTCGACTGAATTCATGATCTCAGTTCTGCTTACTGTCAAAGGGGTGAAAGTCTCGGGTACTCTCTCAGTCGCCCTTGTTCTATTTTTCCCTTTGTTATTGTTGTCATTATGCTTGGCCTGGTTCCCTTTGTTCGAATCTCCAGCCTCAGATTCCTTGGAACCCTTCTCTTTCTTCTTTTCCTTTCTCTCTTCAGCTATGGCCACATCGTAGGCCCTTTCAAACAGCTCCTGCCTGGTATTCATTCGCCTAACCTGTAGCTCGTAGTCTAAATCAGGAAAGGACACCTCATTCCTGAAGCAGTTTATAACTTCTCTGTCTGTTAGGTCCTTTTCTATTTGGTCGACCATCTCCTTGAACCTTGTGTAGTAAGCCATGGAGCTTTTAGTTTTGCCCTGAGTGAGGTTGTTCAAGTCGGTGACCATCTTCTTTCTGGCCCCAGCTGTCGAGAAATGATCCAGAAACTTATTCCTCATGTACTCCCACGAGGTGATGCAGCCTGGCGCCAATCCACGGAACAAAGTCAGTGCTGCACCTGTGAAGGTGCTGGTTAGTGCCTTGCACAGCACATCATCCTCGAAAGAGACCAAACATATGGTGGCCTCAAAGTGTTGCATATGGTTCAGGGCGTTGGTCGTACTTGAATACTTATCTAAGGATGGCAACTTGAAACCCACGGGAGGTCACAGCTCGAGTAATTCTCTGGACAAGGGTCGAAGAGTATTGTAGTTTCGTTCGCCCTTTCCATCATCCTCCTTTCTGTCGGCCTCCATTTTCTCCAACCTTCTTTTTAGATTTAGTAGCTCTCTAGCATCTTTGTCGTTCCTCTGATAGGAGACATCATTGGACCTCTGTCTCTCCTTCCTGTGAGGCTCCCTTTTAGAGTAGGCCCTCTGCCTTTCACTCCTAGGCGGAGTAGCTTCTCTGCCCCCTCTATCTCATGGGAGTGCTACCTAACTGATCTCACGGGCGACCTAACTGATCTTACCGGCGACCTTTGCCTATTCCTTTCGACCTCATGCTGTCTCCTCAGGGCTGACTCGACCTCTTGCTCCCTTCGTTGGTTTAGCCCATCTCGTAGGTCGCCACTAGGATCCACATTGATAAAGGATGGAGGAGGCATCTCAATTCTTGGCTGTTCAGCAGACGGTCTGGGACCTCCATTCTGTCTAGCACTTCCATTAGCTCGTCTGTGAGAGGTAACAAAAGGAGCGGGCTGATGTGATCTCCTATCACCCTTAGGAGATTCATGCATCTCAAGTAACTCGTCATTAACATCCAACAAACCTTGGAGCAACATAACCCGCTTCAATAAAATTTCTTTCCTACTGAGGTGATCAGTTGAGGGACCTGGATTGTCGCCTGCAACCGTTCGACCTACCAGTAGTCGTTTTGGCTGCGATTGCGCTTATGGCTCGGGCATAGGCCTCTTTTCCCTTCTATTATATGGTAAGCCCCTGCCATCAGCCACACTATTGGAACGAGTGGCTCTCCTATGAGAATTGACCGGTGTAGGAGGAGGAAGATTAGTAGTCATGTTTCTAGTGCATGCCTTGATATTTCTTACCGTCTTACTGAGTGTTGGATCACTGGCGAATGATGTGGTCTGTCCGTCTGTAGTCATATTACTTGTCTGATTAAATTTCGAGGTCAAATAAGCTTAGTTTCCCGACAATGGAATCAAACTGATGCCGCAAGAAACGTGTTGAATCAGCTTACGTCCAGCAATCAGGACTGATCTCCTAGCCTTTGACCTGAAACACAGAACCTACAACTAGCCGGAATGGTCTCCGGCTTAGATCCTCGGGCGTGAGAGTAAGTATGGCCTATATAAGCTGATAAATTATAATGAACAAGAGATTCAGAATAACAAATAACAATTATCTAAAAAAACGTTGATGTTGTAAGGTATTTATAGGTTTTGATGAGTGATATAATTGTAGTAGGATTGCATGAAATCCCTAAAATCGTGGATCATATCGTGTAAGAGATCCTGTACGTAAATAACTCCTGATTTGTAGGACTTTTGTTATGAAAAGAGTTGTAGGCGTATTAAGACTCTGTAGGTCAACGTACGCCTTGTAGGTCGAGGTCGTCTGCTTGGGTCTAGGTCGACCTGACTGAATGATATAGCCGGACAATGAGCTAGGTTGACTGATCTTTGATGCTGGGCCGTGGGCCATATAATAATTTGGGCTGACCCACCAAAGATGTGGTGACAATAATGTCTGAATAACTGAGCTTCGTATGTTTGGCCTAGTCCGTCACTTTTATTTCGTTCAAAAGTGATTATCAATTTACTTAGTTTGACATTAGTACAAGACTTTTCTAAAAAAATCTCATTTATCACAATAGAGGCAAAACAAATTTAATTTTAAAATAATAAAAAATTATTTGTGATAACTACAAATTAAAGTGATATCAAAATAATTCTTTGACAAAAAAATATTATTTATTAGAGGTTAAAAATATTTAAAACTATTTGTAGTTAATGGATATTGAACCCACTTTAGTGGATAAAAATTTCAGCAACTTAACCGATCAATCAATCTAAAACATTTGTACAAACCTGCGCTCATATAACTATATTCTATAACCAGAGGTATAAAAAATAAAATAAAAATTATTTTTAAAAATTCAGTGACTGCCTTTGCATCCACTCGTTACAATGTGGGTCCATCCCTGGTTAGTTGGAGGCGTCGTGGATGGGAGGAGAGAGGTTGAAGAAAGTAGAAGGATATTTCCTTTTCTTTTCCACCATGTCTACGTTAGGTTAGGATTGATTTTTCACTTGAGACCTTTTTCTTTTTAATTTTATGATTAAGACTTTCATACTTGTTCTATTTTATTTTATGTTGATTTACCTAGTTTACCCTTTAAAATTATATCACATGCATTATGCATTGCACATATTTACTTGACGGAAAAAATGGATGGAGTTAACTAGAGGTACCTTGGATTAGCAATAAAATTAGGTGAGGTACAAATTTGTAACAAAAATGACTTTAGGTAGTAAATCCACACAAATCCAAAAGTTTAGTTTTTTTTTTTTCCTAAAAATAAATTGTAACAACGTTGGTGAATGGTGAGTAATTTCACTCGTCACCTTCACTCACGAACGAACATCATTTTCGGCTATCAATGTTGGGGAAACTCGAACCTGCCCCCAATTTCAATTCAATATCATTGAATTCTTTGATCGAATTCCGCGGTGGTGATGGATAGATGCAGGGCCGGAGAGAGCACATGAAGCGATCGAGTGTTAGACGCTACACCGGGATCCGAATTTCGATCTCCGTTTCAAAAAATGGTATGTTTTTTGCTATATTTCATCGCAATTCTTGTTCATAATGCTTTCCATATTAATGTAAATTGGATGTTGATTGATTGTTTAGATCGTATGTTTACATGCCTTGATCTTCGTCGCCTGACTGAAAACCGTAGATACTGAGTTTGTATCCATCTTTTGGCGAATTTTAACCGTTTGTTTCGATAATCTGACTTAGTAAAATTGAAATTCCGAAATCCAGGTCCAATTGTACCTGGTGGTAGGGGAATACCGGAATAACGTTATGATCAAATTTGGTCGGGGAATGTCGGAGTAGTTTTTCAGAGGTAGTTTTTCAAATTTGCTCTCTATGGTGGATTAAGTGTTCTCTAAGTTTACTTGACGACTTACTGAGAGCTTATTTTTGTTCTAATCCCTCATGAAAAGAGTCTTGGGTTCTGACATTAGGAAGGCAAAATTGTTCAGTACGGGTACCTTTGTATGAATTTACTAATATTGTGAAGCCTGATCCTCATGTTGGATTTGGAGCGTGTGCAACTTCACAGCAGCAGTGATATAATTCATATTATTATAAAATGTAACTCATGTTCCTATAAAATAAAATGTATAATAAAAGATGTAACTCATTTTTTACTTTCCTGGATAAATGTAGCACATATACTATACTATAATTTAACTCATGTTACTATATAAAATGTAACTCATTCACTATAAAAATCCAATAGTTGTTCAGTCGGACTGCACATGCCCCAGACCCGGTGTATTTGTTGTGGTTTACAGTTGTTATCCAACAGCGCAGTATTAAGTACTGTATTATTCTGTAGATGAAAGATGATGCTGCTTTATTGTAACTGATTATGCTGCATCCTGCCTTCTCTCATATTTTTACCAGATCTATGTCTGGAAAATTGGATATATTGAGCATAATTTGGAGCAGTCCTGGATGTATCTGTGGACTAAGTTATACATATTTATGCCTTGAAACTCCAATGGTCAGTATATGCAAAGAACACGCTCTATAATTGTCATCTTCCTCTTCTCCAGATCGAAGAAGCTACTCTTCTCAAGGTATAAATGCAAATTAATTTCTACATTCTGTTTAAATAATTATCTCCTCATCCTACATGTATACTCCTGAATGTTTTCTTCTTTTGATCCACATATTTTTTCACTCTGAGCATGACTTTTTTTGACATTTCATGTATACTATAGTATCTTAATTATGTCAGATACTCATGCACACCTAATTGTTTTATTGACCTGCTCATGAAAGCATAGTGGTACTTCAATTTAAAATGCTGAAATGTAGATTATATCCTCTTTATTTATTTATTTGTGAATTTTGAAATTGTGATAAACAACTAAGAGATGAAGAATCATGAAATATACACAACTTGAATTAGGTCAAAACAAGGTGACATGCATTTTTATCTTGTGTCTTTTTGTTGTTTATCCCTATTTTACGTGGGCATTCCTCTAAATTCACTCTGAATTTACTGAGATTGACCAGATTGAGAGGTTTCTGTTACGATGTAAGGTTCCAATATACTCCCTCCGTCCTGTTTTAAGCTTCACCTTTTACCTAAAAGGATGTCCCATTAGAAGCTTCACCTTTCCTAAAATGATAAAATTTGTGGGCCCCACTTGTCAATCCCACTTACTTATTCCACTCACACGCTCAAGTTGTGGGACCCACTTGTTTATTCCACTCACACATTTTAAATTGTGGGCCCACTTGTCATCCCCACTCACTTTTTCTATTCACAACCATTTTCCTACTCATCACTTTTCTTAATTTTTGTGCCTCCAAAAAAGGGTGAAGCTTAAACCGAGACGGATGGAGTGTATATATATGTGTGTATATATATATGTGTGTGTGTGTGTATGTGCATACATATAACTTTGTTTTTTTCAAACTACTTACTTTACTGATCTTCTAATTAATATATATGCTAGATGCTAGTCATTCCTTTCTCCCTAAACAGTTTTCGTACACTATATCTCCTATTGGTTTACCCTCTTATAATAGACTTATAATAAGTTTAAAGTAAGAAACTACATATCATGGCCACATGGGTACAATCTGCTCAGTACTCCTTTTGGCAGCCAAAAGATCACTACACTTCAGCTGAAGGATCACTATGGTATTCTATCCATAATCCATTCCATATTTCCATATCTTTGCATAATCAAACAAATGCATGTGTATAGCTGCCTTTGTATCAGTTCTTTGTTTTGGACGTACGTATCTATCAAATGAAAGATTTATCCAGGCTGCAGCATGTTTGTATCTGTTGGGTTTCGTGGGTCCATGCGCAGCGGAAGAAAGCAAATTAACACGAAAACCCGGAGCCATGGATCCGTTCTAGATGATTAATTAAATAAGATGAAATAGAATAACCAACCTTGATGCCCTTTGTCTTTGATAAACGCGTTCCAACTCCAGGTTTGATGATCTTGTGAATCCTTGATGAACGAACCTTGAATCACGAACGTTAGATCTTGAGTTGCGAAGATCCTCTATGTGTATCCACTCGTTGAACGAACCCTAGAACAGTTCTAGGTGGATTGCTAGATCCTTTGATTGAAACCCCTTTCAATCTATGGAGAAATATGGAATTGGATGGTTTTGATTTTCAATTCCCAATTGAAAAACTCACAATTGTGTTTCTCTGAACTCAATTTTCGTGACTTACGGCTAGGGTTGAAGGGAGGTAGTATTTATACTCTATAAATACTTTTTACTCTCTCGAAAACCCTAATTTTGTGACAGTTACGTATCTTCCAGCGCCGACGGGACGACTCGTCCCATAGGGCACGAGTCGTCCCCTTGCTCAATGCTTCGGATACTGTCGTTCCCCTTAAGGGGAATAGTTCGTACAAATCCAGGGCACGAGTCGTCCCATATGGTACGAGTCGTCCCTCAGGACATTACCTCAGATACATACACTCGTCCCGTGCGAGGAATAGTTGGTTACGGCACTGGGACGAGTCGTCCTCGCATACAAAATTCCATATTTTCCATTTTTGACAATTCGTTCGATGCGTGTGACCCCATAGGACTATATTATGTTGGCAATGAGTTCGATCACATCGATCCTCATAAGGCATGAGCGGACTCTAGCAAGCCATCATGCCTACCCAAATAATATAATATCAAGTTTAATTTCCTACATAGAACATATCACAATCCCATTGTCACACGATGTTATATTGAACATGAGTCATGGTCCACGTTAACTCATATTGTTCAATGCTTTCTCGTTACCAAGTAAATTGATCAATCGAATGATATTAATCACATTAATTCATTCGGATACGGCTACGTACATCATCAATCTTACTTACGAGTGGCCTAGCAAACATCTCTCTTTACGAGGGACAAAATTCCATCTTGACTTATCATTCTTCCCAACAAGAATCATAGCATGCCAATAATAGCCCTTATTGTTATCCGGTTAAAGATAACGTTAAACTATATCAAACACAATATTCATCGAGTGGAAGACGATGATAATCTCAGGTCAAAGGATATCAATGATATAACTATATGAGATTTAATTATGACATTCGACCATGACATAAATCTCATAATGGGTCAAGTCCAGTACCTTGTTCTCTAACAAGTACCCATGAATTTAATGTGCATCTCTATGCATATAATCATCACATGATTATCCATTAAACTTCATACTAGTGCTTCTTAAGTACTAGGGACACGATTATTACAATAAACATGCAAACATATATAATAATCAAAACGTAGATTCCAGCTCCTCGAAGCTTGCTTCAATCCATAAATGGATCTCTGCAACTTACATATTTTATTAGAATTCTTTAGATCGACAAACCCTTCAGGCTGTATCATGTATACATCCTCAAGTAGGTTTCCGTTAAGAAACGTTGTTTTGACATCCATTTGCCATATCTCATAGTCATAATATGCGGCTATGGCAATTAAGATTCTAATAGACTTAAGCATTGCTACAGGTGAAAAGGTTTCATCATAGTCAACACCATGAATCTGCCTATATCCCTTAGCAACAAGCCTAGCCTTGTAAGTATGTTCCTTCCCATCTATGTCGGTTTTCTTTTTGAAAACCCACTTGCACCCTATGGTTTTTACACCTTCAGGTGGATCAATCAAGTTCCAAACTTGATTATCGTACATGGATTTGATCTCGGATTCCATGGCTCCTAGCCACTTGTTCGAATCAGGAGTGGACATCGCCTCTTGATAGGAAGTAGGTTCATCATTCTCAATGATTTCTACTTCGTTACTTTTCGTCATGAGAAATCCATATCTCTCAGGCTCGGATCGTATCCTATCCGATCTGCGAAAAACTTGTGTATCTTGAACCGGTTTCACAACTGCTTGTGAATTTGGTTCCGTCTCTACTATTGGTTCCTTGTCATTTTCAAGTTCTTGAATTTCTTCAAGATCAATTTTACTCCCACTAGTTTCTTTAGAGAGAAACTCTTTCTCTAGAAAGACACCATGTCGAGCAACAAACACTTTGTTCTCGGATCGGTTGTAAAATTGATATCCTTTCGTTTCCTTGGGATAACCAACGAAAATACATTTATCGGATCTGGGTGCAAGCTTATTTTCAGAAACCAATTTCTTTATATAAGCTTCACATCCCCAAATCTTCATGAAAGATAAACTAGGTTTTCTTCCATGTCACATCTCATGTGGGGTCTTAGGAGCCGATTTAGTAGGGACCCTATTAAGTGTGAAAGCAACTGTTTCTAGTGCATGTCCCCAAAAGGAAATAGGAAGGTTAACTTGACTCATCATCGATCGAACCATATCTAATAGAGTTCGATTTCTCCTCTCGGACACACCATTCCTTTGTGGTGTTCCGGGTGGAGTAAGTTCTGAAACGATTCCACAACTTTTAAGATGATCGTCAAATTCTTGGCTTAAATATTCACCACCTCGATCAAATCGAAGTGTTTTAATAGTTTTGCCAAGTTGATTTTGTACTTCATTTTGAAATATTCTAAATATCTCAAATGCTTCACTTTTGTACTTCATCAGATAGACATAGCCATATCTTGATAAGTCATCAGTGAACGTTATGAAGTACCGAAATCCTCCCCTAGCAATGCTATTCATTGGTCCACATACATCAGTATGTATGAGAGCCAACAAATCACTAGCCCTTTCACTACTCTTAGTAAAAGGTGCTTTAGTCATCTTGCCCAATAAACAAGATTCACAAACATCATATGATTCATAATCATGTGAGTCTAAATATCCATCTTTATAGAGTTTAGAAACGCGTTTCTCATTTATATGACCAAGACGGCAATGCCATTTAAATGTGTTGTTCACATTATTTGGTTTAGATTTCTTATTTACATGATAGACATTTTCAACATTATTTTCAACATCAAGGACATAAAGGCCATTGAATGAATTCACAATACAATAAAGCATGTCATTCAAATAAATAGAAAATTTCTTATTCTTAATAAGAAAACTATAACCTTCATTATCCAAACAAGAAATTGAAATAATGTTTCTACTCAAATCCGGAACATAATAGCAATTATTCAAAACTAATATTAGTCTGCTAGGTAAAGTGACTTCATAAGTCCCTACGGCTAATGCAGCAACTCTTGCTCCATTTCCCACATGTAGGTCTACTTCACCTTCTTTGAGCAACCTTCTATTCTTTAGTCCCTGCACATTTAAACAAATGTGAGATCCACATCCGGTATCTAATACCCAAGAACTAGAAGTAGAATGTAAAATATCTATCACATAGATACCTGAAGTCATGGCAATCTCATTGCCCTTCTTCTTCAGTCCTTCCTGATAAGCTTTGCAGTTACGCCTCCAATGCCCAGTTTCCTTGCAATGGTAGCAAATCGCATCCTTTTGGGATTTGGGTTGAGGCTTCTCAACAACGGCAACCTTTGCCTCCGGTTTAGCAACTTTTGCTTTAACCTTGATTTTCTTGAACCCCTTTCCTTTATTCACCATCAACACTTGATTGGTTTTCTTGGCGATATTGTTCTCTGCATTCTTAAGCATCCCAAGCAATTCAGACAGAGATTTATTCATCCCATTCATGTTATAATTCATAACAAACTGATTATAACTTTCAAGGAGTGAATGCAATATCATATCCGTAGCCAGTTCCAACTGGATAGGATATCCAAGCCTCTCAAGATGTTCGAGGTGACCCTTTATTTTCAACACATGAGGCCCAACAGGTTGTCCTTCAATCATCTTGCATGAATGAAGAGCCTTCATGGTGTCAAACCTTTCCTGACGTGCTTGCAACCGGAACATTTCCTTCAAATGATTTCCCAAATCATAAGCATCCATGTATTCAAGATCCTTTTGAAGGCCTTACACATGGTAGCGAGCATCAAGCAACCAACATCAATAGAATCATCCATATGTTTCTTGTGTTGATCCTTTTCAGCTCGAGTTGCATTAGCAGCAGACTCGGGTGAAACGGGTCCATCGAGAATGTACAACTTCCTTTCTTGTTTGAGAACAATTCTCAAACTGCGGATCCAATCCACATAATTGTTGACATTCTCTTCCAACTTGTCCTTCTCAAGGACAGATTGCAGTGACAGAGTTTGATTAGGGTTTGATGCCATTGATCTACAAAGATATGCAACACATATGAACACATATAAGTACCGATTTCATTTAAGAGATTAAATAACGTATTTCATAAATACTCCCACTAAATTATATAACCTTCTTATACAAATATGCATAATATAATTTAATAGGCTAAGACCCAACTTTAATTTAATTTCAAGTCGGCTATGGCACGACTGCTCAAAATTAAACTAAAAAGGTAGATAACATTTATCAATCATATCTTCATATGACTCTTAGATTCTATATGAGATTATAGACATCACATGTCACATGTTTCAATCTCATCTTATGCCTTAGGCTCAAAACCGTTTTGATAGCCTAATTAAGTTCAACCATTTTAAACGTATAGGAATCACCATTTCCTCATCTTGATCATACAAAGATAGAATTAATGTATCTCGCTATGGCGTAGCCTACATAAAACTATCCATGTACTCACAAGTGTTTAAAATGGGTGGCATAAACAAACTCAAATTTCAATGAAGGTTCAATTTTCATGTTTATCAATTAACATGGCAAGGTTGATTCATGAAAATTATATGAGCATAATTATGAACATGGGATGATGCATCACAAATCTCATTTGATCTTTACATCATAATTTCTAATCAATTAGGGTTTAATGATTCATGCAAAATCTTATTTAATATGAACATAATCCCTATGACAAACAATTTGTTCAAGACTTAGAAATTTATCAATTTACAATAATCATATTAATGAAATTGATATCCCATAATCTAGATTAATCATATTAATCACACAATTCATCTTCATAATCATGGCATATCAATATATACAATTACTTCCATAAGCAAAACCCATATAAAATCATATTCTAAATCATATTCATCATGATAATTCACATAATCTCATTATACAATTATCATGATTATCTAAAATAAACATCATGAACGGGCTCGATACCATTTGTTGGGTTTCGTGGGTCCATGCGCAGCGGAAGAAAGCAAATTAACACGAAAACCCGGAGCCATGGATCCGTTCTAGATGATTAATTAAATAAGATGAAATAGAATAACCAACCTTGATGCCCTTTGTCTTTGATAAACGCGTTCCAGCTCCAGGTTTGATGATCTTGTGAATCCTTGATGAACGAACCTTGAATCACGAACGTTAGATCTTGAGTTGCGAAGATCCTCTATGTGTATCCACGCGTTGAACGAACCCTAGAACAGTTCTAGGTGGATTGCTAGATCCTTTGATTGAAACCCCTTTCAATCTATGGAGAAATATGGAATTGGATGGTTTTGATTTTCAATTCCCAATTGAAAAACTCACAATTGTGTTTCTCTAAACTCAATTTTTGTGACTTACGGCTAGGGTTGAAGGAAGGCAGTATTTATACTCTATAAATACTTTTTACTCTCTCGAAAACCCTAATTTTGTGACAGTTACGTATCTTCCGGCGCCGACGGGACGACTCGTCCCATAGGGCACGAGTCGTCCCCTTGCTCAATGCTTCAGATACTGTCGTTCCCCTTAAGGGGAATAGTTCGTACAAATCCAGGGCACGAGTCGTCCCATATGGTACGAGTCGTCCCTCAGGACATTACCTCAGATACATACACTCGTCCCAGGCCAAGGGAATAGTTGGTTCTGGCCTGGGGACGAGTTGTCCCCTCAGTACAAAATTCCATATTTTTCATTTTTGACAATTCGTTCGATGCGTGTGACCCCATAGGACTATATTATGTTGGCAATGAGTTCGATCACATCGATCCTCATAAGGCATGAGCGGACTCTAGCAAGCCATCATGCCTACCCAAATAATATAATATCAAGTTTAATTTCCTACATAGAACATATCACAATCCCATTGTCACACGATGTTATATTGAACATGAGTCATGGTCCACGTTAACTCATATTGTTCAATGCTTTCTCGTTACCAAGTAAATTGATCAATCGAATGATATTAATCACATTAATTCATTCAGACATAGCCATGTACATCATCAATCTTACTTACGAGTGACCTAGCAAACATCTCTCTTTACGAGGGACAAAATTCCATCTTGACTTATCATTCTTCCCAACAAGAATCCTATCATGCCAATAATAGCCCTTATTGTTATCCGGTTAAAGATAACGTTAAACTATATCAAACACAATATTCATCGAGTGGAAGACGATGATAATCTCAGGTCAAAGGATATCAATGATATAACTATATGAGATTTAATTATGACATTCGACCATGACATAAATCTCATAATGGGTCAAGTCCAGTACCTTGTTCTCTAACAAGTACCCATGAATTTAATGTGCATCTCTATGCATATAATCATCACATGATTATCCATTAAACTTCATACTAGTGCTTCTTAAGTACTAGGGACACGATTATTACAATAAACATGCAAACATATATAATAATCAAAATAACAATCTCTTATATAAATGAATAATGACATTACATATAAGTCTATCTCTATAGGCCTAGGGCACTAAGACCTACAGTATCTACGTAAACTCTGACATAATTACTACGAGTAGTTTATTCTGGTTTCAATTTATCCGTATAAATACAAGCTAGCATCCAACCTGCCCCTATCTACCTTGCAGCTATAGTTATATGTACAATGGAGATTTCTTCATAATCCTACGCTTGATATCTTCCCGTTTTAGATATTTCGAAAGACAATGCAGCTCCCTATTAGCTAGGGCTTGGTGATGACTGAACAAGCTGACAAGAACATGAGAAGGAAAACAGCAAGCAATATGCGTTGCATGCTGCAAATCACATCTTTGAATGAGTATGGCAATGCACTATATTGTGCTGAACTACTTGGGCATTTGGATCAAGCACTTGGTTCACTGGCATGACTAATGATGCAGCTGCGTAGACATGGCAGCTTCCTCACTCTACTCAATTGATGCTTCTCATGGTCGTGCTTTTCTCACAGCTGTATTTAAGACTTGAAATTAGACAGTTGTTCGTTGTATAGCCGAGAAAAGATTCTTCAAGTAGAACTTCAACTTCTAGCTGCAGGAGTTTCAAGAGTTAGTTTCTGATGCTAACTTACTGTGTCCTATCAACTTGGACCTTAACGTCTTAGATAGCTGAGGAATGGTCTATCTGGCACCGGTATGAGCTTTACAAACCACCCAATTGGCCATGACAAAGCTGCAATCCCAATACAGGTTCCCCACTGCCACCCATTTAATCTTTCTGTATTTGCAAAGTTTTTTAGGAACTCGACCATTACAATCTGAAGAATGATGGTTACTGCAATGATTCCGAGAAACAGCCTGTTCTTATGGATGCCTTGGAATACGTTCCTCTTCTCCATCTTTCTTGAATTGAATTCATTGAAAACTTGGCAGAGTACAAAAGTATTGAAGATTATAGTGTTCTTTACCCTCTCACTTACATTAAAAATCGACCTACCTTTGAACTGGAAGGTCAAGAGAACTGCTATCTGGTAGAGAGATTGCGCCAAAAGGTTTCTCCACATGATGTTTGTTATGAGGGGCTCAACTCGGCCCACAGGTGGCCTGTGCATGAGCTCGTCTGTTGGCCGTTCTGTCGCAAGTGCTAGCGCCCCCAATGTGTCCATGATGAGGTTCACCCACAACAGTTGAACTGCAGTTAGAGGAACACTACCAGCAGAAACAGCTGCAATAAAATTGATTACAAGAGCTGCAACATTCACAGTGAGTTGAAATTGAATGAACTTCTGGATATTGTTGTAAACACACCGGCCCCACCTCAAAACCGTAGCTACAGAGGCGAAATCATCATCCAATATGACAATGTCAGAGCTTTCCTTGGCCACTTCGGTACCTTGAATGCCCATGGAAAGTCCGACATCAGCTTCTTTTAATGCAGGCGCATCATTTGTCCCGTCACCAGTGACTGCAACCACGTGACCTTTCTGTTTCAAGCACCGTACCATCAGAAGCTTGTCTAAAGGGGACGATCTTGCCATCACCTTAATATTATCGACTTTCTGCATCCTTTCTTGATCTGTATAATTCCGAAACTCCTCACCTTCTATGACTTCTCCGGTCATTAGCTTTCGATCAGCTCGAAGTATTCCACACTCCGTGGCTATAGCTTTTGCTGTGAAAATATTGTCTCCAGTGATCATTTTTATGTCCACACCAGCTGCCCTGCATGTTTCAATAGCTTTCTTTGCACCTGGTCTGCATGGATCCTTGAGACCAACAATTCCCAGAAACGTCATTTCATCTTCTTCCAGCGTAGGATGGCTGTTTCCAGCATCATTGGATTTCTTTGCTTCTGAATGAATCTGCTTATGTGCAAAAGCAATGCACCGAAGGCTGCTTGCTGCCATTCCTTGGATTATCTTCTCAAACTGTGCCCTTTCATCTTCATTTATGGACTTGACTTTCCCATCAGCTTGATAGTAATTTGAACACATTGCTAGTACCATCTCAGCAGCTCCTTTCCAGTGAACGTGCATGCTGTTATCAGCTTTCTTCCTCATAGAAACCCCGCTCCGTTTCTTCTGTGAATTGAAGGTCTCCACATGAAGAATACTGGTACTCCGTTTCGTTTTCTCCATTTCCATACCCAATTCCGTAACAGCCCACGAAAGAATTGCTTTCTCAGTTGGACTGCCAGAAAATTCAGGTATGCCCTCCGAAATTGACTTAAAAATACTTCCCGTAGTGTTTAAACCTACTCCTTGATGGAACAGTTCAAGCACTTCTGGGGCGATTTCATTCGAATAATTGTCTTCAATAAGGTCATGGCCAAGCCAAAACTTGGTCACTTTCATTTGATTCATCGTCAGAGTTCCAGTTTTGTCAGTGCAAATAACCGTGGCAGACCCCATAGTCTCACAAGCTGACAACTTCCTCACCATTGCCTGATCAACCATCATTCTCTTCATGGAGTAAGCAAGAGTGAGAGTCACAGCCAATGGGAGACCTTCTGGAATTGCCACAACTACAATAGTTACAGCAGCAGAAACAATACGAAGAACAGAACTAAACACATCGTTTATATCTGTTTTCTTTCCATTATACTCTCTAACACCTTCTTTTTCGCTATTTCCAGTGAAATATCGAATTAGCATGACTGCAAGAACAAGGAAAGCGACAGCAAGGCCTACCTTTCCAATAGAAGAGGTCAGTTTATTCAGCCTAGCTTGTAATGGAGTTTGTTCGTCAGAATCACGTGTTATAGAGCTCATCACCTCCCCCCATGTAGTGTTCATCCCCACGGATACCACGAGCATTCGCCCATACCCATCTGCCACCTTTGACCCGGAAAACAAAAAGGGGTTCCTGATAGAGTTGACTTCCACATGTTCACTCTCGCCCGTCATGCTCGACTCGTCCACTTGCAAAGAATGACCATCTAAGAACAACCCATCTGCCGGAACTTGATCTCCGATTGTCAGAAACACAATATCTCCGACCACTATATCGAAAATCGAGATCTTTTGCCGCCTTCCTTCACGCATAGTGTCAATTTTAATATTGTTACTTATCTTTGACAATTTATCAAACTGTCTTTCTTGTCTGAAGTTGCTAACTGCAGATACAGCAATAACAAGAAACACAGCAACAAGTATACTCCCTCCTTCATACCAACCTTCTTTCAGCCCATGCTCTCTAATCCCGAAGCCAAGAGAAAGAGCAGCGCAGGCCATTAGGATAAGAATGGTTGGGTCTTTGAAAGCTTCAATTACAAAGTAAACGAACCCTTTTGGAGGTGGCTTCTGGTAAGTATTCGAACCAAATATAGTTTGCCTCCGGATAACATCTTGACCATTGATCCCATTTCTAGGATCAGTAGCAAGATCATTAGCTATGCCTTCAACACCTCCAAACTGGGAAAGCTCCTCCAAGTTTTTGCCTTTCACCATCTCTGTGAGTTTGGTTTGGTTAACTCTGGGTAAGTTTGTGCTATTGATTTCGAGACTTTCCATACTCTCACTATTAGTGGGACCCAATGCGGGTTCGATATTTACGACAGTATGAGATGGAAATGCACCGGGGTTCCCTCTCCCAACCCCCGCTTGGCCGGGAGAACTTGGCGCACCGGGGTTTGCCCCTTTATGAGATGGAAATGCAATGATTTCGGAAATCTTATAATCGCTGAGCTTCTTTGATACGATTTCTTTGGCGATAGATGCCATTGTGTTTGAGAAGTAGATGGTGAAATATGCACGGCGCCATCTTTTTTGGGCTTGGGTGAGGGTGGAAGGACTTATGTTAAGGAGTAGAAGCCTGAAGTTAGCATGTAAATCAACAACTTCGGCCACCATTTCTTTGGTTTTGAGAAAGAAATGGTCAGAGTTTTATTGACTTTCCTTGAGTGAGTAGGAAAGATTGTCATTCTGGTTTATCATCTTTCCTCTCTATATAGGCATCTTCAATGGCGGTCAGGAAAGTTTGAGGCAATTTCCTAAGGTTCAAATTTTTGACGGTGAGACAACTCTGCTGAACTCAGAAATTCAGAATCAAGGTAAGTTACTATCTTCCCCTACTAAACAACCCACAATAACACACATTTGACTAGTCAATTTTTTAAAAATTATTTTTTGTTTCTTTAAATTGCATTAATATGACATATTTCCCTTCGTCACATAACAATCACATACTCCCTCAGTCCCGCTCGAAAGGGCACAAATTTCCTTTTTGGGCGTCCCATTTGAAAGGGCACAATCCAAAAATGGAAAATTTTTTATTACTTCTTTATTTGTGGGATTCACTTGTCATACTCACAATAACTATCTACTAGCTATTCCATACCCTACTTTCTCTTTCCTACATCACTTTTCATACTCACAACATTTATTTTACTATATTTTTTTTCTTTTCTACATCACTTTTCTTAATTCTCGTGCAAGACATCAACTTTGCCCTTTCGAGACGGGATGAAGGGAGTACATTGTTTGCATTTGGGACACACTAAAAAGATTAAAAAGAAAAGCACATACACTAAATTTATGATTTTCTTTTTATGTAAATAACTTTTTAAAAATAATGAATATAAATTTCAGAATAGTTGTTCATTTTGAGATGAAATGAGTATAATATTATTGTCTTTATTTGCTAAACAGCTTTTTCATTTTCACATTTAAATTCTGTAGAATTTCCAAAAGCGGCTACACTTTAATATTGATCAAATTAATTGCGTCCATACGATGGCACAACAGATGTCATATTTAGTGTGCTTCATTCAATCCTTATCTGAAAAATCAGTGGTTATTTCTTTTTCATAAGAGTAGAAGAAATCAATTATATGACGATATTTTAATATTACGTAGACATAAATGTGCTTCGACATCTATTATGTTTTATTGTATAAAAAAAGACATTTCTTTATATAAAAAATGGATATTTATTTAGGAATAAAAATACTACAGATAAAAGTAAATTTGAAGATAAATAAAGAAATGAGAGGAAGTAATTCATTTTTAGTTTCTTTACAAAGTGAAGTATTTTTTTTTTAAAAAAAAATAAGTGAAGAAAGTAATGTATATTTGAAAATTATTTTGGCATTCCGTGGGAGATCCGTGTTAGGAACAATTTGGGCTTATAATAATGTGACTGGTTTCTGGAGTCAGTGGTGTGCTTCTTGACGCGCTAAAGAAGACAAGCCATGTGATGTCGTTTTGCAGGTGATTAATGTGCTTAATTGGCCAAATACGATATGCTTAGGCTATAAAGTACTCCCTCCGTCCCCGATAATCCCTCCGTCTCCCGATAATCTGTAAAAAGACTCCTTTTGGACATTTCACAATAATCTGTACTTTTCTAAAATGGAAATGAGATTCACTTCTCTCTACTCATAACCATTATCCAACTTACTCCACTTTCTCTCTCCTACCCAACCATCTACACTCATAATACATCACCTTTTACCTTAATTTTCGCATCCTCCCAAAAAGTGGACATTTCTCCGGGGCGGAGGGAGTATAAACCATTGTAGGCAGAGGTCGGCAGCTGCTATGACTAGGTGAACTCTTTCCTTTCCATCCGGCTTAGGCATATTTTTATTCATTCACATTTATCAAACCAATCCAAAATTTACGCATAGATTAAGGCTCCGTTTGTTTGGGGAAAAACATTTTTCGAAAAATGTTTTCCCTATTTTTCGGTGTTGATAAACATCAAAAAATGAAGTCGACAGAAACATTTTTCGGGTCAATGGAAAATGATTTTTAACAACTCTCCATCCCACTCCACTCGCCCCCACCCATGCCCCCCACCCCACCCCTCGTCGGGTCAAAAAAAAAAAAAAAAAAACATTTAAATTTATTTTTAACAACTCCCCACCCCACTCCACTCACCACCACCCCCCCTACCCCCCCCCACTCCACTCACCATCACCCCCTGCCCCCCCCCCCACTCCACTCAAATTATTTCAAATTGTGTTTTTATCGAAAAATATTTTCATTAAACACATGAATTTTTTTCTGGAAAACATTTTCCTTATCAAACAGCCGAAAACATTTTTATCTCATTTTACAGAAAATATTTTACAAGAAATTCATTTTTCAAAAAATATTTTATAGAAAATCATTTTTCGCAAGTTATTTTACGCGAAACAAATGAAAACGGAGCTGTATTTGTACTTCCAAGGATTGTATCATCTAAAATCTTATGCATAGTAAATAATTTTACGGGGTGTAAATGTTTGTGACCAAAAATACGTTGCTAAACATTTTTCTGTATGAATTGACAATAGTGAAGAAATACAGTTCGGTTTTGCTTTTTATTCTTGTTAATAAGAATTGTTCTCCATTTTTGCTTTCGTCCCTCTTTTGTTTTGCCCCCACTAAAACGTTGTGGACTGCATGGAGGCGAAAGGTCAGATTTGATATCTTAAATTACCGAAAGAACAAATAACCCTACGGTAGTTCAGTTTGTATACCAATAACATTTTGGCCCATTATATTAAAGTCGTCCATTGCTTAATGGAAAGGCCAGAAAAATAGGAATGTGCAGGTTTCTTATTGCACCAGCCTTGTATATGGACGTTTCCTATTTGCGGACTCTCACCGAAGTTGTGCACCCGATAATTTTTCATATTAATAATAAAAAAAATTGAAGCAAAAAAGACAATATTTTTTGAAATATATACACATATTTCAAATATATAGACAAAGTGCACCCATTAGTAGGTTGATTGCCTATCTTATCTCAGGCGGTAAAATGGCATCTATTTGAGAGCTAATCTTTTGGAAGACCTTGCGCTCTATATATTATCACCGGATATTGGGCAATTGCCCCCATTAATTAAGATTTTTTTTTATATATCCTAGTAATACAAATATTGTAAAATTTAGGAATTTTAGTGCAATATATTAAATTTTTGTTAAAAAATGCATTAATTTTTTCCCCTTTTAATTAGTGAATATATTTTTTTTCCCTTTAATAATTATTGAAGCTCCGCCACAGATTTGAATTCTACTACTGACATTAATCTTTTTTTTTTTTTTTTATGTAAATTATTATACACCCACTTTTCTGTATCCGTCAATGCATCTAGTGCCTCTCCACAACTTTACGAAATCTGTCGTCATAACTATCTCCTTGTGGTTGTTAAGCCAACCACCGTGGACGGTGGACTCAAGAACAAAGCAGAACATCGTGGATCACATTCCCAAAAGATTCATGCTCCTAATGTTCAATCTCTTTTTGTCTGTCCCTCTCAGCCCAAATGCAATAAGAATATAATTACTTGGTCTCATCTCATCAAGAGCTTCATCATTTTTTCTTACACAAAATTATAGAAAATGACAAGTGAAAAAAATATTATGAGAAGGAAGAAGTGAGTGAATATGACAAATGGGGTCCACAATTTAAATGTATGTGAGAAAAATGTGAGTGAGATTGACAAATGGGGTATGATAATATAATACTAATAAATTTTTGCTATTTTTAATAAAGGTAAAGCTTATAATGAGATATTCTTTTGGATAAAATGTGAAGATTTTATTGGGGCGGAGGGAGTATAAGATTAAAAGTTGGTAGGTGAAGGCAATGCTCCTAAAAGCCTAGCTTTGGCTTTAACATTGGGTGTGGTCGAACCTAAAAAGACTAGTTTTAGTTTGCTAAAAATGAAATCACATATTTTCTTCTATGGGTGTAGGTGCAGACTTAGACTTGTAAGTTGTAAAAGTAAACTGTAAATAATATAGGAAAGACGTCGGAATTGGAACAAATTTTATGGGCTTTGCTACGGAGTTGGGTCCCAACTCTTCTTTGTCTCCTACCGAATCATTAATGGTTGTAAATAATTTGATTCAGAATTATCAATGGTTGTGAATAATTTGATTCAATAGTACCAAATCATCAATGGTTGTGAATAATTTGATTAAGAATCATCAATGGTTGTGAATAATTTGATTCAATAGGTAATACATCTAAAATTAAATTAATCTTAATCTTAAATTTTTAAAAAGAGGGAGGCGTAACAAAATTCAAGTCAAACTGCATCACTACTGCAAGAAACACTTGCTACCACGATGCTCGGTCAGTTGTGAACAGGGGCAGACACAAGACCATTCAAAGGGGTGGCTGTGAAATCCCCAAAATTAATGTTGACATGTAAAAAAAAAAAAAAAAAAAAAACTACTAAGTGCACTCTCCACCATCGTACCACCTTAAGAAAAGAAAGAATCGATGTAGGTATTTATGTAAAAAACAAAAAAAAAATTGAAGTTTTTGAATAGTGTAATTTGTGAATTCCCTTCATTTTCAGCTTGAATCCTGAATCCGCTCCTGATTGTGAACCATGCATCATATATTTGAAATGTTAATGCTAGCTAGTGACAACATAACCATTGAATCATTTGATTAATCACCAATATATCCATATCAAATCAATCGCCATAAGTTGTAGTTTCTTCATCATTGTCCAATTATAAAGCAAAAGCCACAATCAAAGAAAAACTAAAAGTCCTCAAGTCTTGGATGGATCAGTTTGGGTTGTTTGCTCTGAATTTTGATAGAAATTCTTATTATTCGGATCCGTTTGTTTGCCGTAAAATATTTTTCGTAAAATATTTTTCGAAGAACGTTTTTCCAATTTTTCGGTGTTTGATAAGCATCGAAAAATGGGGAAAATGTTTTCCGAAAAATATTTCCCCCTCCCCCCTTTTCGCCGTAAAATAACTTAAAGATTTTTTCTAAGTAAAATATTTTTCGAAAAATGGTAACACCCTCACACGCCTAACTTTTCATACACCCCCCACATTACCCATCCCACTCACCACCCCCACCCCCACTAACCACCACCACCCACTGCCCCCCATCCCACTCACCACCACCACCCATTGCCCCCCACCCACTCACCACCACCACCCCAACCCCCCCTCCTCGGGTCAAAAAAAAATTAATCATTTAAAATTTATTTTTAACAACTCCCCACCCCTCATCTCCACCACCCCTGCCCCCACCCCCCGTCGGGTAAAAAAAATTAATCATTTAAAATTGATTTTTAACAACTCCCCCCGATCGGGTCAAAAAAAATTTAATCATTTAAAATTTATTTTTAAAAACTCACCACCCCACTCCACTCACCTCCCCCCCCCCCACCACCACCACCACACTCAAATTATCTCAAATTGTGTTTTTATCGAAAAATATTTTCTTTAAGCACATGAAATTTTTTCCGGAAAATATTTTCCTTACCAAACAGCCGAAAATATGTTTATCTCATTTTTCGAAAAACATTTTACAGGAAATTCATTTTCCTCAAGTTATTTTACGCGAAACAAACGGAGCCTACATGTGCAAATCTAAAAATTGATATTTATATTAATTCATCGATAACAAATTTTAAAATTGTAATCACATAATTAAATTTCATAAAAATTACAGTCAATCGAGTTGACCATAAAAATCAAAATGAAATTAGAGTTGATGATGCAAAAACGTTCGATTCAGCCCAAATTCAGCGGCACGTTTTATCCTGAATGAATGATTGAATAGCCTGAAAAAGATGAAAAAACAAGTAAACTAAGTCGAGGCTTCACCGACGAATACCCTCCGGTGTGAGAGTAATTATTTGTGTTTAGAAAGAGAAATCAATTGACAAAAGTTTAGAGTCAAAAGATGCGTTAGCAAAATATGTGAATTATGACTTGTATTTATAGGCATAGCATTGTAGAGTACATGTTGGATAGGAATACGTGTTAGATAAGGTTATAATCCTAGGAGAATTATACATGTTCACAGTTCTTATTTGAGTAGGATTAGATAATAGTAATCTGCACGTGCGCCTTGGAGGCGGGTTCTCGGCATGTGTTGCTTGGTCGGCCTGAATTGACACCGAGGAAGAGATAAATAAGGATGGGGAAGCCCATTTCCTTGTCTTGAATGGTGACCGAGGAAGGTCTCCACGTCTCTGGATGAGGCCTAGGTCGGCATTGTTGGATGCCTTGCTCAGCATCAGTGGCGGATCTACACCTAAGCTATTGGTGGTGCCCATTTCTCCTCGGCGGTCCCCCACTCATACAGCAACTTGTGGCTTTTGAGATTCCTTTGCGGGCGGTCGCCCAGCTGCTCACCGACGGTCGCTCGCTTCTTCAGCGTTCCAAATTATCTATTAATCATTTTTTTTCTAAGCAAAAACGACGTCGTTTTGTAAATATATATATATATATATATATATATATATATATATTTGGTGGTGCACTGTGCACCATCGACCTGTAGCGAGATCCGCCCCTGCTCGGCATATGAGAGTTGTGCCTTGTCGGCATCTATAATTGTTGTGCCTTGGTCATTATTCGATTTGCTATGTCTAGGTCGACATAGAGGGAATGACGAGAAAACATGCCGAACAAAGGTAGGGAAGACCCACTCCCTTTGTCGTAATTGAGACTTGTATACATGGGCGGACCTATGTAGGTGCAAGGGGGGCCAGTTGGCCCCGCTTGATTTTTTTTTTTTTTAATTTTACACTAAACGACGTCGTATCGTACATAGTATAAATAAACCTTCGGCGAATAGAATTAGAATAGCAAAAAGAGAAAATTAAAGGATTGTATTTGCGACTCAAGATGGAACGACGAACGACTGAAATGTCACCACCGGTAGTAGAGGCTGAACGGTTGCATCATTTACAATATATAAATGCCATCTCCATTGGAAATCTTTTGAAGCCAAAAGGACTAGTGTGTTTGATCGTCTCATTCAGATGATTGGTTCAGCAATAGAGGTAATTTTATGGCATTATGTAAAAAAAAAGTATGTAGTTAGCTTGTTACTTAGATTATTTTAGTCGCACTAAAATTGTATTGCATGTGGAAAAAATGGCCAAAAAAAAAAAAAATTGGGGGCGCTGCCCCCGAACCCTCATCTTCAATCCTTTGCTCCAAAGAATCTTGGCCCCCCTTCCTTAATTTCCTGCGTCCGCCACTGCTTGTATATATTATATTTTGGGCCCAATTCGTTGGCCTTGCCCGATCATGATTCACGTTCGTACCTTGATTTATACCGTTCAAGTTAAAGAGTATTACCTTTCTGTCCCGACATAATTGGCCATTTTTTAGAAACAGTTTACTCTATCTAAGAACGGAAAAAAAAAAAGATTTAGCACCTTAAAGGTCAAGAAAAACAAATATGGTTACAGTCGCTGTAGCAAAGTAGAAATGTTTTTTCTTTGACATTGGCACAGTTACTTTTATTTAATTCAAGCAGATATCAATGACTTCCAACTTCAAGCACACTGCTAAAGAAAAATGAAGCAAACAGATACTCCCTCCCTCTTTTTTTAAGTTTCACAGTTGGTCAAATATTAATGTTAAATTAATAATCCTAGTGAAATTCTAAAAATTGATATTGAGAAATCATTAATTGATTTATCAATAACAATTTTTATATATTATCAAAATTATTAAATTGACATTAATGTTTGCAGGGGCGGATCTAGTATGTATGTAATTGACGTGGGCTCCAGCCCACCTCAAAATTTTGAAAAAAAAATAATTTTTTTTTACCTAAGTCGCCGACTATATGTAACTTTTTTATATATATGAAATTATTTTTCACTGTTATTATTGTTCTGATATTTTTTAAATCTGGCGCGCGGTTTGAAAATCACCGGATCCGCGAATGTTTGGTCAAAATTCACGTGTGTTGCCGACTGACAGACAGTAGTTGTAAACCTTCAAAAATAAATGGAGTATAAATCAGAAGATATCGATGACTTCAAGCACACTGCTATAGAAAAATTAAGCAGACTGGATATGAATTATCGATGACTTGGACGGGAACACTGACAAGGACAAAAGGAAAGTACCTAGTAAGTTCGTTCATTAACAAGCATCCAACATGGGCTTTTGTCTTCCCCTAGTAAATTATTGACAAGTTGTAGTCACCCAAATTTCCAGGAAGTTGCTCAAAAAAGTCTAAATCTTAACGGCATCATCCATGACACAGATAGCGTAATATTAAAGTTTTGTCCTAATTGACTATCTATATTAGTACTAGGTGGTTCCGAAGTGGCCGTTGCTCTAATAAAAGCTTATAACTTTTGAAATATTTGTGTAAACACATTTGGTACGTGTTTTCTTTTGACTAATAAAAAGAGTAATTGTAGCAATGGACAACAACGATAATGAATACACACAGACTAAGAGGATTTGGAATTCCTCAAGTCTAAATTTAAAAAAAGGGCAAACCCCGATGCGCCAAGCGCTCCCCGCCAATCGGGGGTTGGGTTTGTATAGTAAAAAATCACTACTACATGTAAAACCCACCACAAATTCAAAATTTGAAACATTTATAGTGTCCGTAATGCAAAACATATAGTAGTAAACGTAAAAATGTAAAACATTACAAACACATGGAAATGTTTTACATCACGTACACTACAAATGTTTTACATTTTGTAGTGGAATTTAGTAATAAAATTTGATGACCAGACCCGTCTCAATAATTATAAAGGCCCTGTTCTAAATATAAATATTGAGGGCCTTAATATTTATTTATTTTAGCCCAACCAACAACCAAGTAGGAAAAAAGAAAAAAAAGTACTAACATAAATGTAGTGCACAAGAATCAAACTCAAGTCATTTGCATTTCGACAGCCATCATGTCCACCAAAGCAAGTATATTCCTTTGTAATTAGTCTGACGTCTATAATATATCTACTGAACTTAAAAAATTTTGGGCCCTTAAAATTTTTGGGCCCTGTGCAATTGGGCTTCTTGCACATGCTTAAAACCGGGCCTGTTGATGGCGAGTGTAGGAGCGCAATCTAGGCTTGAACAGTTCCAAATCCGGCTGCCAAAAAGTAATTCCGCATTTATACTGTCAGAATCAGAACAACGAAAATTATGTTCAAACATCGCATCTTACTTGGGAGAGGTCTGACTTCTGCACCCCACAGTATCTCTACAGGGATTAGCCTCAGCAAACCTTGAGGATTCCTTGGGACAAACAAAAAAAAAACAAGATAGTTTCATTGTTAGTAGTTACAGAAAATATTATTTTTCTTTGTAATGGAACAAGAAATCTTGAATGTGTGATTAATTGTGATGAATATTCTAATAATGAAGCATAGGAATGATACTTGCTATGAACTAACGACATGGGCTTCAACAAGTAGCACTGGCTAGGGCTAGGGTTGCACTTCAAAATGCACCAGAAGTGTTTGTAGTTCACCAGCTTTGTGAGGTTTGTTTGGTCAAAGAGCAAAGCAAGACTGATGAGAGAAAATTATATTTTTATCAAATTTCGAAATTTCCAACTCCCAGGAAGATCATTCGCCTCAGTATGACAAGTAATGTGACGGTCATTTCCCAACAACTTAATTATAAATGTACTAAAGACCAGCCGACCAATCACACCAACTGTCATACTATCGTATGCTCTTCTAAGACAAGTGTTTCAAGACATAAGCCCACTGGCATTTAACAGCAAAGTGGTCGAAATGTGAATCAAACTTGCTTTCTCAGCTCCAAAACTCACAGAGATGGTGAATGACAAAAACTTAGATGAAAATTATGAGCCATATTAAGGAGAGAAGATGATTACGAAAAGGATAATTCATATGATTGCTAAAATCAATATATTTACTTTATACTGAATTCACAGAGAGTAAGAAGCTTGCTAGCAGCTTCCTTTGATGAAGTAAGGGTAGTGAGCTCAGCTGTGGTGAGGATGGAGGGAGGAAAGAGCTGAATATTAATTAAACAAATCTTATAAATTTTCTTTTGTCCATTTTCATTTGCATTTAAGTTAAAGTTTTTATGTTTTCAAGTGTCATTTTTGCATCTAGGAAGGTGAAGATGATAGATATGGCTTGCCCTGATTCACTATTCACTCGACGATGATAGATATGAATTGCCCTGATCCAGTGCTCACTCAGAAGGTTCCTACTATTGACAAGTTTTGGGTGGTTAGGAGTGAGATTGAGCCAATGCTCACTTGAGAATATTCTGTTGGGCCGGCGGACGAATTTAGGGCACTAGTGGCTTCCCGACAAGTTCTATTATTTACTTGTGGATTTCACCAAGTACTTAATGAAAAATCTGAGTCAAGTCTGTGCCGGCTAGGACTATATCATGGTTGAATTTGTCTTCTAAGAAGCCTATATACTAGCACTTCAACCATAAGCCAAGACACATTAAAAAAAAATGGGTTTTTTATTAATGAATGACTTAATCTATTACAAGTGTGGCACTTGAAAGTGCATTTGGTGGGAATTGAACCCCTGGCCTTTCATATACACAAAGGGATACTGGATGCCGCTTGTGCAATTTCCAAAAGTCTAGATTAGATTTTGTCTTATTGTTTACATGAAAATACAAAAGCTGTTTTGACAGTTTTGTTATGGTCCAAGAACAAGAACGTGATGGAAATGAGGACCTAGTGTCCCGCAACCCAAGTTTGGCACTCCACTAAGCTATTTGTCTTGGTAAGTCAATTCTAATCATAAATCATATCATTATTATTCTTGTGAATATCAAAGTAATATAAGGGGCGAAGGGCAAACAAGGACGTCTAATTCAGATTTCTAAGAACCCAAATCCCAATAGTTTTTGTTCATATTTCCACTCTACACCCGTACTTTGGGAATCCAAAGAGACAAAAATACGAATATAAACAAACAAATTTTGACGTGAGTAATGTTATTTAAGCAGAAAATTTGTGCAATACAAGTATAGAATATATTTTAAGGTGCTAAATAGTACAGCACCTAGATGCATATGGTATTGTACGGTATAATACATAAAAAAAAAAACTGTACAATTTTGTACATCATTTTCCCATTGACAAACGACAAGTAAAATTCAGTATAGATAAGCCAAATTGGTGGTTTACAAGTAACCCAGATGAAAATCCCTTTCAGGCGGTGGCTTGGGTTGTTTTTCCTAATTATATTAGCATACCACTTTGAAAATAAAATAAGCAAGAATTGATTTATATATAATACTAGCCTAAGCCCGTGTCCAAGGCCACGTTTTTTGTTTTTTTTTTTAATTTTTTTTTTAATTTAAAAAAAAAAATAAGGGCAAAATGGGAAATGGACAAAATAGTGAGGGCAAAATGGGGATTTCGGCTGGTGGAACTGTTCATAGTGGAGCTTCCATTTATACTATAGATACAGTATGTGTGTGTGTATACTTAAAAATTCAGAACTTATTTAATTCCAAATTGATGACTATATCCACTGAGATAAGGTCAGAGAAAGGCATCTGTAGCAGTAAATCCATTTACTTGTGGAATAGTTTAGTGACTCAATAATCAAATGGACCATAAGGCTTGACAAACAAAACACGGGAAATTTCATGGTAGTTTCTACTGACAGGCATGGTTTGCCATGTTCCACAAGAAAGGTCACCATAGTCATCTAAAGCAGAAAGTGATCCCAATTTAGAAAATCCCAAACATGTGTACAGACTATAGAGTTATGATTAAGATTATAGTCACCATTGGCGGAAAGAAATTCCAGTTTCCTCCAACGCACCACCATGTGTATAAGACTTCACTAAGGCTCCGTTTGTTTGCCGGAAAATGTTTTCCCCCCTTTTCGCCATAAAATGACTTACGGATTTTTCCTAAGTAAAACATTTTCCGAAAATGGTAACACTCTCACACACCTAACTTTTCATACACCCCCATGTTACCCAACCCCCCCCCCCACCACCACCGCCCCACTCACCATTGCCCCCCCCACCACCACCACCACCACTCGGGCTGTCCCCCACCCCCGTCGGCGTCAGGTCAAAAAAAAATTAATCATTTAAAATTTATTTTTAACAACTCCTAACTCCACTCACCACCACCACCCCTGCCCCCCCACCCCACTCAAATTGTGTTTTTATCGAAAAATATTTCCATTAAACACATGAAATTTTTTCCGGAAAACATTTTCCTTACCAAACAGCTGAAAACATTTTTATCTCATTTTCCGGAAAACATTTTACAGGGAATTCATTTTCCGGAAAACATTTTACAGAAAATCATTTTCCGCAAGTTATTTTACGCGAAACAAACGGAGCCTAAGTTGTCAAAAGGAATAGATCTCAACTACAAACTCAATGATTATATAAATTTTTTCCACTTAGATTTTGTTTCAAAGAATTTCAATCTGATTGGGTGGGTGCTAAATTCTCTAGTTTGATAAGTATTGACTAGAGTAAACTTAACATCAAGATGACAGTTATGGCAGACATGTGCATTACCAGTATACCAGACACGCTTGCCCGCAATTTTTCCTATTTCACATTCAGATATGGGAAAGAAATTGTATAATTATTTACGCAAGGAAGACTTGGAAATTGATACTCCAATGATAATTTAATGAGAATACTATGATTCCGCTGAAATAGTCTTTGCAAAATGATAGAGCTAACCTCCTTTTTACAAACCTTTTCGGAGAGGCAGAACAAGCACTGCTGCACTGGCATTGACCATAGCTGATTAATTTTGGTTCCCATTTTTTTCATCCAGGCTCTACAAAGAAGGTGAAATTTGAACATTATTATCATGGGAAACATGACTGAAATAATCATGGACAGTGTAGATTCTACCAGCGGATATGCCTACAGATTTACAGGAAAGAAGTGCTGACAAGTAGATCATAATATCAAACTGGAGTCTGATCTAAGGTGGTGTTTGATAACAACAAACACTTACGCTTGTTGATGAATGACAATCTTAGAAAATTTGAGTCTTTGTAAACAAACCACTATCAATATTCATGCTTAGTGGCTCTTATTTGGTAAGTAAAAATATTAATGCTTGTTCGGTAAGAGAAATATACGATGATTGTTACAATCAAGTCAAGGGTTCACCCTTCGTTTGAAGTAGTTGCACACAAGAAAACCATTCAACAAGCGGCATTAAGTGCTTGTCGGTGCTTGTTGCTTTCAAACACCACCTAAGTCTCCTGGCTCCTAGGGTACATGTGCAGAAAAAAGATTGAAAAAAATAAAAATAAAATGGCAACTGCTTGGCACCCAGCAACGCATGCTTATCCGAGACCAAGAACCTGAAAGTGGACACATAAATCTCTGATCGTAAAATAAACAATATTAACACATGAGTTTTTTCCCCAAATTTAGTGTACACTAGAAAGCACACACAATTAACTCATCTCTCTTATCCTCTTAATGGCATGATTGAAAACTAAAACTACGGCACTCTGATCAACAATAACACCCAGCAGGGAAACACTATCAAAAATAGTTCATACTTCCATATTTCACAAGAGTCTTGCGAACTGACAGTGAGACATTAATATGATGAGGCCCAGATGATAAGTTTGTGATGCCTATATCCTAAAACTGAAAAACATAGAGTAGGGGTAAATGAAGTCAGGAAAGGGAGGAAGTAGACCCACCAAGATAAAATGCCAAACATGAACTAATGTATGACTATGAGAAACAAGTGATACCCATTACTACAGTCTATGACTCTATGGTTAGAACTTAGAACCAACATGGATGTATAAATATAATGTCGAAGAACCATGATAAAGTTGCAACTTCGCAAAAACAAAAATAATGCCCCAATAAAGGACTCATGTTACCAATTTAATGAAGAGTTTTTAGGAGTAATTGGAATAGATAACTTGTAAAAAGCGGGCAAAATGTAAAGCAACAACACTGACATGAGATATCAGACACGTCAACCTCTAAAAACCTAAACATAGGGCATGATCCATAAGAAAATGCATTATAATGTACATGATTCTGCATGTGTGCGTGCTTTATTATAGTGCTTTTCCTATTTTGAGATATGTTACTGTAAATTTGGAAAAGATGAAACCACATAATACCAAATCATTTTTACAAGACAATACTTGTAAAAGTTAAGTTAAAGTGATAATAGAATGTAATTTTCAAAAGGGCCTCTTAACCCTAGTTCACTCCTTGCTGTGAACCACAACCTCAAATGGTGATAGAAACATATCTTCAATAGTTCACTTCCATGGAAGGTTCTACCTAGGAGAGGCTCATTCAATATTTGGTGCTAGTTTTTAGACACAAACATGTTCATTCCAATCATAATGTTTTGGAACAAAACTCATTACATGATAAAGTAAGTAGCATGTAAAAGAATTACAATTCTTACGTACTAACGAGACCACACTGCAGCTCATTAGGTGCCTGAAACTTGCATAAGCAGGCTTCCAAAATACATCACTGTCAAGATGCATATCAGCTGAAACCTAAATTGTACTCCCTCCGTCCCGGACTAAGAGTCCTACCTAGTGTTTGCACGCATATTAAGAAAACACTAAGAAATGAGTGAACAATGGCAAGTGGGTTGGGAGTATAATTGTCCAAAACACTGTTTATGATTCAAGTGGATAAAAAGTAGTGCCGTAAGTATTGGTTTATTTGTAGTTCTATGAAGAGAAGAGGGTATAAATGTCCAAAACACTTCATTATTTGCCATTTTGGGAATAAAGCAAAGTAGGACTCTTAGTCTGGGATGGACCAAAAGGGAAAGTAGGACTCTTGAAGTGGGACGGAGGTAGTACATCATATGGGAGTATATTAATTTTGGTGAATTCAGTTACATGCCCTGTGATTAAGGAAAAATTTAAGCTTAAGTAAAATTTTCCAAATAAGTTGAAACTGCGGACCACAGAATTGCAATGCACCCTAAGTAAATAATCTCTTAAACTGAGAACAGATTAATCCATGTTATTCTCTGTAAATTATCCGTGTTTAATATCTTTCCCAGATATTGAACATTCAGACGAGGCCCCATGTGATGCCTACCCTCTTTATGACATTGCATATCTCCTGATATCCCTCAATACCATCCCTAGCTTACATGTATTTTCCATTTAAAAATGAACCATATACCTCCCGTTCTTATTATGAAATTTGCGTAACAAAGCTTTAAATTCCAGTACCAACCATGAATATAGGAAACTGTGTTAAAATATATTTACAATGAATATATGTTGTAGTACAAATAATAATAATAATAATATTTTCTCGTCATCATTAGCATACTACAACCAAGTGCATGATAATTACTGGTCCTGCTAAACATTCGACCTTTCCCTAATTGGGTTTCAATTATATTTTCTATGTTGGCACAGGATTTTGGGACTAACATATAAATTCTAGGTCTAAAGAGTATACACATGCTTTACTCATTCCAGGAAGTTGAGGAAAGATCTGTAAAGTAATCTATCCCAAATTTCTCCAGAACCAAGGTTATCTTTCTCCCAATTCCCAAAAAGGAATACTTTTGGGATACACTTATCCTCACAGCACACCCATGCTTCATTTTCAGACCAAAGATGGCAAAAGCTTTCAAATTCTTCTTCTTTTGAAAAGGACGTGCTTTGCAGCAAGCCTCTTGTAGAAGAGTGAAAAGAAACGTTGCATCCAAAGGAGAAAAGCGGATTCTTCCAAATCACTCGGATTTTGTTTTTAAGTGCACTTCCCAACTATTGGGATAGTAAACTGAAGCCTCTGAACCAAAAAACTTCGACGTGGTAGCTCTATATCCTCCCATGTAAGAAAAATAAACCTATTAGGACCGGGGGCGCACGGATGCAAACAACAAATTGGTCTCTTCGCTTGCAAGTTGCAAGGTTGAGTTAACATATGGCCCATCTGCTACGTCCACCAACTTTTTCGCATTCAAGCAATAAAACTTGGAAATATTCTTCAGTAATGTGCCTCTTTGCCTCTTATCTGCCACATCTGTTATCTTCCTCAAGAAGCCATGAAAAATTCGAAAATACAATGCATTTTCCTTGATTTGTGTGCATCTCAATCACAGTTAAAAAAATCCCATCACAGGCATTTCTTTCTGCATGTATTTTTGCTCTAACCCATTTTCATCATCGTTGATGTCCATCCATAGACTCTTCCTCCAATCAGTCATTTTCTAAGCTAAAAAAAACTACTCGTAACAAGTAAGAAATATCCTTCTCTTTCTGCTCCTTTATATTAGTACTAATGCTACCCATATCTGTTCTCTTTATACTATTAATTCCACCGATGATAGAAACTGGAGAAAAGCCTTTTTGTGAATCTTCTTACAGCTTCGTGAAAGCAACAACATTAGTAAGAACTAATCTTAGAGTTGTACGTAAGTTTTGCAGTAACAATTTTCTCATGTCTTCACACTAGCTCTGCGGCTTATTGATGTCTTTTACTTTCTAAAGACGGTGCAAGCTAGCTGTCATTTGTTGCATCCTTAAACGCATATCAATCATGTCAACATATTCTAAGAGGATCCATACATCATATTTTTCATTCTTGTTAGATTAGTGGATAATGCAAAAGGCAAATTGATGGCTACTAGCGAGTTTTCTTTTTAGCTTCTAATTGCGTCTTCAGATTACCGGTATTAGTTTGTTCATAAAAAATCTATGCAAATAATTACGTACGATAAAGTACACCCGTTCCAACTATCATGGATAGCAAATTTCAAAAGTAGAAAGGGGTGAAACACTTAATGAGTGGCATTCAGATAGCAAAATGATTCAATATTTCAATTATGAATTACAATCAAGAATGACCAAACTAGGTGTTTGTTTTGTCAATAAACTCAATTTTGACCCTAAACTAATCAAATTCTTCTAGCACATATAAATAAATGCAACAACACTTACATCCTTTATGCACTTTTGAGAAATTCTGGCACTCTGCCTCACGAACCTTGAAACTTATGAATCAATTTTGTGCCAAAACAGCTTCAGTTCCCATTACTTCTCCCATCGGTGTTCAACTCCAATAAATCACTCCCTCTGCATATAGTCATCCCTCGAGTTTGGGACATATCCTCAATCTTTGATCCTTTCAAACTCCACAAATATGAACCAATCCTATTACCCGGAGTCGAAACCCAATCAATCAAATTAGACACATAACTCCAATCCACTCTCTTCTTACTACCACTCACCACAATGCGCGCATCTCTAAACGCCGGGGCACACTTATCCTTCGAAAATTTAAGGCACTTTTCCTTCGAATCCTCAACACAAATCGCCATTTCGCGTTCTTCGCATTTTTCCCTCTCCTCAAAGTCTACCTTGGACGCGCCGATAACGTTTTTCCACCATGGGAGCGCACACTTGTTGGCTGCCCTTATGGAGCACCCAATTCTAGCTCCAGCATCGCACTGTTGAGTGATTTGGCGCTGGCATACTTTATATGCGTCGGACCATGACTGAGGGTTTTGAAAAGCGAGGACGAAGGGGTCGTCGGGTGGTATGGCAGGGACAGGACGCCGGAGGGGAGGAATCGGGCGGGAGAAGGGGATTATGGTTGCTTCTGCTGAGTATTTGTCGGGATTTGTTGAATTTGGGGCCGTATCCATTGTTAGGGTTTTGGGCTCGTGAAATTGGGAGAAATTGCGTTTTATTACGCAACATTTGCGGCCTTTCCCGCCATTTAAGGGAAAGCAGAAAGCCGCGGACGCGATTACTCAGTGCTGTCGAAGCAAGTCGAGCCGATAATAACCTCCGGCTTAGCTTGATTATTATTCTGGTCACTGTACTTTGGCATAAGTTCATTTATGTACATTTTTATTAAACATTTTAACATAATAATCATCTTATTTGCAAAACCTATCACCTTGCCCCCATGTAACTAACTTAATAAAAAAGTAACCAAAGTGGCCTTGGCCCAGTGGTATGTTGGTGACTTCCCGAAGGGGAGGTCACCAGTTCGATTCCCCTCAAGGGGAATTTCTGTGGTTTAATTCCTACCTTGGGTTTCAGGATCCTGGAGTTGTCCGTGCGGTTAAGGAAGCGATATTCTTTGGGCTTGTATCACCGGTGTGGGGAGTTCGAATCTTAGGAGCTGGCACATCCGTGCGATTAAGGAAGCGGCATTCTTTGGGCTTGTATCCTCGGTGTGGGGAGTTCGAATATTGGCGGGGAGCGAGTGGAGCAGCCAATTGGTGTTGTAAGAGTGATGCAATTGTCTCGGCAGGAGCAGCTGGAGCTTGGTGATGTAAGAGTGATGTAAATGTCTTGTAGGAGGGCTCCCTGGGGCCTACGGAGTATAAGAATACTGCCACTTTGTGCATAGGGCACATCCCGCGATTTACCTCCGCCAAGATACGAGAGGCGGTGCACTGGTGGTCAGGATTAGTCCGTGGCTGGGAACCTGGATATCAAAAAAAAACAAAAAAAACTTAATAAAAAAGTACACTAAACTATAAGTCAATTTTCAATGTTCTCATTATATTTTTAATTTTTTTGATTGCTCACACTGAAATATTTCCGCTTTTACAATATCACCACTAAGTCCCAAATTTCATTAAAACAATGAAAATGGTCACATAATTTTACATGACCAACTTAAGTTAGATTTATAATAAGGCTTAATTCCCCATAACTCCTCCAAACTAAACATAATTCTCAAAGAGGATCATAAATTCCCGTCAAGTCCACATGTTGAATGTGTATTCCCCTAAGGCCCTCCAATAGCTTAGAGAGTTATGTATTGAAGCTAAAAGTTGGTTTGAAACATAACTCATAGGTTCTTTTTTGGCTCTAATAATCCCAAAAAAAAAAAAAAAAAAAAAGTTGCTCTTTTGGCATTAATGGATGTTTATCACAATTTTTTTATTACTATGACATATGTTCATCAGATTGAGATATTCATCTCAATGACGTTTGATGAATAAATAAAAATGTTTGTCCTTTTAATGATTAATGTTAGATCTAGTGATGTATGGAAAAACTCTCTTATAATATTTTATAGAATTGTTATTCACCCCTTCACAATTACTTAATACATTCATAGCATAAGTCTATAAAAAAAAACACACACACACACACCATCAATATTTCTATTTTACCCGTTTAAACCTTTAAATAAACACCTACTTAAATTAAGAAAACACACATAAACGCACATTCATTCAACGCTTGAAAAAAAATGACAGGAACGCAAAGAGAGGCAAAGAGAGAAAGAGGAATGCAGAGAGAGAGAAAGAAGATTTGGAAACAATTTAAAAATGTTCTGCCGACAATGGTTGAACAATTTCACAATATTCGGCTAGTGTTGTATGAATAACCTTTGTATTTTCGATAGTCTTTAGTCGGACAGTGTGAATATGTTCGGTCGACATTCACCAAACATGAAATATGTTTGACCACTATCAACTGTACCATAGTTAATTAAAAAAAAAAACTCAGAAAAAAAAAACATTGTAAAAACGATTAGAGTGATCACAATACTTATATTTATGCCTGGGTCAAGTGTTCATCCATCCATTCTTGATCTTTCAACACAATATATTGAACTTGAGAAGAGATTTTTGCAAGAATTTTGTAAACTTGATAAGAGAGAGAGATAGAGAGAGCTTTTTTTATACTAACGATGGACGTGGGAGAGAAGGTAAGAAAGGTAAGTTTGTAGGATTTGAAGGAGTTAAAATTTTAATGAGAGGAAGATGAAAATTTAATAGGAATATGGAAAAGAAATCTAATGTTGCGTGTGTATTTAGGGTATATAATGTTGAAGAAATTCAATTTTGGGTGTACAACAGTTTGTGTATAACACTGAAGAGTGGTATGGTCATTTCAATTAATGACATTTTTGTAAAACTTGAATTGCGCAGATATTTAGTATTTATGCGAGGGAGAATAACAATTCTCAGTATTTCGTGTGTTGAAGATCTACAAAGGGTGTTGAGGAGTTCAAACTATTTACACAAAATGTCACTGTATTTTTATATATTTTTTAAGTTCCAATTATTTAAAAAAAATAAACGATATCGCGCATTTAAAAACATGTTTTTTCTAATCACTAGAAAAAAACACGTTTTCAGGAGTGTTACTCAAACTTAAATTAGGTACTATCAATAAGAACTTTTCAAATATTAGCCCCCCTCCCTCCTTTAATCAACTTTATTTAAATATAACTATTGTTATCTTTAAGAAATAATAGTATTTATTTGAGAATAAATGGGAACAAAATTAAGTAAAATAAAATGAGATTTTTTGCTCATCTCATTGAATGACAAAAAAAACATGTTTCAAACTCATTTCAATAATGGTGATGAGCATGTCAGTTTTACTTTTTTTTTTTTTTTTCTCACTATGTACAATCATTAAAATTATTTAAATAATGTATTATGTAAATTGCATTTAGAAAACTGGAGATTAAGATTTCAACTCTACCTTTTCAAATATAAGTTTAATTTTTTTTTCGAACTTAAATTTAGTCTTAGCAACACATATCCTAAGTAAATACATACTCCCTCCGTCCCAATCCAGTGTAAATTTTTGGTGAATTTTGACCAACTTTGACCAATAATTTAAGACCATAATAATGATCCTAATAAAAATTTAAAAATTTGTTATTGTATCACGCTTAATAATATTAACAATAACATTTTTTGGATTTTTATTAGGATCATTATTATGGTCTTAAACTATTGGTCAAAGATGGTCAAAGTTGACCAAAAGTTTACACTGGGCTGGAACGGAGTGAGTATAAAAGTAGCTAATTAATTTTTAAAATTAATATGAATTTCATTTTATTTAGTGATTTTTTCTTTGAAAAAGAATATCGATATATTAGGGGGGGGGGGGAAATAATAAACTTTATATCTGGTATTAGTATTTATAAGCTTATTGCATTAATAGTACATAATAGTCACTTTTGTGTTTTGTATAGTACATAATTATTGGGAATTTGACTCGAAAGTTCCTTTTGTAACAAATCACTTTCTCTCAATTTCCTCATTAAATCGAAATGACCTGAAAGTTCTTATGCAGCTGCATGCAATATTATTATATTCACTCATATGTGAATATAATGTTGTGAATATAGCCCTCCACAGCCCAAGCAAACCACAAGAATAATTATTTAAATAATGTATTATGTAAATTGCATTTAGAAAACTGGAGATTAAGATTTCAACTCTACCTTTTCAAATATAAGTTTAATTTTTTTTTCGAACTTAAATTTAGTCTTAGCAACACATATCCTAAGTAAATACATACTCCCTCCGTCCCAATCCAGTGTAAACTTTTGATCAACTTTGATCAACTTTGATCAATAATTTAAGACCATAATAATGATCCTAATAAAAATTTAAAAATTTGTTATTGTATCACGCTTAATAATATTAACAATAACATTTTTTGGATTTTTATTAGAATCATTATTATGGTCTTAAACTATTGGTCAAAGTTGACCAAAAGTTTACACTGGACTGGAACGGAGTGAGTATAAAAGTAGCTAATTAATTTTTAAAATTAATAAGAATTTCATTTTATTTAGTGATTTTTTCTTTGAAAAAGAATATCTATATATTAGGGGGGGGGGGAAATAATAAACTTTATATCTGGTATTAGTATTTATAAGCTTAATGCATTAATAGTACATAATAGTCACTTTTGTGTTTTGTATAGTACATAATTATTGGGAATTTGACCCGAAAGTTCCTTTTGTAACAAATCACTTTCTCTCAATTTCCTCATTAAATCGAAATGACCTGGAAGTTCTTATGCAGTAATATATAATACTGCATGCAATATTATTATATTCACTCATATGTGAATATAATGTTGTGAATATAGCCCTCCACAGCCCAAGCAAACCACAAGAATAATTATCGCACACAAACAAAGCACAAGAAAATCAAAAGCACAAAAAAGACACAAGAAATTGTTGACCCAGTTCACAACCTTTGTCAACATGTCAGACGGGTTCTCCGATCCCAATATTTTCTCTAGCCCCAAGATCTTCTCCTCCAAGAGATGTCTGATGTAGTGAAACCTCAGTTCAATGTGCTTCGTCCTCGAATGAAACGCCGGATTTCTAGCCAAATGTATTGCACTCTGACTGTCGCTGTAGAGAACGTTACCACTTCGCGTCTTCCCAAGTTCACCTAAGAAGTTCTACAGCCATACCATTTCTTTACTCGCCTCTGTCACTGCCACATATTCTGCTTCTGCAGTCGACTGCGCCACGATCTTCTGCAATTTAGAAGCTCAGGAGATTGCCGTACCACCCAATGTGAACATATAACCCGTAGTACTTCTCCTCTTATCAAGATCACTTGATGCCAAGTCCGCATCAACATAACCCGCTAACACCACTTCCTTGCTCGAGAAACACAGAGCCTTACCAAGAAGCATTCTTCAAATAACGTAGGATCCACTTAACCGCTTCCCAATGTTGCTTTCCTGGATTGCCCATGAACCGGCTGACAACTCCCACCGCATGTGCAATGTTCGGCCTTGTACACACCATTGCATACATGAGACTCCCCACTGCTGAAGCATATAGAGTTCTCTCCATCTTGTCACGCTCCTCCTTGCCCTTAGGTGAGTCCTTCTATGATAGCTTGAAATGCAAACCCAATGACATCCCTGTTGGCTTCGCCTCTTCCATACAAAACCTTGCTAAGACTTTCTCAACGTATTCTGCTTGTGAAAGAACCAACTTGCCCGACTCCCTATCCCGGTCAATCCGCATGCCCAAGATTTTTCTGGCCTCTCCCAAATCCTTCATCTCGAACCGTTCTGACAACTGAGTCTTCAATCTGTTTACCTCTCTACTGCTAGAGCCCGCTATTAGCATGTCGTCCACATATAACATCAAGATAATGTACCCATTGTCCGTGTTCTTGAAGTAGCAACAATGATCCGCCTCACATCTGATAAAATCAATGTCGTGCATGAACCCGTCAAACTTTCTGTACCACTGTATAGGAGCTTGTTTAAGGCCATACAAGCTCTTAGTCAATCTGCAAACTAGCTCCTCGCTACCCTTAGACAAGTAGCCCTCTGGCTGTACCATGTAAATCTCTTCCTCCAAGTCCCCATGAAGAAAGGTTGTCTTCACATCCATCTGTTCAAGCAATAAGTTGTCCGCCACTACTATCCCCAGAACCATTCTGATAGTGGTCATCTTCACAACCGGAGTAAATACCTCGGTGTAGTCAATACCGTACTTTTGCTGAAACCCTTTTACAACCAGTCTTGCCTTGTAACACTTGCTACCGTCTGCTTCCTCCTTGATCCTGTAAATCCACTTGTTATGCAATGCCTTCTTCCCCTTAGGTAGTTCAGTCAACTCCCAAGTTTTGTTGGCCTTCAATGAGTCCATCTCATCATCCATCGCAGCTTTCCACTTGTTACAAAGTGTACTACGAACAACCTCCGCATAACATTCCGGTTCCCCATTATCTGTCAACAGCAAATAATAATTGGATGGAGTATACCTGTCAGGCGATCCACGCAACCTGCTGGATCTACGCAGCGGAATATCCGGTTCCGGAGTATGTGGTTCATTATCAGTGACCTCCTGACCATGGTCATCATGAACCGTTCTGCTCCCACCCGAGTTTGGAATATCCACCTCTACAATTTTCGGTTTCGAACTAGTGTCATCAGATGCCCCCTTTCTGTCCTTGTACAATACCTGTTCATTGAATACCACATCTCGACTACGAATAACTCTATGATTTTGGTCATCCCAAAACTTGTACCCCGAAGTCATCCCCGCCATACCCAATAAATGTACACTTAACAGACTTTGCATCTAATTTAGTTCTCTCAGCAGAATCAACATGAATATAAGAAACGCAGCCAAATATGCGAAGAAAGGACAGACTTACCTGCTTGCCACTCCACGCTTCCTCTGGAATTCCATTCCCCAATGGTACCGATGGTCCCCGATTGATCAAGAAAGCTACCGTGTCAACTGCATATGCCCAGAACGTCTTCGGAAGTCCACACTTCAATCTCATACTTCTAGCCCGCTCATTCAATGTTCTCGTTCATCCTCTCTGCTACCCCGTTGAGTTGTGGTGTCCGCTTTGGAGTCTTCTCCATACGAATACCATTCGCAGCACAATATTCCCTAAACTCCCCGAGCTCATACTCCCCACCATTGTCTGATCTCAAGCACTTAAGCTTAAGTCCCGTTTGATTCTCCACCAAGGCCCTCCACTTCTTGAACACCTCTAAAGCCTTATCTTTCCCCTTCAAGAAATAGACCCAGACCTTCCTTGTAGAATCATCAATGAAAGTCATGTAATATGACGCACCACCCAGAGACGTTACCGGAGATGGCCCCCACAAGTCCGTGTGAACCAATTCCAACTTTGCTTCCCTCAAACCCCTACCTATCCTCGAGAAATTATTTCTGCCCTGTTTGCCAAACATACAATCTTCGCAAATCCCCACGTTGACTGTCTTCAAACCCGGTAGTAGTCCCTTTGAACAAAGCACCTTCATCCCCGTCTCACTCATGTGACCCAATCGACAGTGCCACAAATCAGTATCACCCTTGGCTGCCGCCACCGCAATACTATCCTTGGTGTTGTTTGCCAAATACAATGTACCCTCCTTATTATCCCGAGCGATCTCACAATCCTCCTTGGTAATAACCCAGTTTCTGCAGCCGAATGTCACCTTGTAATCTTCATCGTCCAACTGCCCAACTGATAGTAGGTTCTTTTTCAAACCCGGAATGTGTCTGACCCCGTTCAGATGTAAGACCTTCCCGTCTGATGCTCCTATTCTGACATCCCCCTTCCCCTTGATTTCCAAAGGCTCGCCATCCGCCAGATAGACCTTACCGAAATCACCAGAAGTGTAATTCTCCATCTCTTCCTTAAGCCCGCAAGAGTGGAATGATGTCCCCGAATCCAACACACATGATTCTAGTGTACTACTAACACTCAGAACCAGTACATCATCACCTTCTACTGTCACATTCACCTGATTGCCCTTACGATTTGGACAATCCCTCTTGAAGTGTCCCAACTCCTTACAATGATAGCACTGAACAGACCCCTTTGCAACCTTTGGTTTGTCTTTGGTCTCCCCGGCTTTGCCCTTACCACTCACCACGTTCTCCCTAGATTCGGTTCTCCCTTGTTTGCTAGTACCCGGCTTCCCCTTGCTAGTAGTAGCTAAAGCCGATCCCGAAGCACTCGATGTCCCCAACTTCTTCATGCGATTTTCTTCGGCCAAAAGAAAGTCCTTAACATCATCATACTTCAATTTCTTCTTACCTGCTGAAGCGTTGATCGCAGTCACCGTTCCGCTCCAACTTGATGGTAAAGAAGCTAGCAACAAACACGCATGAACCTCATCATCGAACTTGATCTCCACCGCTGTCAAAGAGTCTATAACATCCATAAACTCATCGATGTGCTTAGCCAAGGATCCTCCCTCTTGCATATTGAGACTACCCATCTTGCGTATCAAATCAACCTTATTTGCAGCAGATGGAGTTTCAAATCTCTCAGTAAGATAATCCAATAGCTCCTTGGTGGTTGTAGCCTTCTTGGTAGTCTTTGCAATCCACTTTGACAAAGTAGATCTGACCACCCCTAGGGCTTTCCGATCCATGAGTTCCCATTCTTCCTGATCTTCATCTTCCGGTTTGACACCCTTCAGAGGCTTATAGAGGTCCTTGTTGTACAAGAGATCCTCAATCTGCATCCTCCAATATCCGTAGTCAGACCCATCGAATTTCTCAACCGCCTGTTTGTCTTTGCCCATTCTTGATTGCTTGGAACAACTCCCTTGATCTTGAAACCAAAAGCTCTGATACCAGTTGTTGTGAATATAGCCCTCCACAGCCCAAGCAAAACACAAGAATAATTATCGCACACAAACAAAGCACAAGAAAATCAAAAGCACAGAAAAGACACAAGAAATTGTTGACCCAGTTCACCAATTTGATTGGCTACGTCTGGGGGCACTACCAAGCCAGGATCTTGCACTATGTATGTAAATTTTGTGTTACAATTGAGTCTAGGGGCGGAACACTGCTTAAAATATATATTAGGGGAACAAACCTAACCCTAGATGGACAAGGGAACCCGAAAATACGTCAAAAAAAGAGTCCAAATTTTCTTCCACCCGACACATGGGCGGTCGCCCAAGTGCCCATGGGCGGTCGCCCAAGCCAAGAATTCCTCCGAACCAAAACCTCTGTACACATGCGCGATCGCCCATGCATTCCTGCGCGGCCGCCCTCAAGGATTAACGCCCAAACAACAACCTACTGTCTACATGGGCGGTCGCCCTCAGCAACCTGGGCGGTCGCCCAAGACCACAGAAGCCCCGACGAATTTTCTCCCTTTTTGCTCCGAAGTCTAATCCGGTTGGTCTTCTATCCCAACATATAATACTGCATCTATAATACAACATGGAGAAGGAACTTCTCGGACATTATGATACTTTTTAGAACTTCCCGATCACTCTCTCAATTATTTATTTTGGACCATGGTTTAAAAGTTTTTGTGGTAATTTATACTCGATATGTTTTGTGCCTTTTGTGTTTGTGTATGTACAAATATCTTTGTACCAAAATAAATAAAATTGTACGAATATCCATTTTGCAAATATAATTGACGGAGTAGCAGCTAACGAGAAAGTGTAATGCTAGAGACACAAAAGAAGTTTTAAAAAATGGATACAAATAGCGATATTTTATTGGTTGCATCAATTGTGGACTCGATACACACTAAAACCAACAAAATAATAAATCATTTTGTGAATCAAATCTCGTGACATTGTGACTTTAGTATTACCAGAGGCGGATCTACTGTAGTGTTCGGTGTTGCCCCATGCAATCCCATTTTTATTTTTTTGCAAAACGACGTCGTTTTGATCTGTTTTAAAGAACATGCAATACCTATTGTTTCGCGCACTAGTGAAGCCTATTATATTTATGTATGTAAAGTGGTGCCTAGTGAAGCCTATTATCTCTTATGTATGTAAACATTTTAAATTTTAGTTTTGCGCCAATTTTTTTTTTTAGTAAAGAACAGGCAACACTAAAATATTTGGTGTAGATCCGCCACTGAGAATTACCCAACGAGAAATAGTTAAATTTCAGGGTAATAAATATTGCATTTTTTAAAAAATTCGTTAAGTTTTTCTTCCGCAACAAATATATAACCCATGGACACCAAATTGCATAAAATTGAAATATTAGGGCCTACATTATAAAATTAGAAGGAGCAAGGTGCATTTTGCCCTATTATTCTTTTGTCAAATTTGAACTAGGTGTTTATACACCTACTATCCCTCCCTCTTGTTTATATAGGGTGTACCGTCGGCGGTCCTTTGCGCTCTCTTTACCTGGAAATTGACGATATTTCTTGGCCGGATTTTCCAACGGCAGCCCTCGAGCACTAATTCACTCTCAGTGGCAGGTATCGATCTGTAATCAATTGCATCTCACATTATTGACAATCCTGTTAAATTTTAATGAACTTTATAGGTTCTGAACTCTTGTTACGGCTAATTCTTGCTGTATTTTGTTTGTTTTATACTTCATGTTCTTGTATTGCGATTAAAAATTGAAGCTTGGAGGTTGAAGTTCAATCATCTTGCTATTTGGGTGATTAGGGTTTAGGTTTTAGGGTTTTGTTTGTTGTTTTGTTAATTTTGTTTTATTCGTTTCAAAGCTATTCAATTTATGTTCAAGGAGTGAAATAACAAGTAGTATAATTTCTAATGGGCAGCACAATCTTGATAGCTCGATGCATTTTTTTAATTTTTTTTGTTTATGGTTGGAATCTTGTTGTGTTAGTCGATTCTTAGCTCATCTTTTGACGGGTATTTCTTAGAGTTGGAATATAGTGGTGTTAGTCGATTCTTAGCTCATCTTTGACAGATTTCTTAGAGCTGGGGAGCATATAATGTCTGATTATAGATTCTGAATTTAAAGATGCAATGCATCAGTTGGACTCATGGCACAATGAGAACTTCAACTAGCTCCTCGTTGATTTACACTCAATGCGCTAAAGTTGGATTACTCACGAGGAAGAATGTGAAATATAATTATGTCTTAAATCAAACTCGTAGACACAAAGAAGATGATATTACTTCAAAGAGCAAAACGACAAGTAATAGATACATGAAATAGTGGCTTTCATCTGCCATGCTAGTTATATTTGCTAATGTACTCTAGCTCAGAACTTGTTAGATATTCAGCATCTCCACATGTGAAGCAGGATATTACATCCCATATTTCATGAATCCCCAAGGGAGTCTGCATCTTTTTATTGGCTAGGGCCGAAGAATATCTCAGCACCCTACATTTCTGGATTGTTCTTGGTCTGACTTTAAGTTATGTATTTCAGTATTTGGAGACTAAAGAGTTATGAGTAAGAAGAAGAACCCTCTTGTATTCTTGGATGTGTCAATAGATGGGGATCATGTGGAAAAAATTGTTATTGAGGTAAATCATCTACTAAAATCCCACTTCTCAATTATGTTCAGTCATACTTCTTTCCTCCCGGTGTTGTGAAGAGTCTTACTAAGAAGTTAGCTTCTTGATGAAATGGCACTGTGGTCTTTTACCTCTGGTGCCACATCTTATCATTTGATGCACAGTTGCATAGCGACACTGACAAAATAAATTCTGAACCTGTGCAGCTTTTTGCTGATGTTGTTCCTAAGACGGCAGAGAATTTCCGCGCACTTTGCACAGGTGCTTTTTCGTTCCCTAGTCCAACCCAAATATTAGAGCGTACGTTTGAATTTGTCAGATTCTACTCTCTATTTATTTATTTTTAATTTTTTTATCAAGTATTTTGTTGATTATACCTACATTGCCAACTATTGTGGAGGAGCGAGGTTAGGTTGTTGGAACACCATCATGTTCTGCATTAAGAAGAGGCATGGAGAATCTTTTAATTTGAAAGTTGGAACAAGGTCTACCACTCAACCTGTTTCCAACTTCAGTTTTGGTTCTCACATGTTCATCCTGCAAAATCCCGGTTGTATTATGGAATAAACATAACCATTTTTGTAGTGTTTTATTTTTTGAAGAAAGCATCACTTTATGAGTTCTTAACATGCCTTTTCTTGTGGCCCTTTTTGATTTGTTACCATTTACGTAGGTGAAAAGGGCTTTGGGGTTTCTACTCGGAAGCCACTGCACTACAAGGGAATCATATTCCATCGCATAATTAAAGGATTCATGGCTCAAGTACGTTTACATGTTTTTATTTTTATATTTGGAGACAGATGCAGGATATTGGTGGTTATGATGTAGTTTCTATAACTTGCTTGTGAATTCAATCCAACATTGCCTGCTAGTTGCATGTTAGGACGGCTATATACTATTGTTATTTGCCTGTGAATCACTTGAACCTTCATGTGTTTGCCCTCTTGAAAGAGGTATTATTAAATGGATTTGGTATGAAATGTATTCACCATCTAAGTGCTGCATTAAATGCTTATAGATCTAGTTTAGTTCTTCCTTTTCCAATTCCTACTTAAAGAGCCCGTGTCTAAAAGTCAAATAATCAAAATATACATTGCATCTTCCAAGTGTTATCAAGGTATGTATAATCTTCTAATACCCAACTTTCTCATTTCATATATGAAGGTAGAGTTAGACATCATGAGAAATTTATGTTTATTTTCAAATAACCATTAGTGGAAAAGCCACAAAAATAGAAAGCCATTAAGTTAATATGTTGGTATTTTTGCAGTCTCTTGACTATTTGTATACTGTAGCCAGTGGTTGCTCTACTCCATTTGTTTATTAATATCTAGATGTTGGATAGAATTAGCCCTAAGTTTTCGCCATACTCAGTTGATGAACTTCAAATACTTGCAACTCTATGCAGGAATGATCCTTTTTCCGCCAAGCTAATGCTTGGTCTTCCCTTTGCACTTCAGATTGTTAGGGCTAACTTGGTTGTTAAAGTTATTTTTCGGAGGAAGAAAATACATGGCAAAATTGGATTATTGAGTTCCACCAAATGTTTCTTGTTTGCTTTGTGAAATTAGTTTATTCCATGATACTCTTTCTGTTCATCAAGTCCCTCTTTGATACCAAACATTAGAATTTAAGTTGAGTCCCATAGATACCCTAAAATTTACTAGTTCAGTGCTCCCTTCGTCTCACCAGAACAGGTGGTATTTGACCAAATACGCAATTAAGGAAAGTGGTTGACAATCATTTGAATCCAATACAAGGAGGGAACATCTGATTCCTAGTTAGTAGATGGGAAAGGAAGAGTAATATAGTAAATTAGTTGAAAAGAGGATGACCCAGAAAGGGAACTTACTCTTCAAGTGGGACAAACGAAAAAGGAATACCCACCCTTTCAAGTGGGATGGAGGAAGTATTATTGTCTTTTCTCCAATTTTTTAGGTCAATGTTACAAGAATAAATTTCAAAACTCAAAATATTTGTAAGGTGTTTTTTGAAACTCGTCTCTTTAAGTGAAACACGCAGGGTTCATTATATTTGCTACTGTTTAAGTGCGCTTATCCCAACTCAATACATCAAAATATTTACACTGTCTTCAGATTGCACGTTTACCTTAATGTATACAACTCGTTCATTTACCAACTTATCTTAAAGCTCAGGTTATTAGACGGGAACCCAAGAGTCTATATCAACATGAATAGTTAAATAAACATGCCTCACCTGGCATCAGAAACCAAATAGGGTACCAGTATGTGAACTGTCAAACTTTGTGTCACAAATGCAAGAAGGGTGACGTGAACCTAGGATCTTGCAAAACCAAATTTCTGATACCATGTTAAGTTACTAACTCATCTAAAAGGCAAAAGCTTAAGCTATTAGATGGGGACCCAATGTTTATCAATCTTAACATGTACTCGGTTGTAACTATTTTTTTACCCTTTGCTCCACAGGGTGGTGATTTCTCGAAACAAAATGGTATGAGCTCCCTTCTCGTTCTTCTTCTTTCAGTGAGTGGAGAAGCTCCTTTTAACTTCAATCTTCATGCCCAGACATGTAAGGAACGACCTTTTGATGGTTTGCAGGCACTGGCGGGGAGAGTATCTATGGAGGGAAATTTGAAGGTAACATTTTAGATGCTTGTGCTCTCATGTGCATACTTTGTGGATTCATTTTGGTAATGCGTTTAATTCTAACCCTTTGTGCTCTCTTGCAGATGAAAACTTTATACTGAAACATAGTGCTCCAGGCACTCTTTCTATGGCAAATGGTGGTCCGAACACCAATGGTTCCCAGTTTTTCATTGTCTTTAAGCAACAACCACATCTTGACGGGTATTTCCTTTTCAATCTGATTTTATTGTTTTTGGATGTTTGTTACCAGTTTTCATCTTCAGCCCAATCATAATTTGATCCAATTCCATTTCTATTTGTACTTTATAGCTTTGCAGGACTCGATTGGGATTGTCGTAATATACTCTATTGATTGTACTTCATTGTTTTATGATAGGAAACATGTTGTTTTCGGAAAGGTCACTAAGGGAATGGATACAGTGAAGAAGATTGAGCAATTGGGAACATCTGATGGGAAACCTTCAGGCATCGTGAAAATTGTCGATTGTGGCGAAATATCTGAAAATAAAATCAGCAAAGCAGCTGTGGCAGAGAAAGGTAATAATGGTCCTAAGGCATCAAACTTCAAATTACGAGAACTGTTCTAATCTTTTAAATGGTTTGATTTTCATGCACGTACTCCTTGCGTAGAGAAGGGAGCCTTTGTTTACTGTGCCTCATACTGTTCTGTGCTTCTTTCTTTCAGGTAAAAAGAAAAATACAGGGAAAAAGGCTCTTTCTTCGGATGATAGTTCTGATGGGAAAGCTAAAAGAAAACGGGGGATATCACTCAAGGATAAAAGGAAGAAGAGGAAAAAGAAATACTCGTCTTCTGATTCATACAGCTCTTACTCCGACTCGGGTTCAGAGAGTGACTCTGACTCTGATTCAGATTCTGAATCTGATTCCTATTCTTCAAGTTCTTCCAGTGATGGAAAGCGCCGTAAGAAGAGGTCAACAAAGAGGGATATTAAGAAAAAGAAGCAAGGACGGAAGGATAGGAAAGGTCGGCCTAGTAAAAGATCAAAGCGCAAGTCCAAACGGTCTGGTCTTTAGTTATATCCTCACAATTTTGTTATGCAACTTTCCTGTCGTTTGTGCTGTTTTTCCAACTTTTATCATTTCTTGTTGACAGTTTGTTCCACTTTTCAGGAGTGAGAGTTCGAGTGGCTCAGAAAGTAGTACTAGTAGCAGCAGCTCTGATGACGAAAGGGTGACCCCCCGCATTTCAAAGGCTCCAAATAAGCCACCACAAAATCTTGGTATGACTTTAATTTACACCATTTCTAATTAAGATTATATACCCTAGTTGCCGTTATGGATGGAGTTATATTTGAAAAAAGTAAGCTTATACTTGCTGGAAAAAAATGTAGAAAATTACCTGACTTCTTAATATAAAGGATATTTGTAGCAAACCAATTTGATCCCTGAGACTTTTAAACGTGGATCCTTGAGCGGAATGGAGGGAAAAGTTGTTTTCCTCTTGTGGTAGGTAGTTTTTAATGAATGACCTGTAGTAAGAAAATCCCAATCTACTCTCTCAGGAAAAGAACCTTTGGATCAGCTGAAGAAGCCTATAGATGATGTGGCACATGAAGAGGCTGAGCTTCTAAAGAAGGACGGCGGTCTTCTCAAAAATGGACATGTCACAGAAGCCAAACCTGATAGACTCACCGATAAGCGTCAGATTTCAGATAACTCGATCAGATCCAGGTTTTACATTATCTCATGTTACTATCTGTGCAACTTCATTGTATGTCGGTTGTCCAGCATAAAGGTGTCCCGCTTTAATAAAGTCCCTCTGTCCCAGAATCACACTTTCCATTTTGGTTCGTCCCAAAATAAATTTCGCGTTTCCAGTTGAGGAAAGTGACTTAGTGCAATTTTATCATTGTACAAGTAAGGTACAAACTAGTAAAGCACCTTCCTTAAAACATTGACAAGTCAACTGCGACATTTATTCTGGGAAGGATGGAGTAATAAAATAAATAAATGATAATAATAATTCAACTGATGTGTGCTGGAATCAACTTGATCTCGAATAGGAGCCCCTCGTCAAGCCCCATAAGAAGGAAAGAAACAGAAGTGAGCACTATAAAGAGTCCCAAAAGAACAAGGAGCCCCTCTCCCACTATAAAGTCTGGTCAGCATAGTCGTCGTAGTTCTTCAAGGAGTCCTATTGGTAGTCCTGCACGCAAGGCACCTGAGTCTTCTGCCGCCAACAATAACCGGAGTCTTTCAAGAAGCCGCTCTCCAAATGGCACTCCAAAGCGCATTAGAAAAGGGCGTGGCTTTACTGACAAATTTTCCTTTGCCCGGAAGTATCGTACTCCATCTCCCGAGCGGCCACCTCGTAGATCGTACGGTGAAAGAAATGCTTATGAAAGTAACCGTGACAGGTAAATATATCACCGTATGTAATATTGGACCAGTCTTAATCAATGAGGTCTGGATGGACTTTTAGTTACTCTTTTGTCCTTGTAGGTATTCAAGCTACAGACGATATCCTGAGAGGTCACCACAAAGAAGGTATAGAAGCCCACAAAGAGGCAGGAGCCCTCCCAGGTATTGTTGCTTCTCGGTCCTCGCTCTCACACATACCCTTATTCGTAATTTCTTAGTGGCTACTCCGTCCCAAAATGAATGTCCATTTTCAAGAAAATGTTCTCCCAAACTTGATGACCTTTTTCTAAAACTGTCCCTAAATGTTTTTTTTACAGTACCAAATTGTTTTTCATAGTTCATTATATACATAAAACTTTAACTTTGAAAGTGGATAACAAGTATAGACTAAAAAGCATAAACCCCCTGTGGCTTTTCCATTGTGCGGATAACCCCCTATGATCTATATTAGGCACATAATCCCTTGTCCTTTAGAAAATGTTGCAAACATCAATTCCAAAACTAACAAGCTGTGTGACATGGGCTTGATTTTAGAGCATGAAACTGTACTTTGGCAAACAAATCTTTATAATATGATAAGCATGCACCTCATAATGGAGAAACGTCAGGGGTAGGGGTTATGCAACATTTTTAAATGGACATGGGTTTTATATCATAATGGAGAAACCACAAAGGGGTTTTATGCTTTTTTTGTTTTCTCACAAGGATATGTCATTCATCTTTTTTCTATTAAAGTTTACTAGAAGTCAAATTTTTCAAACAACAACAACGAAGCCTTAGTCCCAAAATAATTTGGGGCTTTTCAGAATGCCACTTGAATGAAAATGGATATTGACGGATGGAGTATTATTAAGTTTATGTTGGGCCTGCTAAAGTAATTTTTTTCCTGGCAGATATAGAAGCAGAAGAAGCAGGAGCCTTGATCGCAACCGCAATGGGGCCCGCGATCGGAGCCCAGTACGCAGTCCAAGCCCAATAGCCAGAAAACCCATTATCAGTGACAGACTAAAATCTCGTCTTGGGCCTCGAGTGGCCTCTCCAAAAAGAAGGTCGTCCCCAATCTCCAAGAGCTCGGGCTCATCTCGTTCTAGATCTCCCCGTCGAGTCAGACACAGTGAGAAAGTGAAATCTAGGTCACCGAGCAGGTCAAGGTCAAGTTCCCCAGGTGAAAAGAGGGGGTTGGTTTCTTATGGAGATCTCAGTCCCTGAAACTAAGATGAACTAAATTTTATATGCATGATGGAAAAAGCGTACTTTATCTGGTTTGATTATGATTCCTTTTGTACTGCAACCTTATGGGCTTTGGTTGACTTGTACTTTATCTGGTTTAATTATGCTTCCTTTTATTAATTTGGCTTAAACTTGTTGTACTTGCCTTTTCCAATTCATTCAGAACAATTAGATTATGATTATTATTGTTATTTCAATTTTAGGAGACTGCATTATTTCTGCTGATATTCAGACTCTCAAGTCCCATTATTGTTATTTTGAATCATCACACTTTTATGTACTGTTGGTTTTAACCAAGTTTTTACCCTAACGCTATCCAATACACAATTTTAACAAATGTTAATAAAACATATCGAAACTTAACAAAATGTAACGAAATTTAACAAAAGTTAACCCATCTCTCCTTCATATTCTCTGGTTAGGTTCAAAATTCATTTAAAGAGACACTTTGGAAATGTGTGTTTTTATATACTCCCTCCGTCCCATTCATTTAAAGGGACACTCTGGAAATGTGTGTTTTTATATACTCCCTCCGTCTCAGTTGAAGTGTCCCAAAATCATTCAATGCACCGAAATTAAGGAATGAATATATATAATGCAAAATGTAGATAATGGAATTGAAAAAGTGTATAGTGAAATAAATGTTGTGAGTATGAAAAGTGATGTAGGAAAGAGAAAATGGGATAGGAAATAGTTAGTGGATATTTATTGTAAGTATGACAAATGAGTCCCACAAATAAAAAAGTAATAAAAAACTTTCCTTTTTTTGGGTTGGAACATTTTAAATGGGACACCCAAAAAGGAAAGTTGGGACACTTCGAGTGGGACGGAGGGAGTATTTTCTTGTTATCCACTTTTTAAATATTTTAATTTTACGATAATAAAATGAATAACATAAAAAGTTTGGAAAAAACATTTAGGGATAAAGTTTTTTACAAAGATAAAATTTTTGAATTTGAAAATTCATTTAGGGAAGGAGGGAATATTTACCCAAAGATGTTTCAACTCAACCTTCAACATTATTTGTGAACATGATCATGAACTAACTTGGTCTGAAAGCACTTGAAATTGAACAACAAAAGTCACAAAAAAAAAAAAAAAGAAAAAAAAAAAAAAAAAAAGCAATCCATTCAAACCCGAAAACAATGTCTAACAAGCTGCTCTAAGAGCTAGAAGGAGAGTCATTTCTCTGTCTCTGAATCGTTCCTAGACCGGTTGACCTTTTGGAACAATCTGATCTTTGAGCCACATGTAAATAGGGACCATCACGTAGTATATTCCCGCCATTGCACCCAGAAGGAACCGTACGAAGAACACAAATGGATTCACTGGCTTCTCCACATCCTCTGCCTTGGGACCAAGCTGCAATAAGAATTCACATTGTTTTGTCAATTCAGATATACGAGAATACAAAAATCACTAGAAAATTAGCTTCAATAGGTGAGTGAAATCAGTTGAGCGAGTGTTTTACTACAAGGTTGGGATCAAAACTCAATAATTTCCAATAATCAATAAAATACCTTGAGATACCTAATTATTACATTTGTCCCAAAACTAATGTCCAAAAAAAATTTCAAATTTGCTCTTGAGCAAGAGCAAATTTGATTTTTTTTGGACAATCATTTGGGGACTGAGGGAGTAGAAACCATAAACTGCAACCCACCACATGTACAGGAGTAGTTACAGTTGTCGGTAAACCTAAAGATAGCAGATAGGCAGTAGCGAAGCCAGAAATTTGATTGAAGGGGGTCAAACTACACATAGTACATTTTTTCCTAAGATTAAGGGGGTCATAATTGAGAACTCTTATTAGTGGTGAAAATTCATACTTCCCCCCCCCCTCCTAAATGAATGTCCAATTTTAATTTTGAGGGACAGTTGCAAAATGGTTTAACTTAAGCCTTTTTAGTAGTATAAGCACATAAAAACCCCCAATGATCCCACCGTATTGCATCATGAGTGCAAGTGTGAATTGTTGTTTGATGAGGGAGGATTTAGTGGATATTCAGGACAATTTTTTTTTTTTTGAGAAATGGACATTCATTTAGGGATGGAAGGAGTAATTTTAAAAATTTCAAGGTGTTAAAATGATACATTTGCATACGGACCCCATTCCCTGTATGTGGTTTTACCACTGTAAAGAGGGTCAATAATTTTCACACCAAGGCCATTCACTAATGAATGCAAAGACAAATTTACCTGCAAAGGAGAATCTCCAGATGCAGGTTTTACACCGGTAACAGAACACCCCATGATCAGCCCATGGCGACGGACCCCACGATACCATTTTGGTCCAATCCTCTTCAGTTGAACGTCTTTAAATCCAGCCTTGGTAAACCACTCAATGTATTCTTCCTCAGTTGGGAAGAGCATCCATACATCTGCAAAAAAGCGAGACAGCCAAAATGTAGGGTACACAGGACCAATTAAACATGCCTTTCCTCCTAGCTTCAGAACTCTGTATGCTTCCTTGATTCCACGTTGTGGGTCAGGCCAGTACTCAATGCTAAAGAAGAAGAAACAATAAAATCATGAGAAGACAACTTTGCGGCAATACCAAACAAAGATAAAATCATAACTATTCTTCGGAAACACACATAATATAAGCTGGGTTAGAATCCTTCAACATTATAATGAGAAATTGATCAATAGAGTAAATAAAAAGAAGCAGCAACACATATCAATAAAACATTTTAGCCCAAGAATATTGAATATACATATTTCCAAATGACCTCAATTTGTGATTCTGTATGAAACCAATTCTTACAGTTGGTAGGTTTTCATAGATCAAAATCATTAGCCTATCGATTCTCATTGCTATACTCACCAGACAGATATCAACTGGATGCCAAAATGTTGTTCCAACTTTTTGATTCACAGCATATATGTGAAACATGTCATTGGTCATGTATAAACATCACTTCTGGGTCTAGAGACTAACCAATCAAACTCTTTACACATTTATTATCATCATTACTATTATTATTATTATTCAGTTTTTCTTCCCAACTATTCCTTCTTTAATTTATTTATGTTTTCCTCTCCCCCCTCCCCCGTTTCTTCCTTTTTTTTTCCAATTGACGATTCATGTTAGCCGACTTCAAACCATTTTTGGGACTAAGGCTTTGTTGTTGTTGTTGTATCCCCGTAAGTCAATAGGTATATACAGGTCAATAACCTGGTCATCTAAAAAAAAAACCTGGTCATCTCACGTCAAGTCTACCTTCAAATAAGAAATATTCACATTAGATTCTACATTTCAAAATCAAACACTTCTTCCCCTATAAGTAGCCCCATTTTGCAAGTCAAACTTTTTAAGATTGTAGCTTTTCTTGTTACACCATTCTTACACTTGCACTTGTATTTTATTCTTATTTAGAAATGAATTTTTTTTTTCCTTCCTATTCCAGAATAAACAGTTCCCAAAACTCCCCCTCTCTCTCTCTCTACTTCTTCTCCATCTTCCCCAACTCTAAAACCTGCCATTTTCTTCATTTCTTTCTTTGTTAATTTCCTTTGTAATCATTCAACAAGTTGATATCTTTCCCTTCTGTCACGAATAAAATTCTCTCCTTTGTGAGAGCCTTTGTTTTTCTCTCCTTTGCTGAGAGCCTATGTTTGTTTATTTTTTTTGTTTGTTGTTTGTTTCATCTCCAGTTGCAACGATTCTGGCAATTTCTCACAATGAAGTGGATGACATAGTTCTTACCACACAAGGATGATTCGTGAATTTTGAGATGTCTGGTGAGCGTTTACTCGTCAACCGGGATTCTATATATCAACTGCTCAGCGCAAAATATTATCCTAGGGGGAATTTCTTAAATGCCGAAATGAGGCAGTGTTCAAGTTTTACTTGGAGTGGAATCCGAACGTCTCAAGACTTAGATTGAAAATATCGTTGTTGCAGGTTAAGAGATGGACCTGCTATTGATATTAGGGGTGAGCCTCAGGCCTATGTGGAGTGCCATCCTTTTTCTAATTGTGAATGCAATTGACTTTGTCGTTTGCTCAGGAAAAAAAGAGAGGTTTTTTTGGACAAACCAAAAGGGAGAATGAGATTATTGCTTTGGAATGGATGGAGTAATATATTACAAACAAAGGCATCATCTTGTCACCATTACATATCCGAAAAACAACATGCAACAGCTCCTACGAGCCAAAATGGGGGCAAATTAAAGCAATAAGCAACTGAAACTGAAATTCATACTAATGCAAGCAACAAATGCATTTATAGAAAACCAAAACCAAAAGCAAATGCATAAAAGGTATACGTATACCTCCCAGCAGATATATATCGATCAGCATAATCAGTTTTGAAAGGAAGATCCTCAGCATCCCCTTCAATTATCTTGCATTCCTTCAAAGGCTCCTTTTCCTTAGCCTTAGCAAGCTGATGAGGTGATTGATCCAAAATTGTAACATTCTTAGCATCCACATGTTTGACTATCCCCAAAGTAGTGAACCCGGTTCCACCACCGACATCAACCACAATCATATTCCGATCATTAAGATCAGCCGGCTCAAGTGCATCATCCCTCATATCTTCAGTCCAATGACCAGGATTTATGACATGGTCATACACAATAGACAAGAACCTATAAAACCAAAATGCCTCCTTTTTGTGTTGTATGAACCTAGGTTGTGAAGCTGGCCTTGGTGCTGAGACACTGCACTTGGGTACAACTAGGGTTTTACTTCTCAAGCTTGGATTTTTGCCATAAGAGACAAAATTAACCCTTGGGAAATGCTTTCCATGCAAGTTTGACCTAAGAAGACCCAACCCTTTTGGGGAAACTCCTCTAAAGAGAGTGAGATTGTCCGCTCCATTGAGCATTGAAGAAGCCATAAAATGATAAATTAACAGCAACCCAGTTAAATTAAGCTAGTAAATTTCTATATCATGCCACAAATTGAAAGATTCCAAGCAAAAACCCGGATGAGAAATTGACTATTCAAGATTTTTAACAGGGGCTTACCATTTCAGGGAATTGTATAAGAAGGAACGCGGAGAAAACGAGAAATGAGACTAAGGTAGTAATTGGGGAACATGAATTTCAATTGGGAGTGTGAGTGTGAGTGAGTGTGTGTGAGTGTGTGTGAGTGTGTGTTGGAGGAGCACAGCCCGGAGGGTGTTGGAATGGACGAGTGGAGAGGGAAACACACAGTGGGAGGTGTGGAGTGTTAATTGTAGTGGTAATATTAATAAATATTAAGAAGGCCGGCGAAACTAATATTTTGGTCACCGGGATCAATTTTCTATATGCTCATTGTTCTTTTTACTTTTTTTTATTGTTCTCACCGAAATATCCCACTTTTTGTAATGTCACTACTTTGTCCTTTATATCGTTAAAAATTATAACAAATCCGTTAAAAAATAACACAAATGGAGAAAGAAAAATGAAGAAACAAAAAGTTAAATAAAGAAACTAAAACCTACTCTCTCTTTTCCACCTCAAATCGGTTTCTTTTGCTATTTTCGTATGTATCACTTTAAACTGAAATTTTCAAAACTGCAAATAATTTTTACTATTACTCACAATCGTTCTCTTTCGTACTTTACTTTTCTTTCCACACATTTCCTCTCATACTTTACTTTTCATACTCACAATATCCTCATCTTCTTCACTTTTTATTAATCATCGTGCCCAAAAAGTTGATCCGATTTGAGGAGAGAGAGAGAGAGAGTGTGTACTCATTAATTGAGGGTTAAATGATCCTTTGATATTTCAATATTTTTAGATTTGAGCTTTTAACAACATTGACAAATTCGTTGAAAAATTAACTTTAGGAAATCACGTGACTAATTGTTGTTATTTTCAGTGATATTATGGATGGGATGGTGAAATTGAAAAAAAATGGGATCGTTCCGTAAGGACAATAAAAAAAATAGAAAAATAATGATGACATTGGAAATCTATCTATAGGTCAGTGACCAAAATATTATTTTAGCATGTTAGGAAAAAATTGTACTCCCTTCATCCCGCCATCCCGGTTCAAGTTTGTTAGTTTGATTTGACACGAGATTAAGGAAAAATAAATGTTGTGAGTATGAAAAGTAAAGTAGGAGAGAGATGTAGGAAGTTTTTATTGTGAAAATTACCAAAAAGGGTCACATTGTGTATTTTAAATAATAAAACAACTAAATTTTTTTAACAGAGATAAATTAAAAAGAAAACAATAACTTTAAACCGGGGAATAGTAGTAATGATAAACGTATTCTTGTGATTGGAAGTGGAAGTAGGTACGCCATCGCTTTTGTCTCTTAAAGCCGCCTATATTATGATAAAAGGATACTATCATAAAATAAAATATGATTGCTAAAAAGGTGAATATAAAATAAATTATCATGATTTCAATAATGATTTTAATAGGTGGTGTCAAGTTCAAATTTACGCAACAGATAAAATATTACAATCTTATTTTGTGTCAACTTTTTATGACCTTATTTTGTGCCCGCATTGAGTAGGATAAAATTTAATACCGATCATTTGTACTTCATTCATCCCACAATAATTTTAGATTTTTCACATATTTTAAAGAAAATGCAATTAATACATATATAAAATAGATTATAATTCTATTATCTAAGAAATTAAATATTTATATAATTATTATTTATAACTAGTGCTACAACTGTGCGTTAAACGCACGGATAAAAAATTATTTCAAAGAAAGTTAGAAATAATAGGAGAAATTGCTCTCCATAGAGCACGTCACACATCTATCCCTTTTATTTTTCCCCTTTTTCTTTATAGCAAGTCACTATCTTATAAATGTGAAATGACAAAATCGACCAAGTTTTCAATTCCAAAACTGGCTGTGAGCGGGAAACGAAAATGAAAAGCTTTCTTGAGAAATTAAGGAGCTATGAAAAGTCTTAGTTAACGAGCCATTTGGCGGTGATTAGGCGCCCTAGGCGTGACCTTGGCGCTTTAGGCGTGACCTAGACGCGCCCAACGCCAAGAAAGCTGATGTTTACAAAGGAGCCAAAGGCCCCAAAATTTATACTATTTCATTTCCTAACACTATGCTAAGGCCTCTCAATATATACTACTCCATTTTCTAGCATTTCAATTTCTAGACGATGTGAGATTAATATCTCATTTGGTTTTCAAATGCTAAGGTCTCTCAATATATACTACTTCATTTTCTAGCATTTCATTCCTAGACGATATTTGATTTTCAAATGCTAAGGCCTCTCAATATATACTAAATGGAAAGATTTCTTGAGAAATTAAGGAGTTATGAAAGTCTTAGTTAATGAGCCATTTGGCGGTGATTAGGCGCCCTAGGCGTGATCTAGGCGCGCCCAACACCAAGAAAGGTGGTGTTCACTAAGGAGCCAAAGGCCCCAAAATTTATACTACTCCATTTTCTAGCATTTCAATTCCTAGACGATGTGGGATTAATATCTCAATTGGTTTTCAAATGGTAAGGCCTCTCAATATATACTACTCAATTTTCTAGCATTTCAATTCCTAGACGATGTGAGATTAATATCCCTCAAATTTTTCAAATTTTATTTCAAGTTATTAAAGGAGGTGTGTTTAGTAAATGAGTAATGAACCTAGCCTTTATTTAGTCTCGATTCTAATTTGAGCGGGAAAATGGAAAGGGATATGTTGAAGTGTTTTACACTTCAGCCTTTATATAGTTATTTATATAGTTATATGTTATAGATGGTGAGGGGTGAATAACAATTCTCATTTTTTAAGTGTAATTAGTACTCCTTTTGGTTTAAAATAGATATTGTTTTGAAAGTTTTTACATGTTTTAAAAAATGCAATTATTACTAATTATTACTATGACTTTATAAATTAGGCATAAAAATATCCTTATTAATTTATTAACTCTCATGTAATATTTTATTTAAAAAGTATAATCAAAATTTAGTTTTCAAAATAAAATCGGCGGGAGTATTTGGTAATAGGTGATTATGACTTTGCGAGCTTGTGCACAATGGCAGGGTTAAGGCGAAAGACATAAAGATTGGGGAAATAATAAATTATAAAAAAGTGTTATAAAATTTGGTTTAGAAAATGATATGTCAATATTGTATTGTGACTTGTGAGCAGTGGGTGGGCAGTAGTTGTGACTTTGGACTTGGAGTGGTGGGTGGGTAAAAGTGATGTTGGTGTTGGAGAGGATGAAGATGGTTAAGAAGTTAAAAAAAAATTTGTTTTTTTTTTTTTTTTTTTTTTTGATAATTTGTACTCTATATCAAAACAAAACGTAGTTTTGAGTCCATCTCACTAACCAGAGGACAATTTTTTGCCACATAATAAAATTTTCATGCCAACTAGGATGTCTAGTTAGCTACTCCCTCCGTCCCTGTCGAAGTGTTCGAAAAGGACAATTGCACGAGAATTAAGAAAAGTGATGTAAGAAAGAGAAAAGTTTAAATGTTGTGAGTATGAAAAATTAAATAGGAGAGAGAATGAGTGGGAGGAATAGTTAGGAGAGAGAATGTTGTGAGTGTAAAAGTAAAGTATGAGAGAGAATGAGTGGTTGAAATAGTGAAAAAACTTTCCTTTTTTGGGTATGAGACATTTTAACTGGGACGCTCAAAATAGAAACTTGAGACACTTCGGCCGAGACGGAGGGAGTATTTCGTTAGAATTTGGATGGAATGATAACGGAAGTCATAATCTCCACACATTTTTCCTAAGTACAAGGGCTTATATGACAATTATCTTGTATAAAGACATATCTGTATACTTGACCTAAATACAAATACAAGGATACATTTCTATATTTCTCCCGAATTAAATAGACCAATTTATCAGGCTCAATAGTACATACAATAACAAACATTTACTTACTGACAAGAATTAAAAGTACAGCCGAATGTTTACAAATGCAGTTTGATGTTTATAAGTATTATTATGGTCACTTTATAAGTAGTATGGAAGTAATTTTAGTTTTGGTTTAAAAATCATACAGAGAGTCTCTGCATATCAAGGGTATTCCAAATGCTATTGCTATAGTCAGAACAACAAATAAGCAGAGCCCTCGATAATCTGTTCGGGTCTATCTCTCAATTTTCCCTCTTTCGGTGGTGGGAACGGGGAAGGTGGTAGGTGGTGGATATTGATGTGGTGGTTGTCTTGAGGAGAGAACAAAGAAGGAAAGAAAATAGACTAGATTGAAAACGTCCATTGTTGATGTAGAATGAATGGAGAAACATAGGCATTGGTAGTTAAAGAAATTAGATGGGTTTGGTAATAAAGAGAAGAAAACAAATTCAATTAAATGATGCTGAGATTATGTGGTCTGCTTTATTGATTTTAAGTCGTTTCCCTATGGTAATTTGTTTAATATGTAATTTCTGGCTTGATTTTCAATGTACGTGTAAGATTTTGAGAACTAGGGAAACTGAGGTGAATTTGCTATTTATGCTTGATTTTCAACGTACATGTAAGATTTTGAGGATTAGGGAAGCTAAGGGGAGTCAAAACAAGTAAACTGGTAGCGGAAATTTCGAAAGCGTACTCAACTGTCAAAGATCATTCATATTAGTTTGCTAAACAGAAAAGAGCCAATAGATTGATAGATGGATGCGATTTAGGTTCATATTTAAAATGGTTGGAGGAATGTAAATAGTAGTGGGTCTGAAGGGGTGGAGGTTCCTGGCACAAGATTTTCATTTACTACATAATTCATTTAGAAAAATGAGTTATATGTTACCCCTGTCCATAATTCATTTGCAACTAAAGTTGCATTACTAAACCATCAATTGAATGTTGTCTAATTTTCGTAGTTGAGTTGAGATGGTGTGATGGTTGTGTGGTTGAACTAGGGGAGATGAGATTTAGCATGAGCATGCTCCATTGTGATATGGTTGAAACAAAGTTGCATAAAATGGTTAAGACTAATGTTTCTTTACATATATGTCATTTATCTGCAACAAAAAAAAAGTGTCTTTCAACTATGTTACCTCTGCAAATATAGCATTTGTATTTGCGAGAAACCAATACTTATACAAATGTACTCTCTCTGTTCCAAAATAAATATCGCATTTTTGGTTGTGGAGTTATTTTGGTTTGAGATAGTTGATTTTTGTGATTTTAACTTTTTATTTTCTAAACCTTGATTTTAACTTTTAAGAGTACTTTGTTGATGATTTTTTATTGGTGGTGATGTCGATTTTTTTTAATTATGAACACACTGAAGCAGATGGGCTTAAACGTGACTTCCCTACTAGATTTGAAATGATGGCTTCTTAATTCAAAGCATTTCTTAATTCAATTGGCGGTACATGGAGAACTCAAGCACTCGCTGCCATTATCATTAGCACTGAAACTCAACGGAGAAGACAAGAGACAACTGTGTGTGTGTGTTCTAATTCACTCTGTTTGATTATCCATTCGTCTCTAAATTAGTGTCAATATAATAGATCTAACAATTTTATGTTTCCAGCCTGATGATGATTACACAGCTTGCGCACCATAGTATGTTGTTTGTCCAGAACTGTTATACATTTGGAGGTGGAATGTTTGAGATGGAAGAAATTAGAGCTGGAACTCCTTACGGACCTGAAACTTTAGTTGGACCAAGATGCTCGAGATAGTTGACTTAGCTTGAGCTAGCACAAGCATTCCACCAGGAAAAACAATTAGCTGGCATTGCTAAGTAGCTCATGTTGTGAAATTGGTGCTCTCCGTTTGCAATCAACACAAAGAAATTAACACACCCACACGTACAAGAAAGAAACAATCACACACAAGAACACAAGAGTTGTTTACCCGGTTCATTCACCAACTCGTGAACTACATCCGGGGGCAATTGCCAAGCCAATATGTTATTAGTCTCTCTAATATGTTGCTACAACTCACAAATCTGTTCTAGGTCGGATCTATGTTTATATAGTAACACAAAGAAGCCCTAAATCTAATTTAAGAAGAGTTCTAACCAAAAAAGGAAGCAAATCAAGTCCCAGAATTTCGGCCGGCAGGCGCCCGCCTCAAGCCTTCCATGCGGCCGCCTCGCGAAGGCAGGACCTCGGCCACTGCCTCGGCCCGAGGCGCCCGCCTCGGCTCCTCCATGCGCCCGCCTCAAACCAAGCTAGCCAACGCCCAAAAATTCTTCTCGGTTTGAACTCCTTGATCACACCAAACTCTTCCGAGCTTAGTCTCCACTTCTTCCTTGTAGTTTTAGGATCCAATCCCAACAATCTCCCACCGGAGACTAAACTAACAAACATAGAAACACCCATCAACTCCCACCACGGAGTAAAGACCTTCGAACACATTTTTCCCCTCCATATTGGCTTGACACTACCACACATCTCCTCAAGTACTAAGGCGAGTTGAAACCAAGCGACGTTTCAACCTCCGTGTTAGATCGTTCTTGCCTCCCCAAATCGCTTCTACCTTGATTTCTCCCCGCAAGTCTAACTTCGCCTTCTCCCTCCGCACCCACCTTTCTCGCAATGCCTCCCCGTGAAACTTGGACACACCTTGTTTCTTGCATCGACTGTTCTTGGTCCGAAACCGCTCTGTTAGGGCCCTTGGACATCCACATCGCGTTGATCAACTTTGTGTCCTCCCCAACATACCGTTTCTTGATGTCTCCCCTTTTCACACCAACAAAGGCCGGTTCTTAAGCCTCTTGCTCCCACCGGAACGAACATCGACATTGTAGGTAGAATACAACATCTTCCCCTTAACCCCACGAGCCAACACCTTAGCTCCTTTCGTGACTTCCCAAGACCCACCAATGAAAGAAACACCGTATCCTTCACTATCAAGTTGTCCCACGTAAATCACCCTCCTCCTCAAATCCGGAACATGCATCACGTCGTGTAGTTAAAACAGCCCCCATTAGGTGTCTTCATCATTACGTCCCTCTTACCTTTGATCTTCAATGGTTGACCATCACCAAGATAGAGAACCCCAAAATCTCCGGTTTGTAACGCCTCATTGATTCCGCATCCCCACTAGCATGACAAGAAGCTCCGTAATCCAACACCCAATCTTCACCCGACCGCTCCTCCCCTAGGATTAATACATCACCACCATCATCCACCACGTGCGCACCACCACTTTTTCCCGGACAGTCAGAATCGATATGCCCCAATTCACCACAATTGTAGCACTTGACCTTTTTCCCCTTAGGTCCACCCCTTTTTCTCTCCACCCTAAGTGCGGCCCCATCTACTGACGATTCTCCCCTTTTCTCCTTCCTTCGCAACTCCTCTTGCGAGGATGAGATCTCTAACCTCCGTATACACCAATGCCGTTTCGACGTACTAATCGTTGTGACAAGAACCTCCCAACTATCGTGCAATGATTTTAGAAGAAAACAAGCTAGCACTTCATCGGAGAAAGTAATATCAACACTTTTCAATTGGTCCACCATACCTTTGAAATTGCCGATATGACTTGCCGCTGTCTGCCCCTCTGACATCTTCGCATTCGCAAACCTCTTTATCAAATGCACCTTATTGATATTCGACGGCTTCTCATACATGTCCGACAGCGTTTGTAGCAACTCCACCGTTGTCTTGGCCTCCATAGCGTTCCGTGCAACGTCGTCGGTTAGGGCACTCCTTACCGCTCCTAACGCCTTTCGATCCAACACCTCCCAATCCCCTTGTGACATGTCTTCGGGCTTCTCCTTCAAGGGCTTATGAAGATCCTTACAATAAAGGTAGTCTTCAATCCTTGTCTTCCAAAACGTGAAATTCACACCGCTGAATTTCTCGATATGGTTCTTCATCTTGACTGCTTCACCAAAATCCCCAAGAACGCGATTCAAAATTAATCAACTAATGAAAGAATTTTGAATCCTCCGAACCAAAGCTCTGATACCAGTTGTTGTGAAATTGGTGCTCTCCGTTTGCAATCAACACAAAGAAATTAACACACCCACACGTACAAGAAAGAAACAATCACACACAAGAACACAAGAGTTGTTTACCCGGTTCATTCACCAACTCGTGAACTACATCCGGGGGCAATTGCCAAGCCAATATGTTATTAGTCTCTCTAATATGTTGCTACAACTCACAAATCTGTTCTAGGTCGGATCTATGTTTATATAGTAACACAAAGAAGCCCTAAATCTAATTTAAGAAGAGTTCTAACCAAAAAAGGAAGCAAATCAAGTCCCAGAATTTCGGCCAGCTTGAGGCGCCCGCCTCAAGCCTTCCATGCGGCCGCCTCGCGAAGGACAGACCTCGGCCACCTGCCTCGGCCCTTGAGGCGCCCGCCTCGGCTCCTCCATGCGCCCGCCTCAAACCAAGCTAGCCAACGCCCAAAAATTCTTCTCGGTTTGAACTCCTTGATCACACCAAACTCTTCCGACTTAGTCTCCACTTCTTCCTTGTAGTTTTAGGATCCAATCCCAACAGCTCAAGGGAACAACTAACTTTACGTTGACATATATTCTGCTATGCAAGTATTCATCATTTTATAGAGTGACACTTATCTGATTCATTTAGGATTTCCATTAGAGTTTGAATGATATGTAACTGAACATTCACTTGGGGTTGGATAACATGAATGTTGTTTTATTCTACTTATCATTTTTTTCACTGCTTACTTTTTTGTACTGATATTATACAATAGAGGATTTAAATTAGTCGGGTTTCATATGATTTTTTTTAAGGTTCCTCCCATATTAATTCCTCTCTTGAAGGTTTACATTGACAAATTCAAGTGTGTTTTTGCTCTCCCTTCCAACTCCAAGGTCAAGATTTCTTTATATCTTCAACATTATCTCAGAAAAAGCTCAGTATTTACCTTTTGGTTGCATTCCATTTTTACTTCTTCTGAATATCTGATTTTATTTTAAATATGTGCTTCCGATGGTTTCTCAGGTACCCTCTCTCAAAAAGTTTCTACTCCCAAGTAAATATTTTTTCATTTCATATATTATAAACAGTTTAAAATTACATTTAAAACATCATATAGTTAGCATGCGATTTCAGTTTTTCCACGTCTTTCTCTTTCCATACTGTCTTCCTTTCCGTACTGACCCGTGCCAATGGCACGGGCTTTTGTGTACTAGTACAATAACAAACATTTACTTACTGACAAGAATTAAAAGTACAGCCGAATGTTTACAAATGCAGTTTGATGTTTATAAGTATTATTATGGTCACTTACACTTTATAACAATAGTACTGACATTTACGATTAAAACGCATGAATTTTAATAAACCTATTTATTTTGAAAATTAACTCTATGTGATCTAAATTTTTAATTTTTCTCATAATAATAATAAAAGGCAGCTATTTAAAACATAATTGCAGAAAAACAAAGTTTAAAAAATAATACATGTAAAATTACAACACTTAGAGGGCGTTTGGTTGGTGGTAAAGTGGGGGAATGGAATGCCCAATTCCATTCCCCAAAATCATTTGGCCTGTTTGGTTGAAATTTTTTTAAAATTTTCATTCCAACGGAATGGCCAATTCATTCCTTTGAAGGAATTTGCCATTCTTTCCATATATGGGAGGAATGGCCAATTTCTTAGGGAATGGAATTTTTTTTTTGACCAAAATACCCCCAAATCCAAGCCACCCCTACCCCCTACCCACACCCAATCAGCCCCTGCCCTACCCCACCCCCACGAATTTTTTTTCCCTGCCTACCCCCCATCCAGCCCTGCCCTACCCCCCACTCCCACGAAATTTTTTTTCCCTACCTACCCCCTCCCCCCATCCAGCCCTGCCCCCCACCCCCCACGAAAAAAAATATTTTTTTACTCATTTTGCATACCCCCTGCCTATCCCACCCCCCACTCCCCCCAACCCCCAACCCACGAAAAAAATAATATTTTTTACTCATTTTGCATACCCCTACCTACCCCCCCTCTCAATTTTTTTAAAAGGGTAAATTGGACATTTTATATGCTTTCATTCCATTCCTATAATTTGTATTTTCAAACCAAACATGATTTGCCAAGAAATTGAATGACAATTTCATTCCATTCCGTGCCAACCAAACGGAGGGGTTTGATCAATTTTTTTCCATTCCAATTCCTTAAGGAATTCAAATCCTTAAGGAATTCAATTCCATTGATCATTCCATTCCTTCACTTTTTTTCCACCGAACCAAACGTCCCCTTAGGCGATTTAGGGATTAAGTGGGCCAGGACAGTGGGCTTATCCGATCCAATATACAAACATAAAAAATGGAGAGTTACTATTTAAACCCCAAAAAGCTATGAGTAAACCCCATTACTAATATAACCCCAAATAAATTGCACACACCCCTTTACTTTCCCTTTATACCCTTAATGTCATTTATTTAGGTTTTAAATTTATCATCTTTCAATCTTCACCCACCCCCATTTGTTTGTTTATAGAGAGAGAGAAGAAGAAGAAAGATTTTGATGAGAGAGAAGAAGAATTCTGATTTATAGAGAGAGAGAGAGAGAGTGAAAGAGAAGAAGAAGAACAAGAAGAACATTCAACAACAACAACAACAACAACAATGTCAAGCTTTGGTGGAAAAGGTAAGCACAAATTTCTTTTTAGGGTTTCGTTTTTTGTAATATCGTTACAAATTTAGTCAAATTGTTTACTTGTCATGCTTGATTTCATGGAAATATTGTTGGTATAAGCTCAATTTGTAAATCCTTGATCGAAATCTGGATCTTAAGTGGGTCGGCCAGTGCCTGCCGACTCTGGGTAGATAGTCGGCCAGGTACGGCCGACTCTGGGCAAAAATTCCTCAAACCCCTGGCCGACTTTTGCCTCATTTTTCAGTCACACCCGACCGACTTTTCTGTATAAAATCAACTGGTTCCTGCCGACCCTCTCATTTTTATTTTTTTTTGTGTTTAGAAAGACTGTATATGATTTTTGTTAATGTAGTTCTTCATTTTTGATGTGTGTGTATATGCAAATTGTTTCGTTGTAATTGAATAAGTGTGTTAGTAGAATAGAATTCTGATGGAATTTTGATTGGTATATGACTTATGGTAAATGAATTATAATTTCATTGAGTTTCGTTTAATTTTAGAAATTTTGATAATTGGCTTAGAATTGATTATTCATTTGATGTTTATTGCAGTTAAACAATTGATTAGAGGGAAAAAGACCACTGCCTCTGCCAGAAGGGAACGGGAAGAGAGGGAACGGGAAGAGAGGTTGCATAAGGAGATGTTGCATCGAGGACAAAGTTCAAATGCTAGACAATTTGAGCAGGATGGTGATTCTGAAACTGAGGATGAAGGTGAGAATCAGGATAGAATGGAAACATCTCCACCAAATACTATTGAAAATCAAATGACATATGTACCGGAACGAGAAGAAGAAAATGAGGATGAAGAAGAAGCAGATGCGGGTTTTCCTGGTGGCCCGGTGTGTAAAGATTTATTATTATCATATGAAAATCATGTGGCGGGGATGATATGGCAAGGACGTGATGTGCGCAACTTCAAATGTATTAACCATGTGGCGAAGTTGAAGCAATGGGAGTTGGATTTTGAGAATATGACTGTACCGGTTACAGAAATTCTAGGTAATTCAAATATTCTTTTAGTAGTAAATGGAGTCCATGATCATTTGGACAAGACGTTGATTTGTGCATTCTCGGATCGATGACACTTGGAAACTAATAGTTTCCATTTGCCATATAGGGAAATGACGATCACCCTTGAAGATGTCTTTTGCTTGACGGGGCTCCCGGTTACTGGGGAACCACTATTGGAGAATCCTTCTTACTCTAAGGTGGGACCAGTTGATATAATTCATCAGGTTTTAGGGGTGAATAAAAAACAGGCTAGCGAAGGCTTACTCAAGAGAGGTAGTGGAAAGGTAAGTCTTGATTGGCTGAAAGTTAAGTTCTCTCCGGAATTGTCTTCGCCTGACCCACGAAAAGCTGCCTCGGCTGCAAAAGCCTATCTTTTTTACGTGTTGGGGTGCACAATCTTTGCTGATAAGACCGGGACTTGTGTGAATGTGAGATATTTGAATTTTTTTAGAGACGAGGAAATGATAGGAAAATATGCTTGGGGTGCCGGAATATATACAAAACATAAGACTCTTATATATAACAAAAATAAAGTTTGATTCTCCACCCTATTAGCATGAATATATACAAACACATAAGACTCATATATATAACAAAAATAAAGTTTGATTCACGTACCTATTTGTTGTCAAGTTTTCAAAGTGTAAAACTTTATTTGTCCAGCATGAGATAAATCTTTCTTTATATGTCACAATCCATTGTTTCATGACATACTCAACCGCGTCAGGGTAATGCTTGAAATCTTTTGGTAATCGCCGCAAACAGTCGTTGAACTCTGTCTCTATATCAGCTTTAACCAATGCATGCCAACTCTGAATGAACGACTCCCACTTCTCTTGCATATCAAACATTTTCTTACATTTTTTCACAATATTTTTGCTAATATGCCATCGACAAAGCAAATGAGTTGTAGTTGGAAACGTCCGACGAATTGAATTCATCAAAGCCTTCTCACAATCGGTCACAATAACATTAGGAATACATGATTCGTCCATCATAGACTTCAATACTTCGCATGCCCACGTGTAGTTTGCTTCTTTCTCAGCCTCTAAATACACTAAAGAACTAAGAAAGTCATATTCGTTGATGTCACCCCCACAATCTCAAGCAAAGGTAACTTATACCTATTTGTCTTATAAGTGCAATCCATAAATAAAATATTTGGAAAGGCTCTAAGCAATTTAATGCTATCTGGATGAGCGAAGAATAACTGATTAACTTGGCCAGTCTGCTCGCATTGCCGATATTCGAAGTGGTAACGATGACCATTCAATCTAAACATGAGTTGTTGCATTTGCGTACGACCTGCCTGCTCAATTGATTTGTTCTTCAAGCGTGCATTATAGATATTTCGTACTGTGGATTTGTTTTTCGAAAATTGCGCACTTAAGCCACATAATATATCCTTCGGTCGGCTATTTGCATTAGACATTGCTATCACATAATCCTCCTCATCTTTTTGTAATCTTCCCGCATACGAATGACCAAGCATAGAGTCATAAATTGGATGATTGTGAACGCCGCATATCACTTTCAATTTCCATTGACCATCTTCATTCACTTGTCTAGCATTCAACTGAAACTTGCAATCACATTTCTTTGTTTCACTTTTTCGTTTTTCTTTCTTTTTGCCTTTAAATTCATTTTCAATCGATTCTTGAGACGATAGCGAGATTGGCTTGTCTTTGTATGTCCCCCAACGTTCGCATACGAGCGTCATTCGAGGGTACGATCTACGGCTTCCAGGATTATCTGACCGGCCTATAATCATAACAAATTCATACTCTTCTCCCTTTTTACGTACCCAATCGAAACACGTTTCCCGATTGGAAAAATATGTAGGCACCGAGAATTCTTCGGTGTAATCTCTTAAAATAGCCTCAAAATCAATAGATTCATAGTTGTCATCATCTAATGAACACTGAAATTAAATAAATGAAACAATTAGGGAGGTTTTGTGGAAAAAAATTTGGGGTCGGCCAAAGGTGACTTATTTTTTGCTACAATGTCGGCCGGGTGTGGCGGAAAAATTTTAAAAAGTCGGCCAACAGTGGTGGAAATTTGTTCTTAAAGTCGGCCGGGTATGGCGGTAAATATTGAATATAGTCGGCCGGGTGTGGATGTATTCTTACCCAGAGTCGGCCAGAGGTGACCGACTTTAAGCCCAGAATCGGCCACTCAGAGCCGACCCCGTCAAAAATCATTTTTTTTTTTTAAACTAAATGCATTAAAATGTAAATAAAGAGATAGTGTAAAGAAGATTACATTATTATTTGCTTGGATTGCCATTTCATTCATGAACTTTTGATTGAAAGAGGAGGATGGTAGTTGGGTGAAGAGGAGGATGGTAGTTGGTATAGAGGGGAAAAGAAGTTGTAAAAATGTGGAAGTGTGTGTGGAGGTGGTAAATGGTGGAGTGGTGAAAGAGTTAAAGGAAGAGAGGAGGATGATAGTTGGGTGAAAGTTAATGGAGGAATAGGGAAAGATGAAAATAGGGATAAAAAAATAATTAATTTTAATGGCATTTTTGCAATTATTTTCATTTGGGGTTTACTCATAGCTTTTGAGGGTTTATATAGGGCTCGTCTGGTGCACAGTTTTATAAACGGAGCTTTTTTAAAACGGAGTTTTTTTTTTACGCTATAATTTTGAGCGGCCAAAATATCCCCAACTTTTTAAAATTCAACCGTCTAAAACTCTTGACTAACACGCTTAATAAAAAAAAGCTGAGTTTTTTAATCTCCGTTTTAACAAAAACGATCGACAAGACAGGGCCATAATAACCCTCAAAAAATGGGCCATATGGCGTCAAATGAAATGACTACTTATCCGGCCCAATGTACAAACATAACAAATGGGCTGTGGGACGTCAGATGAAATGACCGTTGTTGATAGCTTAGCTTGCACGCTGCTTCCTAAACGGTCGAAATCCTTCTCTGTATATACCCTCTCTCTCTCTCTCTCTCTCTCTCTCTCTCATTCCCTCGTTTTCTTCTCACGCTCACACACAGACACACACACACACACACACAGTCCAATCCGCCTTTCCAAACTCTCAGTTCCGATCATTTCCCTCTCTCAAGATTTGTGCCTAGGCAAAACTCGCCGTTGTTACATTTTCTTAGCAAATGCCGACGGTCACTTCCGGTGATGTTCAGAATATTGTTTTAGAGCTCTCTTCCTATTCTGATTCCGATACTCGAGAGGTAACTTCATGAAATTACTTTGAATTAGGGTTTATTTCGATTTTGTGAAATTACTTTGAATTAGGGTTTATTTTGATTTTTTGAAATTAGGAGGGATTATGATTTGATGCCACACTGTATGAATAAAAAAAACCTATCTCGTTTTTATTTCAATGGACAATTTCTAGTTGGTTTATGATTTGAATTTTTTTGCTTGTGTTATGATTTGAAATTTTTATCTGTGCATCATGAAGAGTACTCCTTCTGTCCCACATGTATTCCTTTTTGTTGTCCTCTTAGAGTAATTTTCTTTTATGGGAAGTTTATTTGTGCGTAAAATGTTTTGTTCATGTCTTCTCTGGTGCGAGGTAAACATAAATAAGTAGTCCTTTGTTTTATTTACTTGTTAGAGTAATTTGAATTCAAGTATGAATCAGTCTTCGACACCTTTTAGCTGTTAGACAACCATTTTTACATGAGGAAACAGTTGTACTGTGGTGAGCTCTCTTTTTAGCTATCATTTCAAATTTCCTGGAATTTTCTTTTTTCAATATTCATCTAATATTTAAATGATTTGGCGAGGCCTAGTGCTTCAATACATGAGGTGGAAACGAGCTTGAGTGAGAACAGTGATCGTCAATCGGATCCCAAGGAGGAGGTGTTTAGCTGCATCTTGATGCTTCATTCACTTCTTGATTTTTCCCCATATCTTCTCTCATGCCAGGTAAACATAGGTATGTAGTCCTTTTTTTTTTATAATTGTCAGAGTTAATTGTATTTGATATACTTTTTGGAACTTGTTAAGAACGCAGTCATGTTCAACTTCTCCCTGTATTTTCCAAATTTGAGTTGTCAGTTGTTAAATATACAGGATGGCGTGCAACAGTTCCTTTTCGCTGTTGGATAACTACCCATGATGGCGGTCTTAAGTTCACTCATCCAGTAATGCATGTTTTCACGCATTATTCATAAAAAACTTTGAGGTTCTTTTTGACATGCAGAGTAACGCGTATTCAGCTCAAGACTTCCCGTTACACAGCATTTGCTTAGCATCTAGATCACTTATTCTTCTCAGCAAAGATTTTTTTTTTCCAATGTCTAACTCAAGTGATGAAGCACAAGGCGATTTTAGTCGTTGGTATTTATTGTAAAAAAAGAAGCTTAAACTCGAACATATAACTTCTATTTGAGCCAACTTAGCGTATCTTTTCTCAAACATATAACTTCTACTTCAGTCATCTTTATATGTCCATTTACAATCATGATAAGATGTAGTTTCTGGAGTGTTTTTTTTTTTTTGCAAGTATTGAAGGATGTGAAGGCATGTATTTCTTGAACTAGTATAAGTTAGCATTCATGTCTTTTACCGATCACTTGAATTCATATATAGCTACTCTTTTCTTGATTTTTTTCTAGGATATATTTCAGTTGCTACTGCAGAAGTGATGTTGTTGTGCAAGCTGCTCACATAGTTCTCTCTCGTAAACGGAGGCAAAGACTTATCCAGAGCTACTTGATCATACCATGCAAAGTTCTAGTGAGCTATTGCTGCAAAGGTATTTATCTTATTTGGAAATGACATAATGCTATGTTTTTCTCCATAGTCTATCACACATATTGTGCTTGTTATGTTTATCCACTTATAATTTCTTATGGATCCTTGACTTAAAACATCAGAACAAGGGAGTTACTAGTTGTATCATGTCAAAGAAGTTGCAATTGTAGATCTAACCTTATTTTCTATCACCCAACATTGAAGGTAACAAGTATCATGTTTTTATTTGCTTGTCATAGTTGTCAAATATTTTTCAAATTACAGAGGATCATCTTCCTATGTCCATTTGCAATCATGATAAATGTAGTTCCTAGAGTTTTCTACTCTTCTATTGAATATTTTCAGGGGATATTCCAGATGCTAATGCAGAAGATGTTGATGTTGTTGTGCAAGCTGCTCGTAGATCTCTCTCTCTCATAACGGATGCAAAGACTGGTCCACAATTACTTGATCATACGTGGTAAATTTCTAGAAAGCTCTTGCTGCAAAGGTATTTATCTGTTTGGAAATGACTTCTGCATTATTTAATGCTATGTTTTTCTCCATTGTCTATCACGGGATTGCACATATAGGAAAAGAGAGCTAAATTTTCTTGTTAATCATATGATATTGTCATATGCTACTCTTAATACTGCATTTCTCATACTAACCTCATGTTATGTTTGTTTGGCAGTTATACGAACTTGTGGAAAAATTCTGATAGTTGTCTTTGATGATGTTGACATTAACAGGGGTTAGTTGTACCTTGTGAATTTGACATATTTCATCTTTTAGATTCTTTGCTATTTAAATCATTTGGAAATGCAATTTAATATTTTTTTTTTCTGCTACAAACGTTTTCCTGGTCATGGGAGAAGTTTTAAATCAATGTATAAAAATTGAATATTCAGGCATAACCTGCATGTAGATTTATTATATTCACAATAGACCTTTTAATTGTACCCCCTCCGTGTCAATAGAAAATTAACAACACGAAAATATAAGATGGGTTGGATATTAGCTATCACTCTAAACTTCTTTTGTTGTAATAAGATCAATGAAGCATTTACTCTTTCAGTTCTCTTGTAGGTAACAGAGAGAAATTGATTGTGGAGGACCCTTTTATGAAGTAGCTTGGGATATGGTATGTCCTTCTCACCTCTCTAATTGCTTTTCCATTTTCTGTTTTGGATGACAAACATACATAAAACAAACTACAATTGACTTTAATTTACTGAATATTGGCGTAAATGGCTGTCTTGTTATGAAGGAACTGATTGGTATTGTTGGTTGATTAGTCCTTCTTACATTCTATTATTTTTTCTGTTGATGACCAAACCCCCCCTCTCTCTCCTCAATTGTAGGGACTGTGTTACCTCATTTTATTAAAATCTTCTGCCTTATGTCTCTATGTTGGCCCATCCTGCTCTTGAAGTTCATTCAATTCAATAGCTTGCTTAATTATGCGATAATTTTACAAGTGTGATTTCTTTTATGGTTTGGAGTATTTTCCTAATATTTCGCAGGGCGCATTTGTTTTGTATTCAGGGTTACAAATTAAAATTATTACAAGGGGCACTGATGGTGAGAGTGCTATAATAGTGCAGCTTCTTGACATAATATGGAAAGAGCATGATTACATAAGTACTTGCAGTACCACTGCGACTTGGTATGCTCTGTTTTTAGCATGCTTTATCTTTAATTGTTTGAATCTTTAGATGCTCGTGTGAATGTTTTCAAGAGTGACACAACGCACCATGTAGATTTGCGGAGCTTGCAGCCGTTGTCTTGTGCCGGTTGCATGCATTTGTTATTTGTGATTTCTTGTCCTTGTAGCAGATTATGTAGTACTCCCTCTGTCCCTAAATAATTGTCCAAATTCAAGAAGTTTTTGTCCCAAAATGAATGTCTTTTTTGTATAAAACTTTAACAATAATATTTATGGATCTTTGCCATTAAAATGTATAAAAAGAACACACATTATCAGAGTGTCCCTTAAATGAAACTTGGACATTCAATTAGGGACGGAGGGAGTAATAGTTTTCAGGAGTTTTATGTTTATTTATCATGGCGTTCTCTCTGGTTTGTTTCTTCAAATGGCTCATAAGAATATGAGAAAGTTTCTTTTCCGTACTTCATATGGCTTTATTTCTACTATATCTTAGGTGCATGAAATCAATGGGACTGTTTTAAAATCTAATTGCACCCTTGTCCCTTGCTGGTTAGTATTTCGGGAATGTACTCTACATGCATTTTTATTTGTTATTTTTTATTCCTTTTTGCAGATTAAATAGTAATATTTTTCAGGAGTTTTATGTTTATACAGTAAGATGTTCTATCTGGTTCGTTTCTTCAAATGACTCGTATGAATAGAGAAATTTCTTTCTATACTTCATGTGGTTTTATTTCTACTATATATTAGGTGCGTGAATCCAGTGGGACTGTTATAAAATATTATTGAAACCTTGTCTTTTGCCGGTTTAGTATTTCAGGAATGTGCTCCACGTGCATATTTATTTGTTATTTCTTATTGCAGATTATGTAGTAATATTTTCAGGAGTTTTATGTTTATATAGTATGATATTCTCTCTGGTTTGTTTCTTCAAATGGCTCATATGAATATTATAAAAAAAATTCCATACTTCATTTATTTCTACCATCTCGTAGGTGCGTTAAATCAATGGGGGGCGTTTTAAAATGTTATTGCAGAATTTGTATTTTACGAGTATTATTTTGTTGTTGATCAAATGATTAAATATCTATTTGGAAGCTTAAACTTGAGGGCTGAATGGCATGTTTGTGTTCTCCTTAACTTTCAGGGATAGCCTGTCAAAGAAGTTGCAATTGTATATCTAACTTTATTTTCTATCATCCAACATTGAAGGCAACAGGTACCAAGTTTTGATTTGCTTGCATATGGTGCTCATCAACACAACTGTCCTGGTTGCTTGTTATAGTTTCAGTACAGTTCAAACTTCACAGGTTCCACAATCACTCTTATTGATTAATTGAAGTGGTCTGCTTTCTGTTTTAATTGTTCGGGTATGCTTTGATGATTCTAGTTTCCAAATCAACTGCATCCATTAATGCAAGCAATGTCATTAATGCAAGCAATGTTGATGATGAATTTAGAGTGATATTGAAATATAAACCATTTTCCATTTCATGTTGTAGGAATTGCCCGTTGTTGATGGCTACATGGAAAGTTGCTCCCGTCTTGGCTGCTAGATGTGCTGCAATACTTAAGCCATCTGAATTGGTATCGCTGTAAGTTATTATTGGGGTACTCAATATTCTTACATAATTTGTTCCGGAAGTTGGTGCTTCATTGGCTTCACATCTTCATGTTGACAAGGTTCATTCTTCTTATTTTATGCCAGTATCAATCTCTATATTTGCTTGTCGAATAGTTTTTACATGTGCTAGGCTCCCAATCATGTTGTCTAATGATTCTATAATTGTTTGAAAAAATCCATTTACGGGAAGCAGCGCCACCAGGAGTAAGATCATTACTGCTGCAAAACTTGTGAAGATATTAAATGGGTTGATGGAAGGGAGTGTTCCGTTCATGTTTCTTTTTTATTTTAAGGTATGTCTTTCTTCCTGTTTGTATAAATATATATACTCACACACGCAGCGAGGAATAGAGAGTTGAACAAAACACCCTGCATATGAAAGCATAACTGATGAGAAGTCTGCTTGCTAGAGGGAGTATGGTGATCCAGACACCTTTAGGGCAGTTATTCATCGACATCAAGTGGCTAAACACTAAACCCTCAAACCTATTCAAACTGTCATCAATCCTGCCACTGAACAAATCATTGGTACCCTCCATCTTCTCTATCTCAATTGAATTACCATATATGATATTTATATAAAAAAACAATTATTTACTCTTTCTATTTTCATGCAGGTAACAGAGCAAAACGCAGATCTGGCAAAACATGAAGGAATTGATTATGGAGGATGTTGCTGGATGTTTTGAATTCCTTGCAGATCTAGCTTAAGCTTTGGTGCAAGGCAAAATCCACATTTAAGTTTCATGTTATAAAGGTATCCATTGATGTTGTATGGTTGATTAGTCCTTGGTACATTTACTTTTTCTACTTATGACCATAAACTCTGTCTCTCCCCTGCCCCCCCTTCCCTAATTTAATCGACATTTTTGCTTCATTTCACTAAAATCTGATTCCTTATGTGTCTATGTTGGCCCGCCTACTTCTACCTAGAAGGCTAGAACGCACTTAGTAATATAAATTGGATACTACCCCCTCCGTCCCTGTGAAAGCAAACATTTACTAAACACATAAATTAAGAAAATTGTTTTCATTTATACAACAGTTCTAAATATTTGTTAGCAACAATGCAAGTTTCAGGTGTTTGCATGTTATTTCTTATTGATTAAGTCGAATACGTTTTGGTTTTCAGTTCTAATTGAATTGCTAGGCTTTATTGACAAGGTTAGTTGTTAAACAGTCTGCCAATGTTGATTATAGGTTTAGCTTGAGACTGAAGCATAAACTGCTTGCCAATTCATATTATAGTAATTACCCTTGTCGATGGCAATACGGAAAGTTTCTCCTGCCTTGGGAGGTGTTGCAGTACTTGAGCCATCTGAACTGGCATCTCTGTTAGTCGTGACCGGTCAATATCTACCTTTTGCCTTCCTAATAATAGCTATTTTTCAATATATATCCTTAGGTACACAATAATTTAGCTGGATCTGGTCCAGAAGTCTACATTGGTGTCACATCCCCAGTTGACAAGGTTCATTTCTCTTATCTCATGCAATTAGCAATATGTACTTATGCTTGTTATGTCGTTCCTGAACAAGCACTTGGTTTCTTAGCATGTGGCCAAACGGATTCTTAATTGCTTCGAATATTGCATTTACGGAGAGTAGCCCCACAAAAAGCAAGCTCATGAGTGCTGCAGCTCAACTGGTGAAGGTCTTACGTGGCTGGATGAAATAACATGTTTGTGTTCACGTAATTTGTCTTGAGGAAGTAACATGTCCTCTGTGTGGCCTTTGTGAATTGGCACTTGAGAATGTAATGATTTATTTTTATTAGAGCCTATCCTTTCAGAATTCATAGAATTTAAGATGGTTGACCTTCAAGCTCTATTTTATATCATATGACAGGTTTCTCATCAATGCCTCTTAGTTTCATTATGTTATAACTTTTTGTTTGATGGGTAACATTCTCATACTTAATCTGTATCATGGCTCATGCAATCATCTTCTACAAAGGCACACCTGATTGTTGCTAACTCCACAAGCGATTATCTGTTTATTTCCCTTCCATCTTTTTAACTAGGTACAATCAAATTTATGCTTCGTATGTTTGTTTCAGGAAGTCATTGTAGCAAAGTTTTTAGACAAACTTGTCGACCAAGAAGATCTAGGTTTCAGACCCCTTGGAGGAAGGTTGTGTAGATTTGGGCCTGTGGTTAGTTGTGGCCAGGAAAATCAATGTTTTCCTTTTTCGTCATGATTATTAGAATTAATTCCTTCGTCACAATGATGCCGTGTGTATTTGTGTGCATTAAGAGAAAATATCCTTATGATGTTTATGTTGTGGGCATGTTCATTGTGTAAAAACATTTTCTACTGAAGAGAAAGTGATGAACTAGCTGACGATACCCAGCGAGTTGACTCTTCTGCTTTACATGAACATTTTTGCATGTGTGAGTGAGAGATTTCTTCTCTTTACTTTCTTGGACCGTTATGCTCTCGCATTTCAGTAGGAACTACTTATCACTTGTGTTTAATACCTTTATAGATATGACTTGGATGCTGCTGTAATATCAAATTATCTGGAAAGATGTGACCGCATATCAAGGGTTAGATCTGCTTCTTTACTCGGAAATCTTACAACCTCAATAGAGATGGTCTAATTGTGTTATCTTTGAATGTGAGTCGGGTAACTTCTATTCGTTCTACTACAGGCCAGAGGTTGCTTCTTCTATCTGTTGCTAAATTACTTTTTAACCACATGGGATTTCCTGAAGGATGTTTCAAGATTTCAGTCCGGGTATGAAATATTCTTCAACAACTTTTGGCCGTTAGACAATACCATTTTCCCATGTGGAAATGGGTGTATTGTGGTGAGTTCTCTCTTTAGCTATCACATCCTGGACCACACACGTGATTCAATTTGTCAGTGATATACTCTTTTTTTATATTCATCTAATATTTAAATGATTTGGTGAAGCCTGATGCTTCAATACATGGGAAAGATGGAAACGAGCTTGAGTGAGAGCAGTGGTGGTCAACCGAATCCCAAGGAGGTGGCTGCATCTTGACGCTTCATTCCCATTCTTGATGTACTTTCTGGAAATTGTTAATCACACAGTCATGTATAACTTCTTCTTGTACTTTTCAGGGATGAGGGAAAAATGTATGGCAAACTGAATGTGTATTAACTCATACTTGTTAAAGGATGGTCTGAAAATGAGTTGTCAAACGTTAATTACACATTTTTCTGTGCAGCAGTTCCTCCTGTTGGATAACTACCCTTGATCGGTGTCTAAAAGTTGCTTAATCATGCAACATTTTGACAGGTTTGAATTGTTTTATGGTTTTAAAGTATGTTCCAGTTATCTTACGGGGTGCAGTTATTTGGTATTAATGGTTACATCTTCATTTTTTAAGGGGTGCTGATGATGGGAGTGCGGTAACAGAGCATCTTCTTGACGTATTATACAAGGAGCTTGATCAAATAAGTACTTGGAGTACCACAATGACTTGGTATGTTCTGATTCTAGCACACTTTTATTTGTTTGACGTGGCATATAGATGCTCGTGTGAATGCACATTGTTTTCAGGAAGGATATAAACACAGATGATAAGTGTGGAACCTTGACCAATGCATAATGTGGACTCGAGGAGCTTGTAGCCCTGCCTTTGTCCCCAGTTTGAATTCAAAATTGTGTCTTCTTTGAGTTAATTTATTTGCCATTTTCTTTTATTTGCGTGTTTGGTCTAATCACATCTTCAGCTACATGAACATTTCCTTCTTTTTATTCATTTCCCCTATATATTATATATTTATTCTTTTTATTATCAATATTTTTTTCTTCTTCTCCTTTTCAATTTCTAAATTTTGTTCCTACTTATTTCTTCTTTTAACTTATTTTTTTCTTACATCATTTCTTTCACGATGGGGTTGGCAACAATTCCCATCCAAGATGTTTGCATTTCTCCATAGGCTTTTTGTTGTACTACCCCTTTCTTAGAATGAACGTTCATTTTCATTTTTGATCAAGAACAAAAATGAAAATTTATTTTAGAACGTAGGATAAATAAAGGAATTGAAGTTTATTACGAGAGAAACTGAAATTTTAGACAGTACACAAGCCCCTAAACTCATGTAAGTTAAGTCACTTGTAACAAGTATGAAGTAATAAACTCCATAGGTGATAGGCGGTTGATTTCATAATAATATGCATATAGAATGAACCAGGATATTTCTTCAAGGTGCCCTTTTTGTAATCGAAATTTCACTTGGCACTATTTATTTTTCCTAATCTATTTGATATTTGGTTAATGTTCTCCTTGAGTGGGGACTAATCTGAAGAAAATATTATTTGATATTTGGTTAATGTTTTCCTAACATGTACATACAAACTCACACACATGTATATATTATTCTTGGTGTTTAATGCTATGTTTTTTCTAGTCTATCACAGGTATTGTTCTTGTTAATCTTCAGAACATTGAAGACAATAGGTACCAAGTTTTGATTTGCTTGCATATGATGTTCAACTATACAACTGTCTTAGTTGCTTGTTATGGTTTCAGTACTATTCCAATTTCACTGGTTATGTGCTCACTCTTATTGATTAATAGAAGTTTTCTGCTTTTTGTTTTAATTGACCGGGTATGCTATAATGATGATTCTAGTTGTTAAATCAATTGCATCCATTAAGGCAAGCATTGATGATAATGAAAATAGATTTTAGATTGAAAAATAAACTCTTTTCCATTTCATGTTGTAGGAATTACCTTTGTTGATGGTGACATGGATAGTTGCTCCTGCCTTGGCTGCTGGATGTGCTGCAATACTTAAGCCATCTGAATTGGCATCTATTTAAGTCATTATTGGTCCTTATCTCCTCTCTTCACTCATAGTGATACCAATTTTATCATATATTTATTATTTACTATCATCCCCATGTTGACGAGGTTATTTCTCTTAAATTATGCAAGTAGCAATCTTTAGTTCTGCTTGCCACTAGTTTTTTAACAGACGCTAGGCTTCTGATCATGTTGTCAAATGATTTATAATTGTTTGACGGATTGATTTACGGGATGCAGAGCCACAAGAAGCAAGATCGCGACTGCTGCAACTCAACTTGTGAAGGTATAACATGGCTGGATGGAGTGGTGTCTTTCTGTCAGCATTTTTTTATGTATAGCTTTCTTCCAACTAGTACATATATACTGACACGCGCTGAGAAGAATAGAGAACTGAATAAAACACCCTTGATATGCGTCAGTGGCGGAGCCAGAAATTTTGGTAAAGGGGGGCAAGATTATTTTGAGTATGAAATATTATAATCTAATAACTAAATCTAGTTTAAAGGGGTGGGGGCAAAAAGTTAATATAGTGCTATTTCTTCTTAGTACAAAGGGGGGGGGGATATTAATTTTAAAGGTGAAAAAAATATTTATAAATTATCTAGTACAAAATTTGGGCATTTAAATTAACGAAGGAGGGCAATTGCCCCCCTTTATTATTGCCTTGACTCCGCCAGTGATATACGTGTATAACTGTCATTGCTAAGTCTGCTAGAGGAAGTATGGCAATCGGCCCCCTTTATTATTGCCTCGACTCCACAAAGTCACTACTGCCACTACCTACTTTTTACGTAATCACTGTGATAAGTCTGCTAGAGGAAGTATGGCGATCCGGAGACCTTTAGGGCAGCATTTAATCAGAAAACATAGATTCTCGGGATTTTATTTTAAGAATTGATGTGAGGTCCTATGTTTCTTTGGACCAATGTAAGTTTTTGTCAGCATTCAAGTCTTTTACCCATCACATGAATTCATGTATGGCTTCTTTGGAATTTGTTACAGGGGATATTCGAGCTGCCACTGCAGAAAATGTTGATTGTTGTTGTGGACGCCGGTTGAAGAGCTCTCTCTTGCAATTGAGGGAAAGACTGGGCCACAGGCCCATGGCTACTGTATCTTACCTGTGCAAAGTTCTTGTGAACTATTTGATCTGTTACCTGAACCCAAGCACTCTCTATTGTAATATAACAAGCTCACACCAATGAGAATGATAGAACAATTAAAATGAAGAACAAACAGGCGCAAAACAATATGGGAACTTTGTGTTTTGTATTTATTGATCTCTCTCTTACCACTTAGTACAATACAAAAGGTATAAGAGGCTAAATAAAGTTCACTGTCACTTCCCTTTTACCCCTCTACCTATTTATATATAAAATGGTTTACAAGGGCTTTCCCACGTAGTCAACATGGAGATAATGTTTCACCTAAATGGCCTGGGATCTCGGAACAGAAATATAACTGCTCCAGCTATTTTTTGCGGTAGACGTGCTAACAAACTTGAGTACTTTGCAAGTCTACGCCAACCAATTGACTTGGTCTACACGTGCTCCATTTAACCCTCAGCTATTTTAGAATGTACCAAAGATCGTCCCGGATCACTATTGCTGCAAAGGTATGTATCTGATTTGGATATGATATCTGCAACTTTACCTTCATGCCATGATTTTTTCTCCATAAAGTCTCTCATGGGTGTTTGTGCTTGTTGAAACAGTTACATTTATCCACTTATACTTTACTTATGGATCCTTCAATTTGAACATGAGAACCATGGAAGTCCAAGCTGTAGCCTGTCAGAGAAGTTGCAAGAAGTTCCTGTAACATTGAGCAATGTAAATCTAACTTTATTATAATCACCCCTCATTGAAAGGTGACAAGTTTTGATTTTGCTTGAAATACCCCATCTTATTGAATATGGTTTATTTTGGAGATAACCTATCATTCTAAACCTCTTTTTCTATAATTGGATCAATGGACGATTTACTCTTGCTGTTTGCATGCAGGTAATTGATTGTAGAAGAAATTGATTGTAGAAGACCCATAGATGAAGAAGCCTGGGATATGGTATGTCCTTGGCACCTCACTAGTTTCTTTTCCATTTTATGTTTTGGATGACAAGCAGACATGAAATAATCTGCAATTTACTTTCATATATTGAATGTTAGCGTAAAGGTTTGTTCCGTTCATTTCCTACATGAGGACGTTGCTGGATGGTTTGAATAATTGGCAGATCTAGCTGTAGCTTTGGATCCAAAGCAAAGTGACCCATTGCTCTTCCAATGGACACATTTAAGTGCCATGTTTTAAAGGAACCCATTGGTGTTGGGGGGTTGATTAGTCCTTGGTCATTTTACTTTTTCTAATCAAGGCCAACCCTTAATGGACTGTTTTGCTTCATTTACCTAAAATCTTATTCCTTATGCCTATATGTTGGTCCACCTACTTCTACTCATCTCTCAGTAGTATAATATGGATTCTACCCCCTTCGCCCATAGATGAAGAAGCCTGGGATATGGTATGTCCTTGGCACCTCACTAGTTTCTTTTCCATTTTATGTTTTGGATGACAAGCAGACATGAAATAATCTGCAATTTTCTTTCATATATTGAATGTTAGCGTAAAGATTTGTTCCGTTCATTTCCTACATGAGGATGTTGCTGGATGGTTTGAATAATTGGCAGATCTAGCTGTAGCTTTGGATCCAAAGCAAAGTGACCCATTGCTCTTCCAATGGACACATTTAAGTGCCATGTTTTAAAAGAATCCATTGGTGTTGGGGGGTTGATTAGTCCTTGGTCATTTTACTTTTTCTAATCAAGGCCAACCCTTAATGGACTGTTTTGCTTCATTTACCTAAAATCTTATTCCTTATGCCTATATGTTGGTCCACCTACTTCTACTCATCTCTCAGTAGTATAATATGGATTCTACCCCCTTCGCCCCTATATAAGTGAACACATAAGTTAAGAAAATGGTTTTTATCCATACAACCGACCTGGTTATTTGTTATGGTTTTGCTGCAATGCAAATTTCAGTTGTTTCCATGTTCTTTCTTATTGATTAATAGGAAAAGTCTTGGTTTTTAGTTTCAGCTGAGTAGCTGGGCTTTAATGACAAGGTTAGTTGTTAAACTATCTCCCAATGTTGATGATTGATTTAGACTTATATAGAAATATAAATTGCTTGCCGTTTCATATTGTATGAATTCCTCTTTGTTGATGACAATATGGAAAGTTTCTCTTCCTTGGCTGCTGGAGGTGTTGTGGTACTTAAGCCATCTGAATTAGCATCTATGATAGTCGTGAGTGGTCGATATCTACTTTCTGCATTCCTAATAATAGCTATTTTTCTATATATTTATTCTTTTACTCTCCAATATCAGTACCTCCCTCGAGTTGGGTGAACTTTGTAGAGAGGTCGTGAGTGCTGCCGCTTCGTGTCTGGATGGATGGCGTGTTTGTGTTCATGTAGTTCGTTGGGGAATTAACATGTCCTCTGTTTGGCCCTTATGAGTTGGCACTTGAGAATGTAAGGATTAATTTTCATTAGATCTCCTATCCTTTCGTAATGCATAAAATTTAAGATGGTGGCCTTTCAAGTTCTAATCCATATCATATGACTTGAAGTTCCAATCCATATCATATGACTTGATCTGTATCATGGCTCATGCAATCATCTTTTACAAAGGCACACTTGATTATTGTTATCTCACAAGCGATTGTCTGTTTATTCCCTTCCATCTTTTTAGCTAGGTACATGCAAATTTATGCTTCATACCTTTTTTTTTTTCACTACTCTCACACACACACACACTCACACACAGAAGCGCCTAGGAAATCCTAGGGAGAGAAAGCCTTCCCTCTAACTTCTGGGGGGGGGGGGATCGAACCCATGACCTCCAGGAGGCCAAAGCCTGATGGTTTATGCTTCATACCTTTGTTTCAAGAAGGCATTGTAGTAGAGTTTTTAGGCAAACTTTTCAAGTCGACCAAGAAGATTGAGATTTCAAACCCCTTGGAGAAAGGTTGTAAACTTGGCCCTGTGGTTAGTCGCCAAGTAAATCAATGTTGTGAAACACAAAATTTCCTTTTTCGTCATGATTGTTAGAAATCAGCTCTTTCGCTACAATGATGCCGTGTGTATTTGTGTGCTTTAAGAGAAAAATATCCTTTGGTGTTTATTTACTAACTTGTAATATCGTGTGTATGTGTGTGTAAAAGGAAAAATATCCTTATTATTTAAAAAAAATGGCATATCCTTGTGTGTATTTGTGAGCATTAGGATAAAAATATCCTTATGGTGTTCATTTAATAACTTGTATCATCATATATATTAATATATATAAGAGAAAAACCTAGAAGACCCAAAACTCGACCATGAAGCTATGTCAGATATCAATGTTGTGAAACACCAAATATCCTTTCTCTTCATGTTTTTTTAGAGATCAATTCTTTTTCAAAATAATGTTGTGTGTATTTGTGAGCATTAGGATAAAAATATCCTTATGGTGTTCATTTAATAACTTGTATCATCATATATATTAATATATATAAGAGAAAAACCTAGAAGACCCAAAACTCGATCATGAAGCTATGTCAGATATCAAATTGATACCCACTACACCGTAGTACCAGGGAAATTTAAGCTTTATTTTTTGAAAATAGACCCCCCTCTTTATGGACAAACTAAATAATAGGACTCTTTATTGGATGTTGGTATAGTATAATAGTATAAGTTTTTGGAAAAAGAGAATGCACAAGTCTATTTGCAAATATATTTCGGGATAGGAACAAGATTTATCTTTATTGAGCTTAGTTTTTAGTTGTCTTTTAGTTGTCCATGCAGTATCTAGTACCCTCTTATTTTGACCTATGAAAACGTGTAAATGTCAAAATCTATCATCTCAACAGCTAAGAGTGAAGGAACTATCTTGTGTGGCGGGGAACCCTCCAAAGGTACGACCATTGTGAAAGTAGATTTCTTAAGTATCGTAATAAATCAAGAATTGGAGAGGATTTTTTATTGAGCCGAGCCAACCGTCATAACTGATGTAACTACATTGATGGAAATTCGGCGAGATGAAGTTTTTGGATCAGTTCCTAGTCTTTCTTTCTTATTCCGTGAAATAGAGACAGGCACCCATTGAAGTAGGAGGGAAGTAGTAGGAAGGTAGTTAGTTAGTGAGCCAGGGTGTTGAGAGCTTGGGTCGGGTGGGTTGAGGAGAGGTTCGCGGAGTTGAGTTTAAATAGGTTCCAGAAATTTCTGTGTAGTATACACAATAATCGAAATTTCTGGCATTCTTATTACTCATTTTATCAAAAAAGCAATTTTCAATTTTTTCGAAATAGGCCCTTGTAATGATGAACCAGTACGGACACACTTGCTCATAGAAAAGGCCTCAACCTTCCCATTGCGTATTCTTACTTATTGAGTATAGAATAAATCTGCTTATCCTTGTGTAGAAACATGTTCTACGGAAGAGGAAGCAATTGAAATGATACCCAGTGAGTACACTCTTCTTCTACATAAACATTTCTTTCTCTCTCTCTCTCTCTCTCTCTCTCTCTCTCTCTCTCTCTCTCTCTCTCTCTCTCTCTCTCTCTGTGTGAAAGAGAGAGAGAGATGTCTCCTCTTTACTTCGTTCAAGTGTTATGCCCTTGCAGTTCAGTGGGTATGAAAACGTCACATGTGTTTAGTATCTTTATAGTTATGGCTTGGGTGCTGCTGTAATATCGAAGGATCTGAAAAGATGTGACCTCATATCAAGTTTGAGATCTGCTTCTTTACTTATCTCTCATCCCCAAAATGAATGTCCAAAAAGTTCCAAAATTACTCTTGAGCAAGAGCAAATTTGATTTTTTTTTGGACATTCATTTTGGGGACGGAGGGAGTAAGAAACTTTACAACCTCATTGGAGATGGTCTAATTTCATTATCTTTGGATGTGTGTTTCTTCATTTTGGCTTGTTTGGCAGGCTTTCCAAGAAGGGGTTGTTTGGGTCAACTGCTCCATGGGGAGGCAAAAGATGAAGCGATTTTGGTCGAGAACTAGGGAAAGGGTAATCTGAAGAAACCTTTCAAAGTGATTTAAACAGGCAGTGAAATATATATTTTGCTCACTTTTCATCTTTTTGTGTGTGCAGTGGTCTGTATAGCTACTTGAATGTGAAGCAAGTCAGACAATATATTTCTGATGAGCCATGGGGTTGGTATCAATCTCCATCAAAGGTATAAGCATTTCTTCAAAGGCCAAATGTTGTTGTACCCTTTTAACAACGAATAAATTAACGAATGCAACTCTACAAATGAGAGAGAGAAAATAAACTGGTGGATGTGTACACAAACTGCAAATGTGACAAGTAAATACTATGGTATAATAAGATGGATGATTTCATGTTAATCTTCAGGAGATATTCCAGCTGCTACTGCAGAAGATGTTGATGTCGTTGTGCAACTTGATCATACCATCTAAAGTTCTAGCGAGCTATTTCTGCAAAGGTATTTATCTGATTTGGAAATTACATCTGCATTATTTAATGCTATGTTTTTTCTCCATATTCTATCACAGGTATTGTGCTTGTTACATTTATCCGCTTATAATTTTCTTATGGATCCTTCACTTAAAACATCAGAACAACAAGGGAACTACTAGTTGTTGTCTGTCAAAGAAGTGGTAATATGTTTCTTGATATGGTGCTCATCTATCAACTGACCTGGTTGCTTTTTATGGTTTCAGTACAATTCAACTTTTCACGGCTTTCAAGTTCACTGTTATTGGCAAACAGAAATTTTTCCGCTTTCTATTTTCGGTCTTTCTCCTGGGGTACTCAGTATTCTGACTGACTGGATTTGGCCTAAAAGCGGTTGCTCCGCGTCACATCCCCATGTTTACAAGGTTCATTTTTCTTATTTCATGCAAGTAGCAATCTTTAGTTTTGCTTGTCCATTAGTTTATTAAAATGTGCTAGGCTTTTGATCATTTGTCAAACGATTCTTTTAATTGTTTGACAGATTGCATTTTTGGGAAGCAGGGCCAGAGGAAGCTAGATCATGACTGCTGCAGCTCAACTTGTGAAGGTGTTACATGCTGGATAGAATGGCGTGTTACTGTCCGTGTTTCTTTTTGTTTCTATTTATGGCTTTCTTCCAGTTTGTTTCCACCAGCTATTCGAGCTGGTGGAAAAAGTTTGATAGTTTTCTTTGATGATGTTGACATTGACAAGGGTTTGTACCTTGTGAAACCGACATATTTCACCTTTTAAATTTTGTGCTATATAAATCATTTGGAAACACAATTTAACTTTTCTATTGTGCTACAAATTTCTTCCCGGTCATGGTAGAAGTTTAAAATCACTGTGTACTGATTTAATATTGAGGTATATCATGCATGTAGGTACATTATATTCACAATTGACCTTTTAATTGTACCCCCTCCATGTCGATAGAAAAGTAATTTAACACGAAAAACATAAAATGAGTTGGATATTGACTAATTATTCAAGTTACCCCTCAAAACATTTCACATTAATATGGTTCATTTTTGGGATTGCCATTATTCCAAACCTCTTTTGCGCTAGTAAGAACAATGAAATATTTACTCTTCAGTTTGCATGCAGGTAACAGATAAAGGCAGAACTGGCCAAACTAGAAGCAATTGATTGTGGAAGACCCTTAGATGAAGCAGCTTTGTATGTGGTATGTCCTTTGCATCTAAGTAATTGCTTTTCCAGTTTCTGTTTTGGATGACAATAGACACAAAACAAACTACAATTGACTTTAATTTACTGAATATTTGCGTAAATGTTTGTCTTGTTATAAAGGATCTCTCTCTCTCCTCTCCGTCCCCCAATTGCATGGACTGTGTCGCTTCATTTTATTAAAATCTAATGCCTTATGTCTCTATGCTGGCCCATCCTGCTTTTGGAGTTCATTCAATTATGGTCTGATGGCTGGCATTCTTAAGAAGCAAGTGGTTAGAAACGAAGAGAATGTTCCTTTAACTTATTCTGCATACATTTCTCTACTAGTGCACCCATTCCTTGTGACAGGTTTCTCATCAATGCCTGTGAGTTTCATGATGTTATGATCTCTTCTCTTGTTTGATGGGCAACATTTCAGATTTAATGTGTATCATGCATACAGGGGCGGACGTGAAGAAGTGCCTTATGGTGCACAGGCACCACCAAATTTTTTTTTTTTTTTTTTTTTTTTTTTTACAAAACGACGTCGTTTTGCTTAGGAAGGAAAAAAAAAAAAGGATTAATAGAATATGGACGATCGTCGATCGAATTCGAAAATAACTTACGTCGTCTCCTACTCTCCTTCTTCAGAGTTCCTTGCTTCCTGCGTGCATAATCCCTCCTCCCTGACCGCCGCCTCCCTAATCCCTCTTCCCTCCCCGCCGCCACCTCTCCTCTCCGGCCAATGGGCGAACCAAACCCCCCTCCGCAACCCCCTCACAAAATCAAGAAGAATTTCTCGAATCAAAGGTAAATCTTAGAAATTTAATCTAGTATTTTTCTGTAAAAAGGTCATATGTATTCAGGGGCGGACGTGAAGAAGTTCTTGAATGCTTGATTTATTTGATTTTTGAATGCTTGATTTATTTAATCTAGTCGCTCAACCACAGTTGCCTTTTGTTTAGTAAGAACAGATTGTTATTTGTTACCTTAAGAAATTGATTGTTTGGTTAAATAAACTGAGCGTATAATCAGTTTTTTTTTTTGGATAATCATTTTGGGACGGAGGGAGTACTATGTATTAATGTGTTTTTCATAATTTCTGTTGTGTTTTTTCTGATAATTTGGTTTGTGGAGTTGATGAGCATTTCATAATTTCTGTTGGGTTTGTTCTGTTAATTAGGTTGGATCGGTTCTTTACGCCGATTCCGAAAAATAAAGCAAGCACTAGTGTTCCAATTGCTCAAGAAGAGGTAGTTGTTGAAGATACACAAGGACCACAACCTACTAGTGCTTCAATTAAATCTCAACATGCAATACGATTACGAGGCGAGGATGTGATACTACAAAGTGATCCGGGAAAAAGAGAGGCAATCACGGTTTTTCATCCGGATGATGTTGAAAGAGTTAGAAGAACGTACATCGTCATAGGCCCGGAACAACCAATTTTATCAGAATATCCAACCACTCTTATCTCAGGTAAAAAGCGAAAATTTCGTCATGAGTATTTTAGTCAATATAAGGAATGGTTGGAATATAGTGAATCGAAGGATGCCTTGTTTTGTTTGCCATGCTATTTGTTTAAAGATGTGAGTAAATATGGTGGTGAAGCTTTTGTTGGTAAAGAGGATGGTTTTAGGAGTTGGTCTAAAATTGGAGAGGCACTTGAAAGACATGCTAAAAGTGATTTTCATCTAGCAAGCAGTGGCGGATCTACACCAATAGCATTGGTGGTGCCTACTCTTAATTAAAAAAAAAATGTAAAACTAAAATTCAATACATTTACATATAAAAATATAATAGGCTTTAATATGTCAACATTATATAAAATAAACACAATTTACATATGATGTTTCCTAGGATTCATGTTTTGAAAATAAGCTAAAATCTCATCATCACTAATAGTCATGAATACATCTCTTTCTACAAAAGTTACCAAACGATCATTTAACCATTCATCACCCATCTTAGACCTCAAGTCGCCCTTCACATGCTTCATAGCTGAAAAAACCCGCTCAACACTTGCGGTTGCTACCGGCTAAAGCAAAGCAAACTTCACAAGCTTATAAACCACACTGTAAGTCTCATTCTTTTTGGTTTTCACAAGTGTTGTTGAAAGATCAACAAGCCCTTTCAAATCTAAAAAACGAGAATCTAACTTAACATCCATAATATAATTAGACAATTGATTGCGGATAGATGATTCACATTCTTCCAAAAATCATTAGGATACAATTGTGTCATCCTCATCAACTTGTCCTCGTCAAAAGAAGCAAACAACGAGGAAGGACTCAAGCATGCTACACATTGTAATAGTTCGGTGCTTTCCACGTTAAACCTTTCATCAAGTTCTTTCAATTGCACATCTAAAATACTAAAAAACAATCATTCTTGTAATGATGTAGATTAGTAACAAATGAACCTTGACGACGGGATTTCAACAAGTAAAAAGGTCCATCCATGTTCGGCACATCAATGTCATGTCTCATACAAATTTCAACCACACTATTCAAGAGTACTTCCCATCCACTATCCCTCTTATGTTGAAGTCGCCGTTTGCCAATTGTGACAAGATTCAAAGCATTCAAGAGATCTTGCTCACGTCTTTGTAAAGCCAAATTCAAATCATGAGTAATCCCTAAAACATCAACCATCAAATATAACATGAAAATAAAACGAAAATCATGTAACCCATTTATCAAAGTGCTTGCTTGTCCACGAACGTCACAAGAAGCATCTTCAACAATTGTTTCAAGGACTTTAATTATCGGACCATACAAACTCATTATACTCGTAAGAGTCTTGTAATGCGACCCCCAACGAGTATCACCGGCCCTCGAAAGAGATGATTGTTGATATAAACCTCTACCGGTTTCCACCAAACCCTCCTCTATAATTTTGGCTAAATGAGCAAATTGTTTGTCTCGGAGCAACTCTTGTCTTTTGTTAGAACATCCAATTATATTCACAACTTGATTAACTAACCCGAAAAAAGCACTCACATCAATATTACGCTTCACAGCCGCAACTAGTGCCAATTGAAGTTGATGAGCAAAACAATGAACATAAAATGCAGAAGGATTCTCATTTTGAATTAAAGTTCTTAATCCATTTTCACAACCACTCATATTGCTTGCTCCATCATACCCTTGACCTCTAATCTTAGACATACTCAACTTATTCTTAGTCAAAATGTCTTCAATTGCATTTTTAAGTGAAATGGCATTTGTTTCTTTCACATGTTCTATCCCCAAAAGTCTTTCCACAACACCACCTTTGAAATCAATATAACGCACAACAAGCCCCATTTGTTCTTTCATAGAACAATCACCGGATTCATCGGCTAAAATAGTGAATACATCATCCCCAATCTCTCTACAAATTTTTGAAGTGGTTAAAAAAGCACATGCCCTTGCAAATTCCTTTTGAATGGTCGGGGAAGTCATCTTACGAGATCCACGTTGACCATGAACCTCTCTTAATTCACTTACATATTCAAGAAAATGACCTTGGTAAGAAGAATTTTTGCAAATTTTTCTTACCAAGGTCATTTTCTTGAATATGTAAGTGACCATGGTCATTTTAGATGTTGAACAATTATATATGTTGAATCTTTTGGTACATTTAATTATGTTATACACGTGTTGAATCGTACGAGAGATCAATGGATGTCTTATTGTCACCATAAAACAAATACTTGACTATATATATTTCTAAAGTTGTATTATATATGAAAATACAATAAAAAAAAATTGGGGGTGCTGCCCCGAACCCCCATTCATCATTCCTTTACTCCAATTTTCCCCCTGCCCCCTTTCCTTCAATTCCTGCGTCTGCTACTGGTATCACGGCTAATGCAATCATCTTAAACGAAGGCACAGTGATTGTTGTTAACTCCCCAATTGATTGTCTGTTTATTCCCTTTCATCTTTTTAACGAGTTACAATTATATTTATGTTGTGTGCGTCTTTGTTTCAGAAAGGCATTGTAGCAAAGCTTTTTTTTTGACAAACTTGCCAAGTTGGCCAAGAAGATCAAGATTTCACACTTTGATTTTGGATTGTGTATTGATCTCCTTAATTAATTGCACATCGATGATATTTGTCGATTTTTCCCCACAGTGATTACTGTTCATTTCTCTACCAAATTCCTTCACTTCAGTTTGACTTATTACAAATAAGCTTTCTCGGTGACCAATATGCAATTGTTTAACACGTTTCACCAAACACTGCTAGTATATTGCTTCTGGATAATGTTTTGTTTGTTCCTATTTCTTTTGTATTTGCAAATGGAAACCATTGTATCTAACTTAAAAAGAAGCCTATAACTCGGTGGCAAGTTTTTGCTTTACTAGTTTTGTAGTCAAGCCAACTTGTCGTAATCCTTCCTCTAGTTGGTGTATCTAGAAAACAGTACTATCTTTAGAATCCTAGAGGATTTTGATTTTCATCAACAATAATGAGAAGACATTGTTTCTTGGGATTTTACTTTTAAGTATTGATGTGAGGTACTACGTTTCATTAGTTCTTGCAAGCATTCATGTCTCTTGCATGTCACTTGAATTTACTTGCTCCCTCCGTCCGATAACAAATGTTACCAAACTTGAATGCACGAGAATCAAGGAATAGTATAATGTTGATAGCGGAGTAATTGTGTAACTAAGTATGAAATATGGTAATGAGAGGCTAATTTTGTATTTCATGAAAAGGGAAACCGTTAGGAATGCACCTCTTCCGAATTTGCCTTGAAACTTTTATGTAGATGTTTTTGCGGATAGCCTTATTTCGCTACGTGGATTTGGCGCGGTGAACAAGAAAGAGGGGCCATTCAAAACAATTAGTAAGAAGGATAACACAAGAAGGTAAAAAATATTCTCGTGATCTAGCCATATTCTCGATGTAGATTTTATTATTATTGATTATGATAGTAGCACATTGAGATATCCGGTGCAAGTTTTCCTTATGTTACCCGGCATACTCTCCTATTTCAAGTTCTCACATCATTATAATCTACATACTTGTACTCAGCTTACACTTTTTTTCACAAGCATATTATTGTCGGGGGAATTATAATATGGGGGAGAACTATTTATTTGAAATTTACAAAAAAAAAATTCTTTAAAATTAATAAAATATGGGTAGGGGGCCATGGGGGACTTTTTCCTAATTTTTAATAGATCAGATGGAGTAACATATTTTCCCGTCCTTAAAAATGGGTTCACATTAAATTTAGTGATCAATTAATTAAATTTTAACCAAAACATTGTGAAAATAACGTGTTTAAAAAAAGAATGGTGTCATTTTTGTAAGTAACCGGAACTTATTATAACACGCTAGCATTTTATAGGCATGTCAATTTTGACTCGTTACCCATTTACTCACTACGCTCCGTTCGGCTTGTTAAATACTTGACCTGACTCGGCTCGTTAACATAGTTGGGTCCTAACGAATCGACCCGCTTAAACCGTTAAGTTTACGGGTCGACCTGTATTCGACCTGACCCGACCCCTTTAACCAACGACCAAAATATGCTGAACATAAAAGTATTCACCCATGAAAATAAAATTAACGGGACGACCTGCCAACCCGCTTACCTAACTCGTTTAACCCCTTTCTCACTCGATTTCGGCCCAATGTACAAATGTACAAACATAACAAATGGGTTGTGGGGAGTCAGATGAAATGACCGCTGTTGATCCTTCTCTGTAGGCAAAAACCATATTTTCGTCATTAAATTTTAACTTTTTTTCAAAACGGAACTATTATTTTTCAAAATGTTCTCACTTAACTTTCACAATTTTCAAAATGTGCTCACTCCGTTAATATATTCGCTAAAAATCTAAAGAAATTTAGTCACGTGACTTAACGTGAATGGTGTTCGTTAAGTTTTCAATCAATTTGTTAATTTGTTAATATTGTTGACATGCATGATAGAGAGAGTACAAATTTGTTGAATGTAAAATGTCATTATCACATAGTTTATAAGAAATATTACAAATTCATTCCCCAAAAAAACCATCTACCTTAGATCGTATTTAACAAAACTAGTCATGTGATGTAATGCAGATAAATTTCGTTAAATTTTAAGAAAATTTGATAATGGAGTGAGCACATTTTGAAAAATGTAAAATTTAGTGAGAACATTAAAAAAAAAGGCTCAACATTTTGAAAAATGCCTTAGTTCAGTGATGAAAATATGATTTTTGCCTTCTCTCTGTATATACCCTCTCAATAGTACATACAATGATCATTAGCAATGACATTTCTAATTAAAACGCACGAATTTTAATAAACTTATTTTTGTAAGGGCTACATAAACCTATCTGTTTTGCAAATTAACCCTACCTAATCAAAAGTTTTAATTTCTTATTTTCTTATAATATTATAAAAGACAACTAATTAAAACAAAACTATAGAATAATAGAGTTTAAAAAAATACATGTAAAATTATAACACTTGGGCGCTTTAGGGATCAAATGGGCCAGTGTAGCGGGCTTATCCGACCCAATATACAAAGATAAAAAAATGGGCCATGTGGTGTCCGATAAATTGACTAACTTTTCGGCCCAATATACAAACATTAACAAATGGGCTGTGGGGCGTCAGATGAAATGACCGATGTTGATTGCTTAGCTTGCACGCTGCTTCCTAAACGGTCGAAATCCTTCTCTGTATATACCCTCTCGTTCCGTCTCTCTCTCTCATTCCCTCGCTTTCTTCTCTCTCTCACACACACATACACACAGAGTCCAATCCGCCTTTCCAAACTCTCAGTTCCGTTCATCTCCACTTTTCTCTCTCAAGATTCGTGCCTGGGCAAAATTCGCCGTTTAATTTCCACTTTTCTCTCTCAAGATTCGTGCCTGGGCAAAACTCGCCGTTTAACAAATGACGACGGTCACTTTCGGTGATGTTCAGGATATTGTTTTAGGGCTCTCTTCCGATTCCGATACTCGAGAGGTAACTTCATGAGATTACTTTGACTTAAGGGTTTATTTTGATTTTGTGAAATTACTTTGAATTAGGGTTTGTTTTGATTTTGTGAAATTACTTTGAATTAGGGTTTATTTTGATATTGTGAAATTACTTAGAATTAGGGTTTATTTTTATTTTATGAAATTAGAAGAGGATTATGATTTGATGCCACACTATGAATCAGAAAACCCCTATCTCGTTTTTATTTCAATGGACAAATTCTAGTTAGTTTATGATTTGAAATGTTTTGCTTGTGTTATGATTTGAATTTTTATCTATACATCATGAAGAGTACTCCTTCTGTCCCACATGTCTTCCTTTTTGTTGTCCTCTTAGAGTAATTTTCTTTTATGGGAAGTTTATTTTTGTGCATAAAATGTTTTGTTCATGTCTTCTCTGGTGCGAGGTAACAAAGATAAGTGGTCCTTTGTTTAATTTACTTCTTAGAGTAATTTGAATTCGAGTATGAATAAGTCGCTGACACCTTTTAGCTGTTAGACAACCATTTTTACACGAGGGAACGGCCGTACTGTGGTGAGTTCTCTTTTTAGATATCATTTGAAATTTCATGGAATATTCTTTTTTCAATATTCATCTAATATTTAAATGATTTGGCGAGGCCTAGTGCTTCAATACATGAGGTGGAAACGAGCTTGAGTGAGAACAGTGATGGTCAATTGGATCCCAAGGAGGAGGTGTTTAGCTACATCTTGATGCTTCATTCTCTTCTTGATTTTCCCCATATCTTCTCTCATGTCAGGTAAAAATAGGTATGTAGTCCTTTTTTTTTTTTTACTTGTCAGTTATTTGTATTTGATATACTTTCTGGAACTTGTTAAGAACGCAGTCATGTTCAACTTCTCGCTGTATTTTCCAAATTTGAGTCGTCAGTTGTTAAATATACAGGATGGTGTGCAGCAGTTCCTTTTCGCTGTTGGATAACTACCCATGATCGCGGTCTTAAGTTTGCTTAATCATGCTATAATTTGACAGGTTTGACTTATTTTGTGTTTTTAAAGTATTTTCTAATTATTTTACATTACACGTTTATTTGTATTCAAGGTTACAACTAAAATTTTAGGGGTGCTTATGATGGGAGTACGGTAATAGAGCGGCTTCTTGAGCAGGTTTAACTACCTTTGCAGCTGAAATATAACATTTTCTTTTTACATTGGTTACTCAAACTATACCATCTCAGGTACATGCAAGCACGCGGAGGTTGCCAACGTTTCTGCCAAGACTGTTTGAATTGTTGTACAATGTGCAGATGATGGTAAGTTTTTAGGTAAATGTTTAGTGGCATGATGTTAATTTGATTGGCTACATAGCCTTGAGCCCGAAACATCTTGGAATTAGTAGTATTTGAATTCTTTCCGGAAGGAAATGTTAAAATTGAGCACTCTTTTCTTGTCTGGTAATGGTATCAAGTATTTAACGGATGTTGCCAAAGTTTGTTTTTGCCAAGACTGTTCAATTGCTGTAAAACGTCCATAAATGGCAAGTTTTTAGGTGAGTATTTAATGACCATGATGGTAAGTTGATAGACTACTTGGCCTCAAGTCAGCTACATCTTGGAATCAGAAGCATTTGAATTCTATCAGTTTGTTTAGTACCGTTTTGCATCACCTTCATGCATTTGATTATTTTCTTTTGTTATATTAATATAGGATCACATTACAGTCACACGTTTGCTTGCTTAGTCGGTGGTTCAACAGCAATCATAAGGTCTTTAAGGTGTAATTGTACAACGGTGAAGGAAATAAATTGTCAAATTGGGCACCCTTCTCTTGCTTGCCGGTAAGGAAAAAGTATTCATGAATCTATGGGAATTTTTAGGTTGGTTATTTTTATTATAGTTTCTGATACCACTGAACATACTTGCTTTGATCTAAGTATTTCATTTGATATGAATGCCACGTAATTCTGATTTTGTACTGCTTGCTGGCCAGAGCTTGCGTCTTCAACCTGTTGTTAAATTTCAATTCAGTCACATATGGGATGTCTTAAAGGATGTTCCAAGCTTTCAGTCCGAGTATGGAGTATTCTCTGACAAAATTTAGCTGTTAGCCAATATCATTTCACACGAGGAAACATGTGTACTGTGAGTTCTCTCTTTAGCTATCACATCTTGGACTATACATGTGTTTCAATTTGCAGGAATATAATGTGTATATTCATCTACTATTTAAATGATTTGGTGATGCCTGGTGCTTTTCTATACATGGGAAAGGTGGAACCGAACGTGAATGATTACAATGGTGGTCAATTGATTCCCAAGGAGATGTTTCGCTGCATCATGATGCTTCATTCCCTTCTCCATAGGAGATTTATTTTCCTGATGAAATTAGAGAAGAAAATTAAAAGGTTTTGTTCATATTTTCTCTCATGCCAGGTAAACATAGACAAGTAGTCCTTTGTTTTTTACTTGTCATAATAATTTGTAATTAATATACTTACTTTCTGGATATTGTTAATCATACGTATAACTTCTCCTTGTATTTTCCGGTGATGAGGGAAAAAATTTAGCTGACATTTACATGAATGCTACCTTAACAAATTGTACATGTTAGGATACTCATTTCATTTATTGTATAATTATAATGACAGCAAAATGGATTGAAAACTTTGTGTATGGGGGCATGTCTGTTTGTGGGGTCAGACCGGTTTTGTTCTTTGCTGATGGAAAGTATCAGCTTCTTTTCTGACGAGGACCAAATGATGGACTAGTTTTACACACAACCTTCACTCATTCAGTAATGCATGTTTTCATGCATTATTCATAAAAAACTTTGAGGTTCTATTTGACATGCAGAGTAATGCGTATTCAACTAAAGACTTCCCGTTATACTGCATTTGCTTAGCATCTAGATCACTTATTCTTCTCAGCAAAACTCGAACATATTACTTCTATTTGAGTCAACTTAGCGTAATCTTTTCTCAAACAAATAACTTCTACTTCAGTCATCTTTATATGTCCATTTACAATCATGATAAGATGTTGTTTTGGAGTGTTTTTTTTTTTTTGCATGTATTGAAGGACGTGAATTCATGTATTTCTTGAACTAGTATAAGTTAGCATTCATGTCTTTTACCGATCACTTGAATTCATATATAGCTACTCTTTTCTTGATTTTTTGTAGGATTTTTTTCAGTTGCTACTGCAGAAGTGATGTTATTGTGCAAGATGCTCATAGAGTTCTCTTTGTAAACGGAGGAAAAGACTATCCAGAGCTACTTGATCTCATGCAAAGTTCTAGTGAGCTATTGCTGCAAAGGTATTTATCTTATTTGGAAGTGACATTTGCATTATTTAATGTTATGTTATTCTCCATAGTCTTTCACACGTATTGTGCTTGTTATGTTTATCCACTTATAATTTCTTATGGATCCTTGACTTTAAAACATCAGAACAAGGGTGTTACTAGTTGTATCATGTCAAAAAAGTTGCAATTGTAGATCTAACCTTATTTTCTGTGATCCAACATTGAAGGTAACATGTACCATATTTTTATTTGCTAAATTTTCTTGTTAATCATATGACACTGTCATATGCTTCTCTGAGTGCTGCGTTTCTCATACTAACCTCATGTTATGTTTGTTTGGCAGTTATACGAACTTGTGAAAAAATTCTGATGTTGAGTTTGATTATCTTGACATTGAGAAGGGGTTGTACCTTATTAATTTGACATATTTCATCTTTTAAATTCTTTGCTATATAAATCATTTGGAAACACAATTTAATCTTTTCTTTTTCTGCTACAAACTTTTTCCTGGTCATGGGAGGAGTTTTAAATCATTGTATAAAAACTATATATATCATTTGGAAACACAATTTAATCTTTTCTTTTTCTGCTACAAACTTTTTCCTGGTCATGGGAGGAGTTTTAAATCATTGTATAAAAATTGAATATTCAGGCATAACCTGCATGTAGATTTATTATGTTCACAAAAGACCTTTTAATTGTACCCCTTCCGTGTCAATAGAAAATTAACAACACGAAAATATAAGATGGGTTGGATATTAGCTATCATTCTAAACCTCTTTTGTTGTAATAAGATCAATGAAGCATTTACTCTTTCAGTTCGCATGCAGGTAACAGAGAGAAATTGATTGTGGAGGACCCTTTGATGAAGTAACTTAGATATGGTATGGTATGTCCGTCGCACCTCACTAATTGCTTTTCCATTTTCTGTTTTGGATGACAAACAGAAATAAAACAAATATTAGCGTAAATGGTTGTCATGTTATAAATGAACTGATTGGTATTGTTGGGTTGATTAGTCCTTACATTCTATTATTTTTTCTGTTGATGACCAAACACCCCCCCCCTCTCTCCTCAATTGCAGGGACTGTGTCGCCTCATTTTATTAAAATCTTATGCCTTATGTCTCTATGTCGGCCCATCCTGCTCTTGGAGTTCATTCAATTCAATAGATTGCTTAATCATGCGATAATTTTACAAGTGTGACTTCTTTTATGGTTTGAAGTATTTTCCTAATATTTTGCAGGGCGCATTTGTTTTGTATTCAAGGTTACAAATAAAAATTATTGTAAGGGGCGCTGATGGTGAGGGTGCTATAATAGTGCAGCTTCTTGACATAATATGGAAAGAGCATGATTAAATAAGTACTTTCGGTACCACTGTGACTTGGTATGTTCTGTTTTTAGCATGCTTTATCTTTAATTGTTTGAATCTATAGATGCTCGTGTGAATGTTTTCAAGAGTGACATAACGCACCATGTAGATTTGCGGAGCTTGCAGCCGTTGTCTTTTGCCAGTTGCATGCATTTGTTATTGTGATTTCTTGTCCTTATAGCAGATTATGTAGAACTCCCTCATTCCCTAAATAATTGTCCAAATTCAAGAAGTTTTAATCCCAAAATGAATGTCTTTTTTGTAAAAATACTTTAATAAAAATATTTATGGATCTTTGCCATTAAAATTTAAAAAAAAAACCACATTTTCAGAGTGTCCCTTAAATGAAATTTGGACATTCAATTAGGGACGGAAGGAGTAATAATTTTCAGGAGTTTTATGTTTATCTATTATGGCGTTCTCTCTGGTTTGTTTCATCAAATGGCTCATAAGAACATGAACATGAGAAAGTTTCTTTTCCGTACTTCATATGGCTTTATTTCGACTATATCTTAGGTGCATGAAATCAATGGGACTGTTTTAAAATTTAATTGCACCCTTGTCCTTTGCCGGTTAGTATTTTGGGAATGTACTCTGCATGCATTTTTATTTGTTATTTTTTATTCCTTATTGCAGATTAAATAGTAATATTTTTCAAGAGTTTTATGTTTATACGGTATGATGTTCTCTCTGGTTAGTTTCTTCAAATGATTCGTATGAATAGAGAAATTTCTTTCTATACTTCATGTGGTTTTATTTCTACTATATATTAGGTGCGTGAAATCAGTGGGACTGTTATAAAATATTATTGAAACCTTGTCTTTTGCCGGTTTAGTATTTCAGGAATGTGCTCCACGTGCATTTTTTATTTGTTATTTCTTATTGCAGATTATGTAGTGTATTTTCAGGAGTTTTATGTTTATATAGTATGATATTCTCTCTGGTTCGTTTCTTCTAATGGCTCGTATGAATATTATAAATGTTTTCCATACTTCATGTGGTTTTATTTCTACAATCTTGTAGGTGCGTGAAATCAATGGGGTCGTTTTGAAATGTTATTGCAGAATTTTTTATTTTACGAGTATTATTTTGTTGTTGATCAAATGATTATATATCTATTTGGAAGCTTAAACTTGAGGGCTGAATGGCATGTTTGTGTTCTCCTTAAGTTTCAAGGATAGCCTGTCAAAGAAGTTGCAATTGTATATCTAACTTTATTTTCTATCATCCGACATTGAAGGCAACATGTACCAAGTTTTGATTTGCTTGCATATGGTGCTCATCTACACAACTGTCCTGGTTGTTTGTTATAGTTTCAGTACAGTTCAAACTTCACAGGTTCCATAATCACTCTTATTGATTAACTGAAGTGTTCTGCTTTCTGTTTTAATTCTTCGGGTATGGTTTAACGATTCTAGATGCCAAATCATCTGCCTCCATAATGCAAGCAATGTTGATGAATTTAGAGTGAGATTGAAATATAAACCATTTTCCATTTCATGTTGTAGGAATTGCCCGTTGTTGATGGCTACATGGAAAGTTGCTCCCGCCTTGGCCGTTAGATGTGCTGCAATACTTAAGCCATCTGAATTGGTAGCTCTGTAAGTTATTATTGGGGTACTCAATATTCTTACTTCATTTGGTCCGGAAGTTGGTGCTTCATTGGCGTCACATCCTCATGTTGACAAGGTTCATTCCTCTTATTTTATGCCAGTATCAATCTCTATATCTGCTTGTCGAATAGTTTTTACATGTGCTAGGCTCCCAATCATGTTGTTTAACGATTCTATAATTGTTTGAAAGAATCCATTTATGGGAAGCAGCGCCGCCAGGAGCAAGATCATGTCTGCTGCAACTCGACTTGTGAATATATTAAATGGCTTGATGGAAGGGAGTGTTCTGTCCATGTTTCTTTTTTATTTTAAGGTATGTCTTTCTTCCTGTTTGTATAAATATATATACTCACGCAGCGAGGAATAGAGAGATGAACAAAACACCCTGCATATGAAAGTACAACTGATGAGAAGTCTGCTTAGGAGAGGGAGTATGGTGATCCAGACACCTTTAGGGCAGTTATTCATCGACGGCAAGTGGCTAAACCCTAAACCCTCAATTATTCAAACTGTCATCAATCCTGCCTCTGAACAAATCATTGGTACCCTCCATCTTCTCCATCTCAATTGAATAACCATATATGATATTTATATAAAAAACAATTATTTACTCTTTCTATTTTCATGCAGGTAACAGAGCAAAACGCAGATCTGGCAAAACATGAAGGAATTGATTATGAAGGATGTTGCTGGATGTTTTGAATTCCTCGCAGATCTAGCTTAAGCTTTGGTGCGAGGCAAAATCCACATTTAAGTTTCATGTTATAAAGGTATCCATTGATGTTGTATGGTTGATTAGTCCAGTCGAGAACTAAGGAAAGGGTAATCTGAAGAAACCTTTCAAAGTGATTTAAACAGGCAGTGAAATATCTATTTTGCTTACTGTTCATCTTTTTGTGTGTGCAGTGGTCTGTATAGCTACTTGAATGTGAATCAAGTCGGACAACATATTTCTGATGAGCCATGGGGTTGGTATCAATCTCCATCAAAGGTATAAGCATTTCTTCAAAGGCCAAATGTTGCTGTACCCTTTTAACAACGAATAAAATGCAACCCTACAAACGAGAGTGAGAAAATAAACTGGTGGATGTGTACACGAACTGCAAATGTGACAAGTAAATACTGCTCCCTCCGTCCCATAAAACCTTACTTTACTCGCGGAAAGTTAGGAATAATGTTATTAAAGTAGGAGTTGTGAGTGGGTAGGAGAGAGAAAGTGGGGTAGAGAATAGTAAGTGGATAGTTGTTATAAGTATGACAAGTGGGTTCCATGAATAAAGAAGTATTAAAAAGTTTCCATTTTAGGAAGTGTGACTTATAAGTGGGACGCCCTAAATGGCAAAGTGGGTAAGGTTTTATGGGACGGAGGGAGTATGGTGTAATAAGATGGATGATTTCATGTTAAACTTCAGGAGATATTCCAGCTGCTACTGCAGAAGATGTTGATGTCGTTGTGCAACTTGATCATACCATCTAAAGTTCTAGCGAGTTATTTCTGCAAAGGTATTTATCTGATTGGAAATTACATCTGCATTATTTAATGCTATGTTTTTTCTCCATATTGTATCACAGGTATTGTGCTTGTTACATTTATCCGCTTATAATTTTCTTATGGATCCTTCACTTAAAACATCAGAACAACAAGGGAACTACTAGTTGTTGTCTGTCAAAGAAGTTGTAATATGTTTCTTGATATGGTGCTCATCTATCAACTGACCTGGTTGCTTTTTATGGTTTCAGTACAATTCAACTTTCACGGCTTTCAAGTTCACTGTTATTGACAAATAGAAATTTTTCCGCTTTCTATTTTCGGTCTTTCTCCTGGGGTACTCAGTATTCTGACTGACTGGATTTGGCCTATAAGCCAGTGCTCCACGTCACATCCCCATGTTTACAAGGTTCATTTTTCTTATTTCATGCAAGTAGCAATCTTTAGTTTTGCTTGTCCAGTAGTTTATTAAAATGTGCTAGGCTTCTGATCATTTGTCAAACGATTCTTTAATTGTTTGACAGACTGCATTTTTGGGAAGCAGGGCCACAGGAAGCTAGATCATGACTGCTGCAGCTCAACTTGTGAAGGTGTTACATGCTGGATAGAATGCCGTGTTACTGTCCGTGTTTCTTTTTGTTTCTATTTATGGCTTCTTCCAGTTTGTTTATATAAACTCGCATGCGCAGATAGGAACAGTGAGCTAATTGTGTCATGTTTTATCATATGATATCACAGCATGCTCTGAATGCTGTATTTCTCATACTAATCCCATGATATGTTTGTTTGGCAGCCATTCGAGCTTGGTGGAAAAAGTTTGATAGTTTTCTTTGATGATGTTGACATTGACAAGGGTTTGTACCTTGTGAAACCGACATATTTCACCTTTTAAATTTTGTGCTATATAAAGCATTTGGAAACACAATTTAACTTTTCTATTGTGCTACAAATTTCTTCCCGGTCATGATAGAAGTTTAAAATCACTGTATACTGATTTAATATTGAGGTATATCATGTATGTTGGTACATTATAATCACAATTGACCTTTTAATTGTACCCCCTCCATGTCGATAGAAAAGTAATATAACACGAAAAACATAAAATGAGTTGGATATTGACTAATTATTTAAGTTACCCCTCAAAACATTTCACATTAATATGGTTCATTTTTGGGATTACCATTATTCTAAACCTCTTTTGCGCTGGGAAGAACAATGAAATATTTACTCTTTCAGTTTGCATGCAGGTAACAGATAAAGGCAGAACTGGCCAAACTAGAAGCAATTGATTGTGGAAGACCCTTAGATGAAGCAGCTTTGTATATGGTATGTCCTTTGCATCTAAGTAATTGCTTTTCCAGTTTCTGTTTTGGATGGCAATAGACACAAAACAAACTACAATTGACTTTAATTTACTGAATATTTACGTAAATGTTTGTCTTGTTATAAAGGATCTCTCTCTCTCCTCTCCGTCCCCCAATTGCATGGACTGTTGTCGCCTCATTTTATTAAAATCTAATGCCTTATGTCTCTATGCCGGCCCATCCTGCTTTTGGAGCTCATTCAATTATGGTCTGATGGCTGGCATTCTTAAGAAGCAAGTGGTTAGAAACAAAGAATATATTCCTTTAAAAAAATAACTTCTTCTGCTCTAAGAGTAGGAGTAGCATGTCCTCTATTTGGCCTTATGAATTGGCACTTGAGAATGTAATGATTTATTTGCAAAGTAGCCTGTCCTTCCAGAATCACCCATTCCTTGTGACAGGTTTCTCATCAATGCCTGTGAGTTTCATGATGTTATGATCTCTTGTTTGATGGGCAACTTTTCAGATTTAATGTGTATCATGCATAGACGGACCTAGCGAGGGGCAAGCAGGGGCAATTGTCCCCTTCCCCCTTGACTTGACTTTTTTAGCAAGACAACTATGCTTCACTCTATAAAACAACTATACACCCTCCGTCCCACTAAAAAAATACACTTTTGTTTTAGATACGGGAATTGAACTTTTATTTTTGACACGGGGATTAAGTGCAAGTGGTCTAAGTGCTCTGAGTATGAAAAATATGGTAGGAAAGAGAAAATTGGGTAGAAAATAGTAAGTGAATAGCTGTTGTGGATATGCAAGTGTCTTATTTGTGAATATGCAAGTGTGTCTTATTGAATAAAGAAGTATTAAAACATTTTTATTTTAGAAAAGTGAAACTTTTAATGAGACATCCAAAGAGGCAAAAGAGTAACTTTTAGTGGGAGGAGGAAGTATATTTTGAAGTATAATGTTTTATATTTATGATTATCTATTGGCATGCGTGATTTTAGATGTTAAACAATTATATATGTTGTATCTTTTGGTACGTTTAATTATGTTATACACGTGTGTGTTGAATCGTATGAGAGATCAATGGATGTCTTATTGTCACTATAAAACAGATACTTGACTATATTTATGTCTAAAGTTGTATTATATATGAAAAACAATCAAAAATAAAATAAAATTGGGGGTGCTGCCCCAAACCCCCATTCATCGTTCCTTTACTCCAATTTTTCCCCCTGCCTCCTTTCCTTCAATTCCTCCGTCTGCTACTGGTATTACGGCTAATGCAATCATCTTAAACGAAGGCACAGATATTGTTTACTCCCCAATTGATTGTTTGTTTATTCCCTTCCATCTTTTTAACGAGTTACAATTATATTTATGATGTGTGCGTGTTTTTTTCAGGAAGGCATTGTAGCAGAGCTTTTTATTTTTGACAAACTTGCCAAGTTGGCCAAGAAGATCAAGATTTCACACTTTGATTTTGGATTGTGTATTGATCTCCTTAATTAATTGCACATCGATGATATTTGTCGATTTTTCCCCACAGTGATTACTGTGCATTTCTCTACCAAATTCCTTCACTTCAGTTTGACTTATTACTCTTGGCCATTACTCTCTCAATCCAGTAATAAGTTTTCAGCTTGCAATAGACCAAAAAGGAAAGTAACACTTATAATGGGATAGAGGGAATATAAAAATAAGCTCTCTCGGTGACCAATATGCAATTGTTTAGATTCTTGTTTCACCAAACGCTGCTAGTATATTGGTTCCGGATAATGTTTTGTTTGTTCCTATTTCTTTTGTATTTGCAAATGGAAACCATTGTATCTAACTTAAAAAGAAGCCTATTGATGCTACCAATGGAAATGGGTATGCAACGGTGGTCCGGCTCGAGGATGAGGGCGGTCAGATATCTGACTTGATTCGATCCTCTTGACCTGAGAATAAGAGAGAAAACCGTTAGCTCAAAGCCGAGGGGGGGGGGTCCCCGGCGATGAGGCTCCGGCGTGAGAATAAGAACCTAGTGATGGGAGATAAAGCTATGGAGTATGGAAATGGGCTTGAGTTTTTATGACTTACCTTCTGCCTTAAGGGAGAAGTCATATTTATATGAGGGAGAGGTTTGGATTATTATCAAATATCAAGGGGACACGTGTTAATACCTCATTGGCGGAGAGTCCTTTTGGTAAGGAGAGTGGGGAGCAAATCTCTGTTGGGATAGAGATCATGGGAGCACTCTCTGCCATTCATCAGAGGGAGTGGAGTCGTTGATGGAGGTCCTTGTCGGGGACCACTTAGGATGATCGTCATATTCGTAGGGGGACCATTTTAGGCTACTTGGGGTCACTACACGTGGAGAGGTTGTTGATATCCGTGGGGGGAATGATCGCCTAAGTCGAAGTGGGATCATGAGATTAATTGGATATGAGGAAATTGCACGGGGGCAGCTCCTTGATGGCGGTATGCTCTCCATTGGGGAGTTAGGTGGAAAAAAGAGGAAGTATGAGAGTAAAAGATCATGAGCAAACCGCCTATTGCGGTATGCCTCATGGGGCATCGAGGTGTTGAGATCGGTGTGTGGGAGAGATTTTCGGTGGTGTGCTAAGGGCTACATGGGGGGGGGGAGACGACACTGCTTTGGCTCAAGGGAAAAATATAGTGGGAAAGCGACTTGGGGCAAACCGCATAGGCGGTATGAAGGGGAGGAATGGTTGATTCGACTTTGGTCAAGGGAGAGAAGGTAAAGGGAGGATTCAAGGGGAGCCAAATAGGGTATTCAGATAAGGGGAAATCGCCCCTAGGCGGTTTGGGGGACCGCATGGGAGAAGGAGAAAGGCAAAGGGATGAGAAAGGTTTAATGAGAAGGAATTTTGTAGAGGAGGAGGCGGTATGCGACTTGGAGGGGAACCGCAAATAGGCGGTTTGGGGGATCTACTCATGCGGTTTGAAGGGAGAAGGGCGAAAGTGGTGTCGGTGTGAAGGGGAGGGTAGGACGAGAAGGAATTCACGAGGAATGGAGACCGCATCTTGCGGTTTGGGGAGAGGCCGCATAGGCGGTTTGGAGGAAAGGGTAGTTGGCGGTTTGAGGGAGAGGGGAGTAGTTGGCGGTTTGAGGGAGAGGGGAAGGTTCATGCCGTATGAGGGGAAAGGGTAGTTGGCGGTATGAGAGGGAAGGGAATAGGCGGAGTGAGGAGGAAGGGAATAGGCGGTTTGCGGATTGAGTGGAAACCGCACAGGCGGTTTGGGAGAGAGCCGTCTAGGCGGCCTGACTTGCTTCTTTGTGCCTTGATCCGATTTTATCTTGAGCACTTTGGCTCATCACCTATAACTCGGTAGCAAGTTTTTGATTTACTAGTTTTGTAGTCAAGCCAACTTGTCGCAATCCTTCTTCTAGGAGATATTCTAGCTGCTACTGCAGAAGATGTTGATGTCGTTGTACTCAGCTTACACTTTTTTCACAAGCGTATTATTGTCAGGGGAATTATAATATGGGGAGAACTATTTATTTGAAATTTACAAAAAAAAACTCTTTAAAATTAATAAAATATGGGTAGGGGGCCATAGGGGAATTTTTTCCTAATTTTTAATCGATTTTTCCCCACAGTGAATACTGTCCATTTCTCTACCAAATTCCTTCACTTCAGTTTGCCTTATTACTCTTAGCCATTACTCTCTCAATCCAATAATAAGTTTTCAGCTTGTAATAGACTAAAAAGAAAAGTAACACTTATAATGGGATAGAGGGAATATAAGGTGACCAATATGCAATTATTTAGATTCACGTTTCACCAAACACTGCTGGTATATTACTTCTAGATAATGTTTTGTTTGTTCCTATATCTTTTGTATTTGCAAATGGAAACCATTGTATCTAACTTAAAAAGAAGCCTATAACTCGGTGGCAAGTTTTTGCTTTACTAGTTTTGTAGTCAAGCCAACTTGTCGTAATCCTTCCTCTAGTTGGTGTATCTAGAAATTGGTACTATCTTTAGAATCCTAGAGGATTTTGATTTCCATCGATCGACAATAATGAGAAGACATTGTTTCTAGGAATTTTACTTTTTAAGTAATGATGTGAGGTACTACGTTTCATTAGTTCTTGCAAGGTTAGTTGTTAAACTATCTCCCAGTGTTGATGATTGATTTAGACTTAGATAGAAATATAAATTGCTTGCCGTTTCATATTGTATGAATTCCTATTTGTTGATGACAACATGGAAAGTTTCTCTTCCTTGGCTGCTGGAGGTGTTAAGTCATCTGAATTAGCATCTATGATAGTCGTGAGTGGTCGATATCTACTTTCTGCATTCCTAATAATAGTTATTTTTCTATATATTGAGTTGGGTGAACTTTGTAGAGAGGTCATGAGTGCTGCCGCTTGTGAAGGTATTACGTGTCTGGATGGATGGCGTGTTTGTGTTCACGTAGTTCGTTGGGGAATTAACATGTCCTCTGTTTGGCCTTTATGAGTTGGCACTTGAGAATGTAAGGATTAATTTTCCTTAGTCTCCTATTCTTTCTTAATGCATAAAATTTAAGATGGTGGCCTTCAAGTTCTAATCCATATCATATGACTTGAAGTTCTAATCCATATCATATGACTTGTTCTGTATCATGACTCATGCAATCATCTTTTACAAAGGCACACTTGATTATTGTTAACTCACAAGCGATTGTCTGTTTATTCCCTTCCATCTTTTTAGCTAGGTACATGCAAATTTATGCTTCATACCTTTGTTTCAGGAAGGCATTGTAGTAGAGTTTTTAGGCTAACTTTTCAAGTCGACCAAGAAGATTGAGATTTCAGACCCCTTGGAGAAAGGTTGTAGACTTTGCCCGGTGGTTAGTCGCCAAGTAAATCAATGTTGTGAAACACAAAATTTCCTTTTTCATCATGATTTTTAGAAATCAGCTCTTTCGCCACAATGATGCCGTGTGTATTTGTGTGCTTTAAGAGAAAAATATCCTTTGGTGTTTATTTACTAACTTGTAATATCGTGTGTATATATGTGTGTGTAAAAGGAAAAATATCCTTATGATTTAAAAAAAAATTGGCACACCTGATTGTTGTTAACATTTCAGACATCATATTCTTTGTGTGTTTGTTTCAGGAAGTCATTGTAACAGAGTTTTTAGACAAACTTGTCAAGTGGACTAAGAAGATCGAGATTTCAGACCCCTTTGAGGAAGGTTGTAGGCTCGGCCCTGTGATTGGTAGTGACCAGGTAAACAATGTTGTGAAACACCAAATATCCTTTCTCTTCATGTTTTTTAGAGATCAATTCTTTTTCAAAATAATGTTGTGTGTATTTGTGAGCATTAAGATAAAAATATCCTTATGGTGTTCATTTAATAACTTGTATCATCGTATATATTAATATATATAAGAGAAAAACCTAGAAGACACAAAACTCGACCATGAAGCTATGTCAGGTATCAAATTGATACCCACTACACCGTACCAGTGAAATTTAAGCTTTATTTTAGAAAATAGACCCCTCTTTATGGACAAACTAAAAAATAGGACTCTTTATTGGATGTTGGTATAGTATAATAGTATAATTTTTTGGAAAAAGAGAATGCACAAGTCTATTTGCAAATATATTTCGAGATAGGAACATGATTTATCTTTATTGAGCTTAGTTTTTAGTTGTCTTTTAGTTGTCCTTGCAGTATCTAGTACCTTCTTATTTTGACCTATGAAAACGTGTAAATGTCAAAATCTATTATCTCAACAGCTAAGAGTGAAGGAGCAACTATCTTGTGTGGCGGGGAACCCTCAGAAGGTACGACCATTGTGAAAGTTGATTTCTTAAGTATCGTAGTAAGAGATGACAACTGACTAAATCAATAATAAATCAACAATTGGAGAGGATTTTTATTGAGCCGAGCCAACCGTCATAACTGATGTAACTACATTGATGGAAATTTGGCGAGATGAAGTTTTTGGATCAGTTCTCTGTGTAGAAACATGTTCTACGGAAGAGGAAGCAATTGAAATGATACCCGGTGAGTACACTCTTCTTCTACATGAACATTTCTCTCTCTCTCTCTCTCTCTCTCTCTCTCTGGGTGTGTGTGTGTGTCATAGAGAGAGAGAGGAGAGAGAGAGATTTCTCCTCTTTACTTCGTTCAAGTGTTATGCCCTTGCAACTCAGTGGGTATGAAAACGGCACATGTGTTTAGTATTTTTATAGTTATGGCTTGGGTCGCCGTAATATCGAAGGATCCGAAAAGATGTGACCTCATATCAAGGGTGAGATCTGCTTCTTTACTTATCTCTCCGCCCAAAAATGAATGTCCAAAAAGTTCCAAATTTACTCTTGAGCAAGAGCAAATTTAATTTTTTTTTGGACATTTATTTTGGGGACGGAGGGAGTAAGAAACTTTACAAGCTCATTGGAGATGGTCTAATTTCATTATCTTTGGATGTGTGTTTCTTCATTTTGGCTTGTTTGGCAGGCTTTCCAAGTAGGGGTTGTTTGGGTCAACTGCTCCATGGGGAGGCAAAAGATGAAGCGATTTTGGTCGAGAACTAGGGAAAGGGTAATCTGAAGAAACCTTTCAAAGTGATTTAAACAGCGGTGAAATATATATTTTGCTTAATGTTCATCTTTTTGTTTGTGCAAAGTGGTCCGTATAGCTACTTGAATGTGAAGCAAGTCAGACAACATATTTCTGATGAGCCATGGGGTTGGTATCAATCTATAGATGCTCATGTGAATGTTTTCAAGAGTGACATAACGCACCATTTAGATTTGCGGAGCTTGCAGCCGTTGTCTTTTGCCAGTTGCGTGCATTTGTTATTTGTGATTTCTTGTCCTTATAGCAGATTATGTAGTACTCCCTCGGTCCCTTAATAATTGTCCAAATTCAAGAAGTTTTTATCCCAAAATGAATGTCTTTTTTGTAAAAATACTTTAATAAAAATATTTATGGATCTTTGCCATTAAAAATTATAAAAAAAAAATCACACATTTTCAGAATGTACCTTAAATGAAATTTGGACAAGTGGCTCATAAGAACATGAGAAAGTTTCTTTTCCTTACTTCATATGGCTTTATTTCTACTATATCTTAGGTGCATGAAATCAATGGGACTGTTTTAAAATTTAATTGCACCCTTGTCCTTCGCTAGTTAGTATTTCGGGAATGTACTTTACATGCATTTTATTCCTTATTGCAGATTAAATAGTACTCCCTCCGTCCCAGACCAAGGGTATATGGGGGAGATTTCACGCTTCTTAAGAAATTTTTTAAAAAATGAATAAAAGTTAAATGTGAGATAGAGAATAGTAATTAAATGTGTGGTAGGAAATATGAGAGATAATGTAAAAGTTAAATGTGTGGTAGGGAATAGGAGAAAGAATGTAAAAGTTAAAAATATTTAATAGGAGAGAGAATGAGTGGGAGGAATAGTAGTTAAATGTGTGGTAGGAAATAGGAGAGAGAATGTATAAGGATATAATGAATGGTTTTTTTGTAAATATATGAAGATGATAAGGGTATTAATATATTCAAAAACTTGCCTTTTTTGGAAATGAACTCTTGGACTGGGACGTCCCAAAAGGGAAAGATGAACCCTTGGTCTGAGACGGAGGGAGTAATATTTTTCAAGAGTTTTATGTTTATACAGTATGATGTTCTCTTTGGTTAGTTTCTTCAAATGATTCGTATGAATAGCGAAATTTCTTTCTATACTTCATGTGGTTTTATTTCTACTATATATTAGGTGTGTGAAATCAGTGGGACTGTTATAAAATATTATTTCTACTATATATTAGTATTTCAGGAATGTGCTCCACATGCATTTTTTATTTGTTATTTCTTATTGCAGATTATGTAGTGATATTTTCAGGAGTTTTATGTTTATATAGTATGATATTCTCTCTGGTTCGTTTCTTCTAATGGCTCATATGAATATTATAATTTTTTTTCCATACTTCATGTGGTTTTATTTCTACCATCTTGTAGGTGCGTGAAATCAATGGGGTCGTTTTGAAATGTTATTGCAGAATTTTACGAGTATTATTTTGTTGTTGATCAAATGATTAAATATCTATTTGGAAGCTTAAACTTGAGGGTTGAATGTCATGTTTGTGTTCTCCTTAAGTTTCAAGGATAGCCTGTCAAAGAAGTTGCAATTGTATATCTAACTTTATTTTCTATCATCCGACATTGAAGGCAACATGTACCAAGTTTTGATTTGCTTGCATATGGTGCTCATCTACACAACCTGTCCCGGGTTGCTTGTTATTGTTTCGCAGCTTCAAACTACACAAGTTCCATAATCACTCTTATTGATTAATTGAAGTGTTCTGCTTTCTGTTTTAATTGTTCGGGTATGCTTTAATGATTCTAGTTGCCAAATCATCTGCACCCATTAATGCAAGCAATGTTGATGATGAATATAGAGTGATAATGAAATATAAACCATTTTCCATTTCATGTTGTAGGAATTGCCCGTTGTTGATGGCTACTTGGAAAGTTGCTCCTGCCTTGGCTGTTAGATGTGCTGCAATACTTAAGCCATCTGAATTGGTAGCTACGTAAGTTATTATTGGGGTACTCGATATTCTTACTTCATTTGGTCCTAAGTTGGTGCTTCATTGGCATCACATCCTCATGTTGACAAGGTTCATTCCTCTTATTTTATGCCAGTATCAATCTCTATATTTGCTTGTCGAATAGTTTTTACATGTGCTAGGCTCCCAATCATGTTGTCTAACAATTCTATAATTGTTTGAAAAAATCCATTTACGGGAAGCAGCGCCACCAGGAGCAAGATCATGACTGCTGCAACTCAACTTGTGAAGATAATAAATGGCTTGATGGAAGGGAGTGTTCTGTCCATGTTTCTTTTTTATTATAAGGTATGTCTTTCTTCCTGTTCGTATAAATATATCACAAAATCTGGGGAGAAACGCGTTTCTCCGTCGCTTCTGGAGAAACGGGGCTTGTTTTGTCGCGCGACATACTTAGCCACCACAACTGGATATCCTTTCCAAAGCTTCAGGATATCCAGAAGCTAGCTTCTGGATATCCAGAAGCTTTGGAAAGGATATCCAGAAGCTTTGGAAAGGATATCCAGAAACCAAATATTTTTTCTGGCTATCCTTTCCAAAGCTTCTGGATATCCATATTCAATGTTCTGGATATCCAGAAGCTTTGGAAAGGATATCCGTAAAAATATTTGGTTTCTCTGATATCCTTTCCAAAGCTTCTGGATATCCTTTCCAAAGCTTCGGATATCCGAGGCGATGAAAGTATATCCAGAAACTGGCTTATTATGTCGCGCGACAAAACAAGCCCCGTTTCTCCAGAAGCACGGAGAAACGCGTTTCTCCCCAGACCGACTCTAAATATATATACTCACGCGCAGGGAGGAATAGAGAGATGAACAAAACACCCCATATGAACAAAACACCCCATATGAATTGGCACTTGAGAATGTAATGATTTATTTGCAAAGTAGCCTGTCCTTCCAGAATCACCCATTCCTTGTGACAGGTTTATCATCAATGCCTGTGAGTTTCATGATGTTATGATCTCTTGTTTGATGGGCAAATTTTCAGATTTAATGTGTATCATGCATAGACGGACCTAGCGAGGGGCAAGCAGGGGCAATTGCCCCCTTCCCCCTTGACTTGACTTTTTTTAGCAAGACAACTATGCTTCACTCTATAAATACAACTATACACCCTCCGTCCCACTAAAAAAATACACTTTTGTTTAGATACGGGAATTGAACTTTTATTTTTGACATGGGGATTAAGTGCAAGTGGTCTAAGTGCTCTGAGTATGAAAAATATGGTAGGAAAGAGAAAATTGGGTAGAAAATAGTAAGTGAATAGCTGTTGTGGATATGCAAGTGTCTTATTTGTGAATATGCAAGTGTGTCTTATTGAATAAAGAAGTATTAAAACATTTTCATTTTAGAAAAGTGAAACTTTTAATGAGACATCAAAGAGGTAAAAGAGTAACTTTTAGTGGGAGGAGGAAGTATATTTTGAAGTATAATGTTTTATATTTACGATTATCTATTGGCATGCGTGATTTTAGATGTTAAACAATTATATATGTTGAATCTTTTGGTACGTTTAATTATGTTATACACGTGTGTGTTGAATCGTACGAGAGATCAATGGATGTCTTATTGTCACTATAAAGCAGATACTTGACTATATTTATGTCTAAAGTTGTATTATATATGAAAAACAATCAAAAATAAAATAAAATTGGGGGTGCTGCCCCAAACCCCCATTCACCATTCCTTTACTCCAATTTTTCCCCATGCCTCCTTTCCTTCAATTCCTCCGTCTGCTACTGGTATCACGGCTAATGTAATCATCTTAAACGAAGGCACAGATATTGTTAACTCCCCAATTGATAATTTATTCCATTTCATCTTTTTAACGAGTTACAATTATATTTATGATGTGTGCGTGTTTTTTTCAGGAAGGCATTGTAGCAGAGCTTTTTATTTTTGACAAACTTGCCAAGTTGGCCAAGAGGATCAAGATTTCACACTTTGATTTTGGATTGTGTATTGATCTCCTTAATTAATTGCACATCGATGATATTTGTCGATTTTTCCCCACAGTGATTAATGTACATTTCTCTACCAAATTCCTTCACTTCAGTTTGACTTATTACTCTTAGCCATTACCCTCTCAATCCAATATTTAGTTTTCAGCTTGTAATAGACTAAAAAGGAAAGTAACACTTATAATGGGATAGAGGGAATATAAGGTGATCAATATGCAATTATTTAGATTCACGTTTCACCAAACACTGCTAGTATATTACTTCTAGACAATGTTTTGTTTGTTCCTATATCTTTTGTATTTGCAAATGGAAACCATTGTATCTCACTTAAAAAGAAGCCTATAACTCGGTGGCAAGTTTTTGCTTTACTAGTTTTGTAGTCAAGCCAACTTGTCGTAATCCTTCCTCTTGTTGGTGTATCTAGAAAATGGTACTATCTTTAGAATCCTAGAGGATTTTGATTTCCATCGATCGACAATAATGAGAAGACATTGTTTCTAGGAATTTTACTTTTATGTAATGATGTGAGGTACTACGTTTCATTAGTTCTTGCAAGCATTCATGTCTCTTACATGTCACTTGAATTTACCTATAAATATCAAACCTATCTCCCTTCTCATTCTTTTATTACCCTCAAGCTTTGAAACTGCACTTTTACAGAGAGAAAAAACTTTGCTCAGCTTTCCTTGAGAGTTCTTTCATGTTTATTCCTTTCGTAAGTTGATTTCTCCCTTTTTCCTTCTTTATCTCTTTGTACCTTTTTGTTTCTTAGAATGTGATGACGCCACAACTTTCTGGGTCTCACTGTGTATGAGGATATCTGGCATATATATGAAGTTTGTACTTATAACACAACAAAGACAAGAATCACTGTTAGAAACCAAGTCAGAGTTTAATACACCTCAGCTCCTCGGGTGTGAGAGTAAGATCTCTGAGGATGCATAACTGAGAGTGAGACTTGGAATGTCATATTGAGTTGTGTGCTAGGGTTTTGATAATGTGTCTTACAATAGTTATTTTCTAGATAATGTTTTGTTTGTTCCTATATCTTTTGTATTTGCAAATGGAAACCATTGTATCTCACTTAAAACGAAGCCTATAACTCGGTGGCAAGTTTTTGCTTTACTAGTTTTGTAGTCAAGCCAACTTGTCGTAATCCTTCCTCTAGTTGGTGTATCTAGAAAATGGTACTATCTTTAGAATCCTAGAGGATTTTGATTTCCATCGATCGACAATAATGAGAAGACATTGTTTCTAGGAATTTTACTTTTTAAGTAATGATGTGAGGTACTACTTTTCATTAGTTCTTGCAAGCATTCATGTCTCTTACATGTCACTTGAATTTACTTATTTACTTGCTCCGTCCGTTCGATAACAAATGTTACCAGCGCCAATAATTCAAAATTTAAAACTTTTCGTCGGTTCATGATTCAAGAGAAACGGTGTGTGGGCTCATTAATATGGGTCGACCCGTATAGTTTGGCCTATAAATATCAAACCTATCTCCCTTCTCATTCTTTTATTACCCTCAAGCTTTGAAACTGAACTTTTACAGAGAGAAAAAACTTTGCTCAGCTTTCCTTAAGAGTTCTTTCATATTTATTCCTTTTCGTAAGTTGATTTCTCCCTTTTTCCTTCTTTATCTCTTTGTACCTTTTTGTTTCTTAGAATGTGATGACGCCACAACTTTCTGGGTCTCACTGTGTATGAGGATATCTGGCTTATATATGAAGTTTGTACTTATAACACAACAAAGACAAGAATCACTGTTAGACATCAAGCCAGAGTTTAATACAACTAGGTCCTCGGGTGTGAGAGTAAGATATCTGAGGATGTATAACTGAAAGTGAGACTTGGAATGTCTTATTGATTTGTGTGCTAGGGTTTTAATAATGTGTCTTACAATAGTTATTTTCTACTTACCTTGTCCATGTGGACAAAGGTTGATATTTTAGTAAGTGAGAGCTGATGATAATGTCAGCCCTGTAGTATATCTTTGTTTTTTGACATAGGACACATGTCCGCGCCTGTTGGACTTGTACAATAAAGTAAGATTTATTGTAAAGGGATGTATTTCGGTTTCGACTCTCGCGGTCATAATGCCCGCAATCTTGACTCTAGCGATCTAAGTGTTCAAGTGTTCACACGATAGTCCACGTCGTACTTGGCCTTTGGAGCAGATCGAGGTTTGGCCCCGATCTAAAAGGTCTGGGCTCATCAGTGGCCCCTAGCTTCGAGCGAGGATTTAGAGGATTCATTCATGGTCTGAGCGAAGAGCTATGTATGCGAGGCTCGGTCCGCGGTCAGATCGTCTTCGAGGTCACAAGTGTTGTGTTTTTTCACTGATCTTGCTTAGACTCACTTCCTATGACACGTGGGGAGCACGTGAGGGGAGTTTGTTAGAAGTTGGTAGAAGCTTTGAGCTGCTTCCCGAATTTCATAGGGCGCCATAAATGCCCATCGCCAATAATTCGAAGGGCGCCATACATGCACTGCGCCAATAATTCGAAATTTAAAACTTTCCGTCGATTCATGATTCGAGAGAAACAGCGTGTAGGATCATTAATACGGTTCGACCCGTATAGTTTGGCCTATAAATATCAAACCTCTCTCCCTTCGCATTCTTTTATTACCCTCAAGGTTTGAAACGAACAGAAAAGATAGCGGATCATTGAAGCACGTCTTCAAGAACTTATAGTCTGTTTTGATACCTCAAAACTAAAAATCTCTTTGTTGAAATATTTATTTTTAGGAGATGTTTATTAGTTCTTTTTTGTTTTTTTACTTTCCAGGATTTTTTTAGCTTTAAATTAATAGATGACTTAATGACATTATATTTTTCTTCAATTAATTGCCTTTAAAATTTATTTTCTTAAATTAATCTTCGTAGTTATAGTCACTTTTTGTATTATCATCTTAAATTAATCTTTGTAGTTAATGCAATCATCTTAAACGAAGGCACATTGATTGTTGTTAACTCCCCAATTGATTGTCTGTTTATTCCCTTCCATCTTTTTAACGAGTTACAATTATATTTATGTTGTGTGCGTGTTTGTTTCAGAAAGGCGTTGTAGCAGAGCTTTATTTTTTACAAACTTGCCAAGTTGGCCAAGAAGCTCAAGATTTCACACTTTGATTTTGGATTGTGTATTGATCTCCTTAATTAATTGCACATCGGTGATATTTGTCGATTTTCCCCCACTGTGATTACTGTTCATTTCTCTACCAAATTCCTTAACTTCAGTTTGACTTATTACCTCTGTTCTAAAAGACCCCGCCTAAGGGCGCCTAGGCCCCGCCTAGGCGCTAGGCCCCTCTTCAACGCCTAGTTCTAAGCCCCGCCTAGGTCCTGACTAATCCCGACTAATCCCGATTAGTCCCCGACTAGTCCCCGCCTAGGCGCTAGGCCCGGCTCCGCCGCCTAGCATCCGCCTAGCGCTTTTTAGAACCTTGCTTATTACTCTTAGCCATTACTCTCTCCATCCAATAATAAATTTTCAACTTGCAATAGACCAAAAAGGAAAGTAACACTTATAATGGGACAGAGGGAATATAAAAATAAGCTCTCTCGGTGACCAATATGCAATTGTTTAGATTCACGTTTCACCAAACACTGCTAGTATATTGGTTCTGGATAATGTTTTGTTTGTTCCTATTTCTTTTGTATTTGCAAATGGAAACCATTGTATCTAACTTAAAAAGAAGCCTATAACTCGGTGGCAAGTTTTTGCTTTACTAGTTTTGTAGTCAAGCCAACTTGTCGTAATCCTTCCTCTAGTTGGTGTATCTAGAAAACAGTACTATCTTTAGAATCCTAGAGGATTTTGATTTTCATCAACAATAATGAGAAGACATTGCTTCTTGGGATTTTACTTTTAAGTATTGATGTGAGGTACTACGTTTCATTAGTTCTTGCAAGCATTCATGTCTCTTGCATGTCACTTGAATTTACTTGCTCCCTCTGTCCGATAACAAATGTTACCAAACTTGAATGCACGAGAATCAAGGAATAGTATAATGTTGATAGCGGAGTAATTGTGTAACTAAGTATGAAATATGGTAATGAGAGGCTAATTTTGTATTTCATGAAAAGGGAAACTGTTAGGGATGCACCTGTTCCGAATTTGCCTTGGAACTTTTATGTAGATGTTTTTGCGGATAGCCTTATTTTGCTACGTGGATTTGGCGCGGTGAACAAGAAAGAGGGGCCATTCAAAACAAATGGTAAGAAGGATGAGTCCATTTTGGGGGAAACTTGTTTCTCCATAAGTTATAAAAAGTTCACTTTCTAATTTTGAGTTTCGAGCGTAAAACATTGAGTTTCGAGCTTAAAACACTGAGTTTAGACGTTAAAATACCTAGAAGTTAAAACATCGAGTTTAGGCGTTAAAACACCGAGTTAAGGTTAGTAACTAAAACATCGAGTTTATGTCTTAAAACATCGAGTTTATGTCTTAAAACACTGAGTTTTTGCCTTGAATTTTTTAAAAACAAGACTTTTTATAAGTTTGGGGGAAACAGAGTTCCCCCAAAATTTTCTGAAGAAGGATAACACAAGAAGGTAAAAAATATTCTCGTGATCTAACCATATTCTCGATGTAGATTTTATTATTATTGATTATGATAGTAGCACATTGAGATATCCGATGCAAGTTTTCCTTATGTTACCCGTCATACTCTCCTATTTCAAGTTCTCACATCATTATAATTTACATCCTTGTACTCAGCTTACACTTTTTTTCACAAGCATATTATTGTCGGGGGAATTATAATATGGGGAGAACTATTTATTTGAAATTTACAAAAAAAAATTCTTTAAAATTAATAAAATATGGGTAGGGGGCCACAGGGGAATTTTTACTAATTTTTAATAGATCAGATGAAGTAACATATTTTCCCGTCCTTAAAAAATGGGTTCACATTAAATTTAGTGATCAATTAATTAAATTTTGACCAAAACATTATGAAAATAACGTGTTTAAAAAAAAAAGCCTTATTTTCCTAATCTAAAGTTTTAATTTCTTATCTATATTATAAATGGAACCCCCCTTTTGAACAGTTCTATGAACAGTTCCAAAGGGGGAAATTTTCATTTTGCTCTCATACATTTGTTCCTTTCCCATTTTGCCCTTAAAAAAAAATTAAAAAAAAATTAAAATAAAAATTTTTAAAAAAAATTAAAAAAAAAAATTGCGTGGCCTTGGATACGAGCATGTGCTAGTAATATTATAAAAGACAGCTAATTAAAACAAAACTATAGAAAAATAGAGTTTAAAAAAATACATGTAAAATTACAACACTTTGGCGCTTTAGGGATCAAATGGGCCAGTGCAGCGGGCTTATCCGACCCAATATACAAAGATAAAAAAATGGGCTATGTGGCGTAAATTGACAAACATTTCGGCCCAATATACAAACATTAACAAATGGGCTGTGGGGCGTCAGATGAAATAACGATGTTGATTGCTTAGCTTGCACGCTGCTTCCCAAACGGTCGAAATCCTTCTCTGTATATACCCTCTCGTTCCGTCTCTCTCTCTCATTCCCTCGCTTTCTTCTCTCTCTCACACACACATACACACAGAGTCCAATCCGCCTTTCCAAACTCTCAGTTCCGTTCATTTCCACTTTTCTCCTCTCAAGATTCGTGCCTGGGCAAAACTCGCCGTTTAACAAATGACGACGGTCACTTCCGGTGATGTTCAGGATATTGTTTTAGGGCTCTCTTCCGATTCCGATACTCGAGAGGTAACTTCATGAGATTACTTTGACTTAGGGTTTATTTTGATTTTGTGAAATTACTTTGAATTTGGGTTTGTTTTGATTTTGTGAAATTACTTTGAATTAGGGTTTATTTTGATATTGTGAAATTACTTAGAATTAGGGTTTATTTTGATTTTATGAAATTAGAAGGGGATTATGATTTGATGCCACACTGTATGAATCAGAAAACCCCTATCTCGTTTTTATTTCAATGGACAAATTCTAGTTAGTTTATGATTTGAAATGTTTTGCTTGTGTTATGATTTGAATTTTTTATCTATACATCATGAAGAGTACTCCTTCTGTCCCACATGTCTTCCTTTTTGTTGTCCTCTTAGAGTAATTTTCTTTTATGGGAAGTTTATTTTTGTGCATAAAATGTTTTGTTCATGTCTTCTCTGGTGCGAGGTAAACAAAGATAAGTGGTCCTTTGTTTAATTTACTTCTTAGAGTAATTTGAATTCGAGTATGAATTAGTCGCCGACACCTTTTAGCTGTTAGACGACCATTTTTACACGAGGGAACGGTCGTACTGTGGTGAGTTCTCTTTTTAGATATCATGTGAAATTTCATGGAATATTCTTTTTTCAATATTCATCTAATATTTAAATGATTTGGCGAGGCCTAGTGCTTCAATACATGAGGTGGAAACGAGCTTGAGTGAGAACAGTGATTGTCAATTGGATTTCAAGGAGGAGGTGTTTAGCTACATCTTGATGCTTCATTCTCTTCTTGATTTTCCCCATAGCTTCTCTCATGTCAGGTAAACATAGGTATGTAGTCCTTTTTTTTTTTACTTGTCAGAGTTATTTGTATTTGATATACTTTCTGGAACTTGTTAAGAACGCAGTCATGTTTTTTAGATATCATGTGAAATTTCATGGAATATTCTTTTTTCAATATTCATCTAATATTTAAATGATTTGGCGAGGCCTAGTGCTTCAATACATGAGGTGGAAACGAGCTTGAGTGAGAACAGTGATTGTCAATTGGATTTCAAGGAGGAGGTGTTTAGCTACATCTTGATGCTTCATTCACTTCTTGATTTTCCCCATAGCTTCTCTCATGTCAGGTAAACATAGGTATGTAGTCCTTTTTTTTTTACTTGTCAGAGTTATTTGTATTTGATATACTTTCTGGAACTTGTTAAGAACGCAGTCATGTTCAACTTCTCGCTGTATTTTCCAAATTTGAGTTGTCAGTTGTTAAATATACAGGATGGTGTGCAGCAGTTCCTTTTCGCTGTTGGATAACTACCCATGATCGCGGTCTTAAGTTTGCTTAATCATGCTATAATTTGACAGGTTTGACTTATTTTGTGTTTTAAAAGTATTTTCTAATTATTTTACATGACACGTTTATTTGTATTCAAGGTTACAACTAAAATTTTAGGGGTGCTTATGATGGGAGTGCGGTAATAGAGCAGCTTCTTGAGCAGGTTTAACTACCTTTGCAGCTGAAATATAACATTTTCTTGTTACATTGGTTACTCAAACTGTACCATCTCAGGTACATGCAAGCACGCGGAGGTTGCCAAAGTTTCTGCCAAGACTGTTTGAATTGTTGTACAATGTGCAGATGATGGTAAGTTTTTAGGTAAATGTTTAGTGGCATGATGTTAATTTGATTGGTTACATAGCCTTGAGCCAGAAACATCTTGGAATTAGTAGTATTTGAATTCTTTCTGGAAGGAAATGTTAAAATTGAGCACCCTTCTTTTGTCTGGTAACGGTATCAAGTATTTAACGGATGTTGCCAAAATTTGTTTTTGCCAAGACTGTTCAATTTGCTGTACAACGTCCATAAATGACAAGTTTTTAGGTGAGTATTTAATGACCATGATGGTAAGTTGATAGACTACTTGGCCTCAAGTCAGCTACATCTTGGAATCAGAAGTATTTGAATTCTATCAGTTTGTTTAGTACCGTTTTGCATCACCTTCATGCATTTGATTATTTTCTTTTGTTATATTAATATCGGATCAAATTACAGTCACACCTTTGCTTGCTTAGTAGGTGGTTCTACAGCAATCATAAGGTCTTTAAGGTGTAATTGTACAACGGTGAAGGAAATAAATTGTCAAATTGGGCACCCTTCTCTTGCTTGCCGGTAAGGAAAAAGTATTCATGAATCTATGGGAATTTTTAGGTTGGTTATTTTTATTATAGTTTCTGATACCACTGAACATACTTGCTTTGATCTAAGTATTTCATTTGATATGAATGCCACGTAATTCTGATTTTGTACTGCTTGCTGGCCAGAGCTTGCGTCTTCAACCTGTTGTTAAATTTCAATTCAGTCACATATGGGATGTCTTAAAGGATGTTCCAAGCTTTCAGGCCGAGTATGGAGTATTCTCTGACAAAATTTAGCTGTTAGCCAATATCATTTCACACGAGGAAACATGTGTACTATGAGTTCTCTCTTTAGCTATCACATCTTGGACTATACACGTGTTTCAATTTGCAGGAATATAATGTGTATATTCATCTACTATTTAAATGATTTGGTGATGCCTGGTGCTTTTCTATACATGGGAAAGGTGGAACCGAACGTGAATGATTACAATGGTGGTCAATTGATTCCCGAGGAGATGTTTCGCTGCATCATGATGCTTCACTCCCTTCTCCATAGGAGATTTATTTTCCTGATGAAATTAGAGAAGAAAATTAAAAGGTTTTGTTCATATTTTCTCTCATGCCAGGTAAACATAGACAAGTAGTCCTTTGTTTTTTACTTGTCCTAATAATTTGTAATTAATATACTTACTTTCTGGATATTGTTAATCATACCGTTACGTATAACTTCTCCTTGTAATTTCAAGGGATGAGGGAAAAATTTAGCTGACATTAACATGAATGCTACCTTAACAATTGTACATGTTAGGATACTCATTTCATTTATTGTATAATTATAATGACAGCAAAATGGATTGAAAACTTTGTGTATGGGGGCATGTCTGTTTGTGAGGTCAGACCGGTTTTGTTCTTTGTTGATGCAAAGTATCAGCTTCTTTTCTGACGAGGACCAAATGATGGACTAGTTCTACACACTAACATTCACTCATCCAGTAATGCATGTTTTCATGCATTATTCATAAAAAACTTTGAGGTTCTATTTGACATGCAGAGTAATGCGTATTCAACTAAAGACTTCCCGTTATATTGCATTTGCTTAGCATCTAGATCACTTTTTCTTCTCAGAAAAGAAAATATTTTTTTTCCAATGTCTAACTCAAATGATGAAGCACAAGGCGATTTTATTTGTTGGTATTTACTGTAAAAAAAAGAAGAAGCTAAACTCGAACATATTACTTCTATTTGAGTCAACTTAGCGTAATCTTTTCTCAAACATATAACTTCTACTTCAGTAATCTTTATATGTCCATTTACAATCATGATAAGATGTAGTTTTGGAGTGTTTTTTTTTTTTTTTGCAAGTATTGAAGGATGTGAAGTCAGTGTTATACTCTTTTTTTTTATATTTATCTAATATTTAAATGATTTGGTGAAGCCTGATGCTTCAATACATGGGAAAGATGGAAACGAGCTTGAGTGAGAGCAGTGATGGTCAACCGAATCCCAAGGAGGTGGCTGTATCTTGACGCTTCATTCCCATTCTTGATGTACTTTCTGGAAAATGTTAACCACACAGTCATGTATAACTTCTTCTTGTACTTTTCAGGGATGAAGGAAAAATGTATGGCAAAATGAATGAGTATTAACACATACTTGTTAAAGGATGGTCTGAATATGGGTTGTCAAACGTTAATTACTCATTTTGCTGGGCAGCAGTTCCTCCTGTTGTTAAAGGATGGTAACTACCCATGATCGGTGTCTAAAAGTTGCTTAATCATGCAACATTTTGACAGGTTTGACTTGTTTTATGGTTTTAAAGTATGTTCCAGTTATCTTACGGGGCACAGTTATTTTGTATTCATGGTTACATCTTCATTTTTTAAGGGGTGCTGATGATGGGAGTGCGGTAACAGATCATCTTCTTGACGTAATACAAGGAGCTTGATCAAATAAGTACTTGGAGTACCACAGTGACTTGGTATGTTCTGATTCTAGCACGCTTTTATTTGTTTGACGTGGCATATAGATGCTCGTGTGAATGCACATTGTTTTCAGGAGGGATATAAACACAGATGATAAGTGTGGAACCTTGACCAATGCATATTGTGGACTCGAGGAGCTTGTAGCCCTTGTCCTTTGTCCCTAGTTTGAATTCAAAATTGTGTCTTATTTGAGTTAATTTATTTGCCATTTTCCTTTATTTGCGTGTTTGGTCTAATCACATCTTCAATTAGGATCTTGGAGTACTAGGGATTGTTGATATTGTTGATTATGTATTTTATTATTTTGTTGTTGTTTCAAATGATTAAATATAATTTGGAAGCCTAAACTTGAGTGCTGAATGGTATTTTTTGTGTCTCCACATTGACTTTGTATGTTCTGGTTTTAGCATGCTTCTTTTTTAATTATTTGAAACACTGTATATATGCTCGTGTATATGCTTTCAGGTGACGTAAACAGGGATGATAAGTTTGGAACCCACAATGTGGATTGTCGGAGCTTGCAATCCTTGTCTTTTGCCAGGTTAGTATTTCAGGAATGCACTCCGCATGTCTTGTTATATTTTATCCTCATTTTTTAATATATATATACGCATATATATACATACTAGTATATTGCTTCTGGTTAATTGTTCTCTTTAGAAATGCGAAACTTATTTCAGGATGGACCAACACATAATGGGACGGAGGGAGTAGAAAAATAAGCTTTCTCGGTTTTCAATATGCATTTTGTTTAGACTCATGTTTTACCAAATACTACAAGTATATTGCTTCTGGATAATTATTCTCTTTGTTCCTATTTTTTTATTTGCAAACGGAAACCATCGTAATAGGGCTTAACTTAACAAGAAGCCCTATTTTGATATGCAGTTTGTTAGACTCATGTTTTACCAAATACTACAAGTATATTGCTTCTGGATGACTATTCTCTTTGTTCCTATTTTTTTATTTGCAAATGGAAACCATTGTAATAGGGCTTAACTTAACAAGAAGCCTCGAAATTGGTAGGAATTTCTTTCTTTACTAGTTTTGTAATCAAGTCAACTTGTCGTAATCCTTCCTCTAGTTGGTGTATCCAGAATACTGTTATATCTTTAGAATGCTAGAAGATATTGATTTCCATCATCAATAATGAGAAGACATAGTTTTCGGGATCTTACTTGAGTATTGATGTGAGGTCCTGTGTTTCTTTGGACCAGTATAAGTTTTGTAAGCATTCAGGTCTTTTACCTGTCACTTGAATTCATATATGGCTTCTTTTGGAATGTGTTACAGGGGATATTCCAGCTGGCCACTACAGAAGATGACGATGTTGCTGTGGAAGCCACTCGTGGACCCCTACCTCGCAATGGAGGCAAAGATTGGGCCACAACTACTGGGTTATATATCGTGCAAGGTTCTTGCAAGTTATTGCTGTAAAGCTATGTATATGATTTGGGTATGACAACTGCAATCTTCACTTCATGCCATGTTTTTGGCTCCCTAAGGTCTATCGTTGGTGTTTGTGCTTGTTGAAACCGTTACATTTATCTACTTCTACTATCATCATGTCAGAGATGTTGCAAGAAGTTCATTTAAGATTTGAACAATGTAGACCTAACTTTATTAAAGTTGCTCTGTATTCAGAAGTGACAAGGTTTGATTTCGCTTTGACATACCCCATCACATTGGATATGGCTCATTTAGGAGACTACCTTTCATTGTAAACCTCTTCTGCAGTAATAAGATCAAAGACGTATTTACTCTTTCTGCTTGCATGCAGGTAGTAAAGAGAAAGGCAGAACTGGCAAAACTTGAAGCAATTGATTGTGGAGACCCTTATATGATGCAGCCTGGGATATGGTACGTGTTTGGCACATCTCTAATTGCGTTTCCATTTTCTCTTTTGGAAGACAAGGATACTTTAGTATATGAATAATTGGCGTAAATTTTGTCTTTGTTCATCTCCTTTAGGACTTCTGGATGTTTTAAATGCATGGCAAATCTCGCTGAAGCTTTGGCGCAAGTCAAGATTACCCAGTTGTTATTCCAACGGACACATTTAAGTGTCATATTAACACAGAACTCATTGGTGTTGTTGTGCAGATTAGTCGTTGGTACATTTTATTTTTTCTGTTCATGACCAATTACTCTCACCTCCCCTTCCCCCCCCCCCCCTCCCAATTTAATTGACTGTTTTGCTTCATTTCACTAAAATCTTATTCCGTATATCTCTATGTTGGCCACCAACTTCTGCTCAGCACTCGTTAGTATAATATAAATACTACCCCCTCCGTCCCTACAAAGTGACATTTACTAAACACATAAATTAAGAAAATGGGTTTCCTTTTACAATTGTCCTGGTTATTTGTTATGGTTTTGCTACAATGCAAATTTCAGCCGGTGAGTAGACTCTTCAGCTACATGAACATTTCCTTCTATTTATTCATTTCCCCTATATATTATATATTTATTCTTTTTATTATCAATATTTTTTTCTTCTTCTCTTCTTTTCAATTTCTGAATTTTGTTCCTACTTATTTCTTCTTTTAACTTATTTTTTTCTTACATCATTTCTTTCACGATGGGGTTGGCAACAATTCCCATCCAAGATGTTTGCATTTCTCCACTCCATAGGCTAAATTTTGTTGTACTACCCCTTTCTTAGAATGAACGTTCATTTTCATTTTTGATCAAGAACAAAAATGAAAATTTATTTTAGAACGTAGGATAAATAAAGGAATTGGAGTTTACAAGTACGAGAGAAACTGAAGTTTTAGACAGTACACAAGCCACTAAACTCATGTAAGTTAAGTCACTTGTAACAAGTATGAAGTAATAAACTCCATAGGTGATAGGCGGATGATTTCATAATAATATGCATATAGAACGAACCAGGATATTTCTTCAAGGTGCCCTTTTTGTAATCGAAATTTCACTTAGCACTATTTATTTTTCCTAATCTATTTGATATTTGGTTAATGTTCTCCTTGAGTGGGGACTAATATGAAGAAAATATTATTTGATATTTGGTTAATGTTTTCCTAATATGTACATACAAACTCACACACATGTATATATTATTCTTGGTGTTTAATGCTATGTTTTTTCTAGTCTATCACAGGTATTGTGCTTGTTAATCTACAGAACATTGAAGACGATAGGTACCAAGTTTTGATTTGCTTGCTTATGATGTTCAACTATACAACTGTCTTAGTTGCTTGATATGGTTTCAGTACTATTCCAATTTCACTGGTTATGTGCTCACTCTTATTGATTAATAGAAGTTTTCCGCTTTTTGTTTTAATTGACCGGGTATGCTATAATGATGATTCTAGTTGTTAAATCAATTGCATCCATTAAGGCAAGCATTGATGATAATGAATATAGATTTTAGATTGAAAAATAAACTCTTTTCCATTTCATGTTGTACGAATTACCTTTGTTGATGGTGACATGGATAGTTGCTCTTGCCTTGGCTGCTGGATGTGCTGCAATATTTAAGCCATCTTAATTGGCATCTCTGCAAGTCATTATTGGTCCTTATCTCCTCTCTTCACTCATAGTGATACCAATTTTATCATATATTTATTATTTACTATCATCCCCATGTTGACAAGGTTTTTTCTCTTAAATTATGCGAGTAGCAATCTTTAGTTTTGCTTGCCAGTAGTTTTTTAACAGACGCTAGGCTTCTGATCATGTTGTCAAATGATTTTATAATTGTTTGACGGATTGATTTACGGGATGCAGAGCCACAGGAAGCAAGATCGCGACTGCTGCAACTCAGCTTGTGAAGGTATAACATGGCTGGATGGAGTGGCGTCTTTCTGTCCGCATTTTTTATGTATGGCTTTCTTCCAACTAGTACATATATACTGACACGCGCTGAGAGGAATAGAGAGCTGAATAAAACACCCTTGATATGCGTCAGTGGCGGAGCCAGAAATTTTGGTAAAGGGGGGCAGGATTATTTTGAGTACAAAATATTATAATCTAATAACTAAATCTAGTTTAAAGGGGTGGGGGCAAAAAGTTAATATAGTGCTATTTCTTCTTAGTACAAGGGGGGGGGATATTAATTTTAAAGGTGAAAAGAATATTTATAAATTATCTAGTACAAAATTTGTGCATTTAAATTAACGAAGGAGGGCATTGCTAAGTCTGCTAGAGGTAGCACGGCAATCGGCCCCCTTTATTATTGCCTTGACTCCGCAAAGTCACTACTGCCACTACCTACTTTTTACGTAATCACTGTGATAAGTCTGCTAGAGGAAGTATGGCTATCCGGGGACCTTTAGGACAGCATTTAATCAGAAAACATAGATTCTCGGGATTTTATTTTAAGAAATGATGCGAGGTCCTGTGTTTCTTTGGACCAATGTAAGTTTTTGTCAGCATTCAAGTCTTTTACCCATCACTTGAATTCATGTATGGCTTCTTTGGAATTTGTTACAGGGGATATTCGAGCTGCCACTACAGAAGATGTTGATTGTTGTTGTGGACGCCGGTTGAAGAGCTCTTTCTCGCAATTGAGGCAAAGACTGGGCCACAGGCCCGTAGCTACTGTATCTTACCCGTTCAAAGTTCTTGTGAACTATTTGATCTGTTACCTGAACCCAAGCACTCTCTATTGTAATATAACAAGCTCACACCAATGAGAATGATAGAACAATTAAAATGAAGAACAAACGGGCACAAAACAATATGGGAACTTTGTTGTTTGTATTTATTGATCTCTCTCTTACCACTTAGTACAATACAAAAGGTATAAGAGGCTAAATAAAGTTCACTGTCACTTCCCTTTTTCCCCTCTACCTATTTATTGATAAAATGGTTTACAAGGGCTTTCCCACGTAGTCAACATGGAGATAATGTTTCACCTAAATAGCCTGGGATCTCGAACAGAAATATAACTGCTCCAGCTATTTTTTGTGGTAGACGTGCTAACAAACTTGGGTACTTTGCAAGTCTACGCCAACCAATTGACTTGGTCTACACGTGCTCCATTTAACCCTCAGCTATTTTAGAATGTACCAAAGATCGTCCCGGATCACTATTGCTGCAAAGGTATGTATCTGACTTGGATATGATATCTGCAACTTTACCTTCATGCCATGATTTTTTCTCCATTAAAGTCTATCATGGGTGTTTGTGCTTGTTGAAACAGTTACATTTATCCACTTATACTTTACTTATGGATCCTTCAATTTGAACATGAGAACAATGGAAGTCCAAACTGTAGCCTGTCAGAGAAGTTGCAAGAAGTTCCTGTAACATTGAGCAATGTAAACCTAACTTTATTATAATCACCCCTCATTGAAAGGTGATAAGTTTTGATTTTGCTTGACATATCCCATCTTATTGAATATGGTTTATTTTGGAGATAACCTATCATTCTAAACCTCTTTTTCTCTAATTAGATCAATGGAGTATTTACTCTTGCTGTTTGCATGCAGGTAATTTATTGTAGAAGAAATTGATTGTAGAAGACCCATAGATTAAGAAGCGTGGGATATGGTATGTCCTTGGCACCTAACTAGTTTCTTTTCCATTTTATATTTTGGATGACAAGCAGACATGAAATAATCTGCAATTTACTTTAATATATTGAATGTTAGCGTAAAGGTTTGTTCCGTTCATTTCCTACATGAAGACGTTGCTGGATGATTTGAATACTTGGCAGATCTAGCTGTAGCTTTGGATCCAAAGCAAAGTGACCCATTGCTCTTCCAATGGACACATTTAAGTGCCATGTTTTAAAGAAACCCATTGGTGTTGGGGGGTTGATTAGTCCTTGGTCATTTTACTTTTTCGAATCAAGGCCAACCCTTAATGGACTGTTTTGCTTCATTTACCTAAAATCTTATTCCTTATGCCTATATGTTGGTCCACCTACTTCTACTCATCTCTCAGTAGTATAATATGGATTCTACCCCCTTCGCCCCTATATAAGTGAACACATAAGTTAAGAAAATGGTTTTTATCCATACAACCGACCTGGTTATTTGTTATGGTTTTGCTGCAATGCAAAATTCAACTGTTTCCATGTTCTTTCTTATTGATTAATAGGAAAAGTCTTGGTTTTTAGTTTCAGCTGAGTGGCTGGGCTTTAATGACAAGGTTAGTTGTTAAACTATCTCCCAGTGTTGATGATTGATTTAGACTTAGATAGAAATATAAATTGCTTGTCGTTTCATATTGTATGAATTCCTATTTGTTGATGACAACATGGAAAGTTTCTCTTCCTTGGCTACTGGAGGTGTTAAGTCATCTGAATTAGCATCTATGATAGTCGTGAGTGGTCGATATCTACTTTCTGCATTCCTAATAATAGCTATTTTTCTATATATTGAGTTGGGTGAACTTTGTAGAGAGGTCATGAGTGCTGCCGCTTGTGAAGGTATTACGTGTCTGGATGGATGGCGTGTTTCTGTTCACGTAGTTCGTTGGGGAATTAACATGTCCTCTGTTTGGCCTTTATGAGTTGGCACTTGAGAATGTAAGGATTAATTTTCCTTAGTCTCCTATTCTTTCTTAATGCATAAAATTTAAGATGGTGGCCTTCAAGTTCTAATCCATATCATATGACTTGAAGTTCTAATCCATATCATATGACTTGATCTGTATCATGACTCATGCAATCATCTTTTACAAAGGCACACTTGATTATTGTTAACTCACAAGCGATTGTCTGTTTATTCCCTTCCATCTTTTTAGCTAGGTACATGCAAATTTATGCTTCATACCTTTGTTTCAGGAAGGCATTGTAGTAGAATTTTTAGGCAAACTTTTCAAGTCGACCAAGAAGATTGAGATTTCAGACCCCTTGGAGAAAGGTTGTAGACTTTGCCCGGTGGTTAGTCGCCAAGTAAATCAATGTTGTGAAACACAAAATTTCCTTTTTCATCATGATTTTTAGAAATCAGCTCTTTCGCCACAATGATGCCGTGTGTATTTGTGTGCTTTAAGAGAAAAATATCCTTTGGTGTTTATTTACTAACTTGTAATATCGTGTGTATATATGTGTGTGTAAAAGGAAAAATATCCTTTTGATTTAAAAAAAAAAATGGCACACCTGATTGTTGTTAACATTTCAGACATCATATGCTTTGTGTGTTTGTTTCAGGAAGTCATTGTAACAGAGTTTTTAGACAAACTTGTCAAGTGGACTAAGAAGATCGAGATTTCAGACCCCTTTGAGGAAGGTTGTAGGCTCGGCCCTGTGATTGGTAGTGACCAGGTAAACAATGTTGTGAAACACCAAATATCCTTTCTCTTCATGTTTTTTAGAGATCAATTCTTTTTCAAAATAATGTTGTGTGTATTTGTGAGCATTAAGATAAAAATATCCTTATGGTGTTCATTTAATAACTTGTATCATCGTATATATTAATATATATAAGAGAAAAACCTAGAAGACACAAAACTCGACCATGATGCTATGTCAGGTATCAAATTGATACCCACTACACCGTACCAGTGAAATTTAAGCTTTATTTTAGAAAATAGACCCCTCTTTATGGAAAAACTAAAAAATAGGACTCTTTATTGGATGTTGGTATAGTATAATAGTATAATTTTTTGGAAAAAGAGAATGCACAAGTCTATTTGCAAATATATTTCGGTATAGGAACATGATTTATCTTTATTGAGCTTAGTTTTTAGTTGTCTTTTAGTTGTCCTTGCAGTATCTAGTACCTTCTTATTTTGACCTATGAAAACGGGTAAATGTCAAAATCTATTATCTCAACAGCTAAGAGTGAAGGAGCAACTATCTTGTGTGGCGGGGAACCCTCCAAAGGTACGACCATTGTGAAAGTTGATTTCTTAAGTATCGTAGTAAGAGATGACAACTGACTAAATCAATAATAAATCAACAATTGGAGAGGATTTTTATTGAGCCGAGCCAACCGTCATAACTGATGTAACTACATTGATGGAAATTTGGCGAGATGAAGTTTTTGGATCAGTTCTCTGTGTAGAAACATGTTCTACGGAAGAGGAAGCAATTGAAATGATACCCGGTGAGTACACTCTTCTTCTACATGAACATTTCTCTCTCTCTCTCTCTCTCTCTCTGTGTGTGTCATAGAGAGAGAGAGGAGAGAGAGAGATTTCTCCTCTATTTCTCCTCTTTACTTCGTTCAAGTGTTATGCCCTTGCAACTCAGTGGGTATGAAAACGGCACATGTGTTTAGTATTTTTATAGTTATGGCTTGGGTGCTGCTGTAATATCGAAGGATCCGAAAAGATGTGACCTCATATCAAGGGTGAGATCTGCTTCTTTACTTATCTCTCCGCCCAAAAATGAATGTCCAAAAAGTTCCAAATTTACTCTTGAGCAAGAGCAAATTTAATTTTTTTTTGGACATTTATTTTGGGGACGGAGGGAGTAAGAAACTTTACAAGCTCATTGGAGATGGTCTAATTTCATTATCTTTGGATGTGTGTTTCTTCATTTTGGCTTGTTTGGCAGGCTTTCCAAGTAGGGGTTGTTGTTTGGGTCAACTGCTCCATGGGGAGGCAAAAGATGAAGCGATTTTGGTCGAGAACTAGGGAAAGGGTAATCTGAAGAAACCTTTCAAAGTGATTTAAACAGGCAGTGAAATATATATTTTGCTTACTGTTCATCTTTTTGTTTGTGCAGTGGTCTGTATAGCTACTTGAATGTGAAGCAAGTCAGACAACATATTTCTGATGAGCCATGGGGTTGGTATCAATCTATAGATGCTCGTGTGAATGTTTTCAAGAGTGACATAACGCACCATGTAGATTTGCGGAGCTTGCAGCCGTTGTCTTTTGCCAGTTGCGTGCATTTGTTATTTGTGATTTCTTGTCCTTATAGCAGATTATGTAGTACTCCCTCGGTCCCTTAATAATTGTCCAAATTCAAGAAGTTTTTATCCCAAAATGAATGTCTTTTTTGTAAAAATACTTTAATAAAAATATTTATGGATCTTTGCCATTAAAATTATAAAAAAAAATCACACATTTTCAGAATGTACCTTAAATGAAATTTGGACAAGTGGCTCATAAGAACATGAGAAAGTTTCTTTTCCTTACTTCATATGGCTTTATTTCTACTATATCTTAGGTGCATGAAATCAATGGGACTGTTTTAAAATTTAATTGCACCCTTGTCCTTCGCTAGTTAGTATTTCGGGAATGTACTTTACATGCATTTTATTCCTTATTGCAGATTAAATAGTAATATTTTTCAAGAGTTTTATGTTTATACAATATGATGTTCTCTTTGGTTAGTTTCTTCAAATGATTCGTATGAATAGCGAAATTTCTTTCTATACTTCATGTGGTTTTATTTCTACTATATATTAGGTGCGTGAAATCAGTGGGACTGTTATAAAATATTATTTCTACTATATATTAGTATTTCAGGAATGTGCTCCACATGCATTTTTTATTTGTTATTTCTTATTGCAGATTATGTAGTGATATTTTCAGGAGTTTTATGTTTATATAGTATGATATTCTCTCTGGTTCGTTTCTTCTAATGGCTCATATGAATATTATAATTTTTTTTCCATACTTCATGTGGTTTTATTTCTACCATCTTGTAGGTGCGTGAAATCAATGGGGTCGTTTTGAAATGTTATTGCAGAATTTTACGAGTATTATTTTGTTGTTGATCAAATGATTAAATATCTATTTGGAAGCTTAAACTTGAGGGTTGAATGTCATGTTTGTGTTCTCCTTAAGTTTCAAGGATAGCCTGTCAAAGAAGTTGCAATTGTATATCTAACTTTATTTTCTATCATCCGACATTGAAGGCAACATGTACCAAGTTTTGATTTGCTTGCATATGGTGCTCATCTACACAACTGTCCTGGTTGCTTGTTATTGTTTCAGTACAGTTCAAACTTCACAAGTTCCATAATCACTCTTATTGATTAATTGAAGTGTTCTGCTTTCTGTTTTAATTGTTCGGGTATGCTTTAATGATTCTAGTTGCCAAATCATCTGCACCCATTAATGCAAGCAATGTTGATGATGAATATAGAGTGATAATGAAATATAAACCATTTTCCATTTCATGTTGTAGGAATTGCCCGTTGTTGATGGCTACTTGGAAAGTTGCTCCTGCCTTGGCTGTTAGATGTGCTGCAATACTTAAGCCATCTGAATTGGTAGCTCTGTAAGTTATTATTGGGGTACTCAATATTCTTACTTCATTTGGTCCGGAAGTTGGTGCTTCATTGGCATCACATCCTCATGTTGACAAGGTTCATTCCTCTTATTTTATGCCAGTATCAATCTCTATATTTGCTTGTCGAATAGTTTTTACATGTGCTAGGCTCCCAATCATGTTGTCTAACAATTCTATAATTGTTTGAAAAAATCCATTTACGGGAAGCAGCGCCACCAGGAGCAAGATCATGACTGCTGCAACTCAACTTGTGAAGATAATAAATGGCTTGATGGAAGGGAGTGTTCTGTCCATGTTTCTTTTTTATTTTAAGGTATGTCTTTCTTCCTGTTTGTATAAATATATATACTCACGCGCAGGGAGGAATAGAGAGATGAACAAAACACCCCATATGAAAGCATAACTGATGAGAAGTCTGCTTGCTAGAGGGAGTATTGTGATCCAGACACCTTTAGGGCAGTTATTGCTTCTGGATAATTATTCTCTTTGTTCCTATTTTTTTATTTGCAAATGGAAACCATTGTAAAGGGCTTAACATAACAAGAAGCCTGGAAATTGGTAGGAATTTTTTTCTTTACTAGTTTTGTAGTCAAGTCAACTTGTCGTAATCCTTCCTCTAGTTGGTGTATCCAGAATACTGTTATATCTTTAGAATGCTAGAAGATACTGATTTCCATCAACAACAATGAGAAGACATAGTTTTTCGGGATCTTACTTAAGTATTGATGTGAGGTCCTGTGTTTCTTTGGACCAGTGTAAGTTTTGTAAGCATTCAGGTCTTTTACCTGTCACTTGAATTCATATATGGCTTCTTTTGAAATGTGTTACAGGGGATATTCCAGCTGCCACTACAGAAGATGACGATGTTGCTGTGGAAGCCACTCGTAGACCCCTACCTCGCAATGGAGGCAAAGATTGGGCCACAACTACTGGGTTATATACGTGCAAGGTTCTTGCGAGTTATTGCTGTAAAGCTATGTATATGATTTGGGTATGACAACTGCAATCTTCACTTCATGCCATGTTTTTGGCTCCCTAAGGTCTATCATTGGTGTTTGTGCTTGTTGAAACCGTTACATTTATCTACTTCTACTATCATGTCAGAGATGTTGCAAGAAGTTCATTTAAGATTTGAACAATGTAGACCTAACTTCATTAAAGTTGCTCTGTATTCAGAGGTGACAAGTTTTGATTTCGCTTGACATACCCCATCACATTGGATATGGCTCATTTAGGAGACTACCTTTCATTGTAAACCTCTTCTGCAGTAATAAGATCAAAGACGTATTTACTATTTCTGCTTGCATGCAGGTAGTAAAGAGAAAGGCAGAACTGGCAAAACTTGAAGCAATTGATTGTGGAAGACCCTTATATGAAGCAGCTTATATGAAGCAGCCTGGGATATGGTACGTGTTTGGCACCTCTCTAATTGCGTTTCCATTTTCGCTTTTGATCAAGAACAAAAATGAAAATTTATTTTAGAACGTAGGATAAATAAAGAATTGAAGTTTACTTCGAGAGAAACTGAAGTTATAGACAGTACACAAGCCACTAAACTCATGTAAGTTAAGTCACTTGTAACAAGTATGAAGTAATAAACTCCATAGGTGATAGGCGGATGATTTCATAATAATATGCATATAGAACGAACTAGGATATTTCTTCAAGGTGCCCTTTTTGTAATCGAAATTTCACTTGGCACTATTTATTTTTCCTAATCTATTTGATATTTGGTTAATGTTCTCCTTGAGTGGGGACTAATCTGAAGAAAATATTATTTGATATTTGGTTAATGTTTTCCTAATATGTACATACAAACTCACACACATGTATATATTGTTCTTGGTGTTTAATGCTATGTTTTTTCTAGTCTATCACAGGTATTGTGCTTGTTAATCTTCAGAGCATAGAAGACAATAGGTACCAAGTTTTGATTTGCTTGCATATGATGTTCAACTATACAACTGTCTTAGTTGCTTGTTATGGTTTCAGTACTATTCCAATTTCACTGGTTATGTGTTCACTCTTATTGATTAATAGAAGTTTTCCGCTTTTTGTTTTAATTGACCGGGTATGCTATAATGATGATTCTAGTTGTTAAATCAATTGCATCCATTAAGGCAAGCATTGATGATAATGAAAATAGATTTTAGATTGAAAAATAAACTCTTTTCCATTTCATGTTGTAGGAATTACCTTTGTTGATGGTGACATGGATAGTTGCTCCTGCCTTGGCTGCTGGATGTGCTGCAATATTTATTATTTACAATCATCCCCATGTTGACAAGGTTCTTTCTCTTAAATTATGCAAGTAGCAATCTTTAGTTTTGCTTGTCAGTAGTTTTTTAACAGACGCTAGGCTTCTGATCATGTTGTCAAATGATTTTATAATTGTTTGACGGATTGATTTATGGGATGCAGAGCCACAGGAAGCAAGATCGCGACTGCTGCAACTCAACTTGTGAAGGTATAACATGGCTGGATGGAGTGGCGTCTTTCTGTCCGCATTTTTTTATGTGTGGCTTTCTTCCAACTAGTACATATATACTGACACGCGCTGAGAGGAATAGAGAGCTGAATAAAACACCCTTGATATGCGTCAGTGGCGGAGCCATAAATTTTGGTAAAGGGGGGCAAGATTATTTTGAGTATGAAATATTATAATATAATAACTAAATCTAGTTTAAAGGGGTGGGGGCAAAAAGTTAATAGTGCTATTTCTTCTTAGTACAAAGGGTGGGGGGAGGGAATATTAATTTTAAAGGTGTAAAAAATATTTATAAATTATCTAGTACAAAATTTGTGCATTTAAATTAACGAAGGAGGGCAATTGCCCCCCTTTATTATTGCCTCGACTCCGCCAGTGATATGCGTGTATAACTGTGTCATTGTTAAGTCTGCTAGAGGAAGCATGGCAATCGGCCCCCTTTATTATTGCCTTGACTCCACAAAGTCACTACTGCCACTTCCTAATTTTTACGTAATAACTGTGATAAGTCTGCTAGAGGAAGTATGGCGATCCGGAGACCTTTAGGGCAGCATTTAATCAGAAAACATAGATTCTCTTATTTTAAGAATTGATGTGAGGTCCTGTGTTTCTTTGGACCAATGTAAGTTTTTGTCAGCATTCAAGTCTTTTACCCATCACTTGAATTCATGTATGGCTTCTTTGGAATTTGTTACAGGGGATATTCGAGCTGCCACTGCAGAAGATGTTGATTGTTGTTGTGGACGCCGGTTGAAGAGCTCTCTCTCGCAATTGAGGCAAAGACTGGGCCACAGGCCCATAGCTACTGTATCTTACCCGTGCAAAGTTCTTGTGAACTATTTGACTGTTACCTGTACCCAAGCACTCTCTATTGTAATATAACAAGCTCACACCAATGAGAATGATAGAACAATTAAAATGAAGAACAAACAGGCACAAAACAATATGGGAACTTTGTTGTTTGTATTTATTGATCTCTCTCTTACGACTTAGTACGATACAAAAGGTATAAGAGGCTAAATAAAGTTCACTGTCACTTCCCTTTTACCCCTCTACCTATTTATTGATAAAATGGTTTACAAGGGCTCTCCCACGTAGTCAACATGGAGATAATGTTTCACCTAAATGGCCTGGGATCTCGGAACAGAAATATAACTGCTGCTCCAGCTATTTTTTGTGGTAGACGTGCTAACAAACTTGAGTACTTTGCAAGTCTACGCCAACCAATTGACTTGGTCTACACGTGCTCCATTTAACCCTCAGCTATTTTAGAATGTACCAAAGATCGTCCCGGATCACTATTGTTGCAAAGGTATGTATCTGATTTGGATATGATATCTGCAACTTTACCTTCATGCCATGATTTTTTCTCCATAAAGTCTATCATGGGTGTTTGTGCTTGTTGAAACAGTTACATTTATCCAATTATACTTTACTTATGGATCCTTTAATTTGAACATGAGAACCATGGAAGTCCAAGCTGTAGCCTGTCAGAGAAGTTGCAAGAAGTTCCTGTAACATTGAGCAATGTAAACCTAACTTTATTATAATCACCCCTCATTGAAAGGTGACAAGTTTTGATTTTGCTTGACATACCCCATCTTATTGAATATGGTTTATTTTGGAGATAACCTATCATTCTAAACCTCTTTTTCTCTAATTAGATCAATGGAGTATTTACTCTTGCTGTTTGCATGTAGGTAATTGATTGTAGAAGAAATTGATTGTAGAAGACCCATAGATGAAGAAGCCTGGGATATGGTATGTCCTTGGCACCTCACTAGTTTCTTTTCCATTTTATGTTTTGGATGACAAGCAGACATGAAATAATCTGCAATTTACTTTAATATATTGAATGTTAGCGTAAAGGTTTGTTCCGTTCATTTTCTACATGAGGACGTTGCTGGATGATTTGAATACTTGGCAGATCTAGTTGTAGCTTTGGATCCAAAGCAAAGTGACCCATTGCTCTTCCAATGGACACATTTAAGTGCCATGGGAACCCATTGTTGGGGGGTTGATTAGTCCTTGGTCATTTTACTTTTTCTAATCAAGTCCAGCCCTTAATGGACTGCTTTGCTTCATTTACCTAAAATATTATTCCTTATGCCTATATGTTGGTCCACCTACTTCTACTCATCTCTCAGTAGTATAATATGGATTCTACCCCCTTCGCCCCTATATAAGTGAACACATAGTTAAGAAAATGGTTTTTATCCGTACAACCGACCTGATTATTTGTTATGGTTTTGCTGCAATGCAAATTTCAGTTGTTTCCATGTTCTTTCTTATTGATTAATAGGAAAAGTCTTGGTTTTTAGTTTCAACTGAGTGGCTGGGCTTTAATGACAAGGTTAGTTGTTAAACTATCTCCCAATGTTGATGATTGATTTAGACTTAGAAATATAAATTGCTTGCCATTTCATATTGTATGAATTCCTCTTTGTTGATGACAACATGGAAAGTTTCTCTTCCTTGGCTGCTGGAGGTGTTGTGGTACTTAAGCCATCTAAATTAGCACCTATGATAGTCGTGAGTGGTCGATATCTACTTTCTGCATTCTAATAATAGCTATTTTTCTATATATTTATTCTTTTACTCTCCAATATCAGTACCTCCCTTGAGTTGGGTGAACTTTGTAGAGAGGTCGTGAGTGCTGCCGCTTGTGAAGGTATTACGTGTTTGGATGGATGGCGTGTTTGTGTTCACGTAGTTCGTTGGGGAATTAACATGTCCTCTGTTTGGCCTTTATGAGTTGGCACTTGAGAATGTAAGGATTAATTTTCATTAGATCTCCTATCCTTTCCTAATGCATAAAATTTAAGATGGTGGCCTTCAAGTTCTAATCCATATCATATGACATGAAGTTCTAATCCATATCATATGACTTGATCTGTATCATGGCTAATGCAATCATCTTTTACAAAGGCATACTTGATTATTGTTAACTCACAAGCGATTGTCTGTTTATTCCCTTCCATCTTTTTAGCTAGGTACATGCAAATTTATGCTTCATACCTTTGTTTCAGGAAGGCATTGTAGTAGAGTTTTTAGGCAAACTTTTCAAGTCGACTAAGAAGATTGAGATTTCAGACCCCTTGGAAAAAGATTGTAGACTTGGCCCTGTGGTTAGTCGCCAAGTAAATCAATGTTGTGAAACACAAAATTTCCTTTTTGGTCATGATTGTTAGAAATCAGCTCTTTCGCCACAATGATGCCGTGTGTATTTGTGTGCTTTAAGAGAAAAATATCCTTTGGTGTTTATTTACTAACTTGTAATATCGTGTGTATATATGTGTGTGTAAAAGGAAAAATATCCTTATGATTTAAAAAAAAATGGCACACCTGATTGTTGTTAACATTTCAGACGTCATATGCTTTGTGTGTTTGTTTCAGGAAGTCATTGTAACAGAGTTTATAGACAAACTTGTCAAGTGGACTAAGAAGATCGAGATATCAGACCCCTTTGAGGAAGGTTGTAGGCTCGGCCCTGTGATTGGTAGTGGCCAGGTAAACAATGTTGTGAAACACCAAATATCCTTTCTCTTCATGTTTTTTAGAGATCAATTCTTTTTCAAAATAATGTTGTGTGTATTTGTGAGCATTAGGATAAAAATATCCTTATGGTGTTCATTTAATAACATGTATCATCGTATATATTAATATATATATAAGAGGAAAACCTAGAAGACCCAAAACTCGACCATGAAGCTATGTTAGGTATCAAATTGATACCCACTACGCCGTACCAGGGAAATTTAAGCTTTATTTTAGAAAATAGACCCCTCTTTATGGACAAACTAAAAAATAGGACTCTTTATTGGCTGTTGGTATAGTATAATAGTACAAGTTTTTGGAAAAAGAGAATGCACTAGTCTATTTGCAAATATATTTCGGGATAGGAACATGATTTATCTTTATTGAGCTTAGTTTTTAGTTGTCTTTTAGTTATCCTTGCAGTATTTAGTACCCTCTTATTTTGACCTATGAAAACGTGTAAATGTCAAAATCTATCATCTCAACAGCTAAGAGTGAAGAGCAACTATCTTGTGTGGCGGGGAACCCTCCAAAGGTACGACCATTGTGAAAGTAGATTTCTTAAGTATCGTAGTAAGAGATGACAACCGACTAAATCAATAATAAATCAACAATGGGTGAGGATTTTATATTGAGCCGAGCCAACCGTCATAACTGTGATGGAAATTTGGCGAGATGAAGTTTTTGGATCAGTTCTCTATGTAGAAAAATGTTCTGTGGAAGAGAAAGCAATTGAAATGATACCCAGTGAGTACACTCTTCTTCTACATGAACATTTCTCTCTCTCTCTCTCAGAGAGAGAGAGAGAGAGATTTCTCCTCTTTACTTCGTTCAAGTGTTATGACCTTGCAGTTCAGTGGGTTATGAAAACCGCACATGTGTTTAGTATATGACCTTGCAGTTCAGTGGGTTATGAAAACCGCACATGTGTTTAGTATTTTTATAGTTATGGCTTGGGTTCTGCTGTAATATCGAAGGATCCGAAAAGATGTGACCTCATATCAAGGGTGAGATCTGCTTCTTTACTTATCTCTCCGCCCCAAAATGAATGTCCAAAAAGTTCCAAATTTACTCTTGAGCAAGAGCAAATTTGAATTTATTTTTTTTGGACATTCATTTTGGGGACGGAGGGAGTAAGAAACTTTACAACCTCATTTGAGATGGTCTAATTTCATTATCTTTGGATGTGTGTTTCCTCATTTTGACTTGTTTGGCAGGCTTTCCAAGTAGGGGTTGTTTGGGTCAACTGGTCCATGGGGAGGCAAAAGATGAAGCGGTTTTGGTCGAGAATTAGGGAAAAAAATGTTGATGTCGTTGTGCAATTTTTTATTAAAAAAATGGGTACAAAATTGATAACCACCATAATTTTAGGGGTAATATAACACATATTGTCAATTTACAAGGGAAAAAATTAACATTTTTCAAAATTAAAGGAGGACTGTTGCCTCCCTTTGTCTCCGTGTAGCTCTGCTGCTTCTGGTTTGTTTTACTATTAGTTCGTATGAATAATGTTAGAGTTACCACTTGATCTAAAAGTTTAATTTGTTAGATTGTGGCTCAAATATATCAAACTTTCACACTCCTCCTTACATGTGACCCTACGTGTGACCCGAGTGGCGGATCCGGGATAGAATTCAATTGGGTGCACAAACTAAGAATTGTAGTATGCTCTTGGGTCATTCAGGAAAGAAACAAAAGCACAAACCACTAGTATAACAGTTGTTGTTAATGGGTTCACCGCCACCCTGTATAATACTCTTAGGTCCGCCTCTATGTGACCCGGTTGTATACGTGGAGAGATTACAAATATGTCACATTATCGGGCATGCCAAATTTCAAACAAGCCACATTATCGGGTATGTCAACATAGTGTAATTTTTGCACACTTAAATTCGAATAATACTGCAAGCGGGCGAAATCGAACCCGAGACCTTGACCTCTAATACCATATTAGAGTTACCACTTGATATAAAAGTCTAATCTGTTAAATCGTGGCTCAAATATATCAAACTTTCACAAATAACACATTATTCACATAAACAAATTGATTATATGATCGTACATTTTTCAATTATAAATTTAAAGGCCTATTGAACTGTATTTTTATTAGACAAAAACTCACTTGATTATTTAATTAATCAATTTCAAATTTGGCCATTTGTTGAACATGGAGTTACGGTTTTGCTACTGCAGAAGATGTTGATGTCGTTGTGCAACTTGATCATACCATCTAAAGTTCTAGCGAGCTATTTCTGCAAAGGTATTTATCTGATTTGGAAATTACATCTGCATTATTTAATGCTATGTTTTTTCTCCATATTCTATCACAGGTATTGTGCTTTTTACATTTATCCGCTTATAATTTTCTTATGGATCCTTCACTTAAAACATCAGAACAACAAGGGAACTACTAGTTGTTGTCTGTCAAAGAAGTTGTAATATGTTTCTTGATATGGTGCTCATCTATCAACTGACCTGGTTGCTCTTTATGGTTTCGGTACAATTCAACTTTCACGGCTTTCAAGTTCACTGTTATTGACAAATACTCCCTCCGTCCCACTTCAAAGTGTCCACTTTCCTTTTTGGGACGTCCCACTTCAAAGTGCCCATTCCATAAATGGAAATATGTGAACAGTGTTTCGGACTTTTATACCCTCGTAATGTTTATATATTTACAAACAAACCATTCATTATACCCTTATAATGTTAACATATTTACAAAAAATCCATTCATTAACTTACTATTCCTCCCGCTCATTCTCTCTCCTATTAAATGTTTTTAACTTTTACATTCTCTCTCCTCTAATCTTCTACCCACTTTCAATTCTTTATTCATTTTTAAAAAAATTTCTTAAAATCGTGAAATTATACCATGGACACTTTGAAGTGGGACGGAGGGAGTAGAAATTTTTCCGCTTTCTATTTTCGGTCTTTCTCCTGGGGTACTCAGTATTCTGACTGACTGGATTTGGCCTATAAGCCGGTGCTCCGCGTCACATCCCCATGTTTACAAGGTTCATTTTTCTTATTTCATTCAAGTAGCAATCTTTAGTTTTACTTGTCCAGTAGTTTATTAAAATGTGCTAGGCTTCTGATCATTTGTCAAACGATTCTTTAATTGTTTGACAGATTGCATTTTTGGGAAGCAGGGCCACAGGAAGCTAGATCATGACTGCTGCAACTCAACTTGTGAAGGTGTTACATGCTGGATAGAATGGCGTGTTACTGTCCGTGTTTCTTTTTGTTTCTATTTATGGCTTTCTTCCAGTTTGTTTATATAAACTCGCATGCGCAGATAGGAACAGCGAGCTAATTGTGTCATGTTTATATAAACTTGTATGCTCTGAATGCTGTATTTCTCATACTAATCCCATGATATGTTTGTTTGGCAGCTATTCGAGCTTGGTGGAAAAAGTTTGATAGTTTTCTTTGATGATGTTGACATTGACAAGGGTTTGTACCTTGTGAAACTCACATATTTCACCTTTTAAAATCACTGTACACCCCCTCCATGTCGATAGAAAAGTAATATAACACGAAAAACATAAAATGAGTTGGATATTGACTAATTATTTTGGTTACCCCTCAAAAACATTTCACATTAATATGGTTCATTTTGGGGATTACCTATTTATTCTAAACCTCTTTTGCGCTAGTAAGAACAATGAAATATTTACTCTTTCAGTTTGCATGCAGGTAACAGATAAAGGCAGAACTGGCCAAACTAGAAGCAATTGATTGTGGAAGACCCTTAGATGAAGCAGCTTTGTATATGGTATGTCCTTTGCATCTAAGTAATTGCTTTTCCAGTTTCTGTTTTGGATGGCTATAGACACAAAACAAACTACAATTGACTTTAATTTACTGAATATTTGCGTAAATGTTTGTCTTGTTATAAAGGATCTCTCTCTCTCCTCTCCGTCCCCCAATTGCATGGACTGTGTCGCCTCATTTTATTAAAATCTAATGCCTTATGTCTCTATGCTGGCCCATCCTGCTTTTGGAGTTCATTCAATTATGGTCTGATGGCTGGCATTCTTAAGAAGCAAGTGGTTAGAAATGAAGAGAATGTTCCTTTAACTTCTTCTGCTCTAAGAGTTGTCCTCTATTTGGCCTTATGAATTGGCACTTGAGAATGTAATGATTTATTTGCAAAATAGCCTGTCCTTCCGGAATGCATAAAAATTAAGATAGTTAGTTGACCTACTAGTTCTAATCCATATCATATCTCTACTAGTTCTAATCCATATCATATCTCTACTAGTTGACCTTCCAGAATGAAAAATAAGGTAGGAGAGAGAAAATTGGGTAGAGAATAGTAAGTGAATAGCTGTTGTGGATATGCAAGTGTGTCTTATTTGTGAATATGCAAGTGTGCCTTATTGAATAAAGAAGTATTAAAACATTTTCATTTTAGAAAAGTGAAACTTTTAATGAGACACCCAAAGAGGTAAAAGAGTAACTTTTAATGGGAGGAGGAAGTATATTTTGAAGTATAATGTTTTATATTTATGATTATCTATTGGCAGGCGTGAATTTAGATGTTGAACAATTATGTTGAATCTTTTGATACGTTTAATTATGTTATACACGTGTTGAATCGTACGAGAGATCAATGGATGTCTTATTGTAACCATAAAACAAATACTTGACTATATTTATTTCTAAAGTTGTATTATATATGAAAAAACAATAAAAAAATTTAAAAAATTGGGGGTGCTGCCCCGAACCCCCATTCATCATTCCTTTACTCCATTTTTCCCCTGCCCCTTTCCTTCAATTCCTGCGTCTACTGCGTCTGCTACTGGTATCACGGCTAATGCAATCATCTTAAACGAAGGCACAGTGATTGTTGTTAACTCCCCAATTGATTGTCTGTTTATTCCCTTCCATCTTTTTAACGAGTTACAATTATATTTATGCTGTGTGCGTGTTTGTTTCAGAAAGGCATTTGTTAGGACCTAACTATGTAAACCACATAGTTATATATGGTTTTGACAAAGAAACATATCCAATCCAATGTTATCTGACATCCAAGATAACTTATGAATATTGGACAGCCAAGCTAAAGACTCAACCTGCACATCCCTTAACCAACTGGACAACAATGATCAAACAAGAACCAATCATATAAATCAATGTATCTAATTACATAATGATCATTACATATCACCTATCAAATTCCTTGACTCCTAAAACCTTCAAATCAAAGAACTAAGCCTGACAGCTAAGGTTCTCAACAGCAGAGGTCTCATCCCTCTGACAGCTATGATCTTCAAAGACAACAGCAATGATGTATTTCTGTGATAACCAAGATGTGGCTTGCCCAAATCCCTCAACAGATGTTGCCAGGTCATCTCCATGAAGATCATATACAATGGTTGCAGATTCCAGCCTGTTATTATCCAGTCAACAAGCCCTAAATGCAAACACTGTTTCACCCGCCTGCATTCACTACCTTGTCTCCTCCAACGGCTATATTGCAGCTTATAAAAGGAAACCTCCAAGACTGAAGAAACTGCCCTTCCACACACAACTTTTACAACCTCCCCTTCAACCTTTGCAAACCTGCAAAACCTGCAACCAACAATCAAACAATTCTGAGACACTTGTAACTGTACTTCAGGTGTATAAACTACTTTGTAAACCACTTAAGACTGACTTTAAGTGTGTATTGTAATTTGCTTCGTGACAAGCAAATCCCTAATTGACTGTACTAATTAGGAAGAGGAGGTTCAAGGAACTTGCCTAATCAACCATTGTAAATCTTAAAGGGAACTAGATTTAGTGGATTGATCTCACTTGTCAAGGTTGACAGTGAGGGTGGACGTAGGAGGAGTGAACTCTGAACCACCTTAAATCTCGTGTCATTTGGTATTATCACACACAAACACACACACACACCTACACACACATACACCAATCACTTGTCTTTACATTATTTCAACACTATTTATTCCGCTGTACATTACACTCTTGCCTTTTAAATCAGTTAATATCTGACAGCTAAGAATTCACCTTAGCTGTCAAAGCTTAACTGTCTAATCATCTATTTGTTGATTAAGCTAACAAGACCTTTCAGCATTGTAGGAGAGCTTTTTTTTTGACAAACTTGCCAAGTTGGCCAAGAAGATCAAGATTTCACACTTTGATTTTGGATTGTGTATTGATCTCCTTAATTAATTGCACATCGATGATATTTGTCGATTTTTCCCCACTGTGATTACTGTTCATTTCTCTACCAAATTCCTTGACTTCAGTTTGACTTATTACTCTTAGCCATTACTCTCTCCATCCAATAATAAATTTCAGCTTGCAATAGAACAAAAAGAAAAGTAACACTTATAATGGGATAGAGGGAATATAAAAATAAGCTCTCTCGGTGACCAATATGCAATTGTTTAGATTCACGTTTCACCAAACACTGCTAGTATATTGGTATGAAATATGGTAATGAGAGGCTAATTTTGTATTTCATGAAAAGGGAAACTGTTAGGGATGCACCTGTTCCGAATTTGCCTTGGAACTTTTATGTAGATGTTTTTGCGGATAGCCTTATTTCGCTACGTGGATTTGGCGCGGTGAACAAGAAAGAGGGGCCATTCAAAACAAATGGTAAGAAGGATAACACAAGAAGGTAAAAAATATTCTCGTGATCTAGCCATATTCTCGATTTAGATTTTATTATTATTGATTATGATAGTAGCACATTGAGATATCCGGTGCAAGTTTTCCTTATGTTACCCGGCATACTCTCCTATTTCATGTTCTCACATCATTATAATCTACATCCTTGTACTCAGCTTACACTTTTTTCACAAGCATATTATTGTCGGGGAATTATAATATGGGGAGAACTATTTATTTGAAATTTACAAAAAAAAATTCTTTAAAATTAATAAAATATCGGTAGAGGGCCACAGGGTAATTTTTCCTAATTTTTAATAGATCAGATGGAGTAATATATTTTCCCGTCCTTAAAAAATGGGTTCACATTAAATTTAGTGATCAATTAATTAAATTTTGACCAAAACATTATGAAAATCTATAATACAATACACAAAGCAAATAACTGCCTCTTAGCCTGGGTATAAGTGGTGTCTCAGATTGATTATTAGAAAATCGATCCAACGGCTGAAATTTAATCTATACATTTAACCCTAATTGTCAAGCCTTCAACTGCTAGAGTCCTGTTTCTCTTCCGTTTCCTTGCCTCACCTCTCAAAAACCATGACGCCGATTATTCACCGGCCAACGGATTCTGGGAGAAGACTACTAATGTCGTTGCCGGAAGAGTCACCGTCAATTGATTTCTAGATGGAGGCAGCATCCGGACCTCATTTCTCCGACCTACGTCTTGACGGCATACTTTCGTCACTGCGCTCTTCCAATCATTCAGCAACCCTACCGGAACCTGCCACACTCAAAAAACCCTTCGTCTTACTCTTGGTATTATACAATTGCAATTATGGATTTTTCTGCTTATACGTTATAATCTCCCGTGCTCTATGAGGATAGTAGTATTTTGATTTTCTGAAGTCAATATTATCGTTTATCGATCGTTGTTTGAATGTGTACGGATTTATTTAAAGGAACAAACTGTTTTTTTCACATTTGAAACACTGAAATTACTCATCATTTATGTATGAATAAAAGAAGGATGGTGTAAGGGTAGGAGTAAGTGAGGCAAATCATAGGGATAGTTATGTGGACTCACTGATGGATTTTGAATAGGGGTGTGCTCGGTCCGGTTTGGTTCGGTTTTAGGCTAAAATCGAAATCGAACCGAAAGATATCGGTTTTTGTATTTTAAACCATTAAGCTTCGGTTTTATTCGGTTTCGGTTTTATTCGATTTCGGTCTGGTGTCGGTTTGGTTCGGTGTAGTTCGGTTTCAACAAGATGAGAAGAACATGCATATATTGATGGTTGGATTATGATAGTTACATCAGCAAGATGAAATTTATTAATTTCTCATTAACAAAGCAAGATGAGCAGATCCAATACTAAAGTACTTAAGATTTTCATGACAAATTTAAGTGTTCCACCTGCCACTACAAATAACAGTTAAACTATCGTAAGCATAATTTTAACTCCAAAGCAAGATGAGAAGATGAAATTTGTATATATATTAAAATGACACGTCGTTTTAATAGTATCGGTTCGGCTCGGTTTTATCGGCTCGGTTTTTCATTTGAAACCAAAACCGAAATCGAAAGTTTCGGTTTTTAAATGGTTAAAATCATTAACATTTCGGTTTTGTCGGTTTCAATTATTTCGGTCCGGTTTTCTCGGTTTTGGTCCGATTTTTTCAGTTTTGTTGCACACCACTAACTTTGAAGGGGATAAAGAACCTGGGGGTTATAATCCCTATTCCCCCCCCACAAAACCCATTCACAAAACTCTTTCTTCTTTTTCATTTCTCAATTCAAATCAGCATTCAACCCTCGAGCCACCTTACTTTCTTGCAATTGTAATTTGTTTCTTATGTCGATTTTTCTGTTTCTGCTATGATTGCCCTATCTATGACAATTGGAGAAGAGTTTTCATTCTGTATTGGTTGTTTTCCTCATTTCCATCCCTTCCACAAATGTTGTTTCTCCTAATTCAGTTGAATTGAAGTTAAAAGCAAAATATTTATTTGAGGTTATTTGGAGTGTTTTTTTTTGTTTATTCCTATTATTTGTTTCTTGTGTCTTTACATAATTGAACGTGTGATATAGGGGACGGGATCGAAATGCATCGAGCGTGCGCATCTTAGTTCTCAGGGTGACGTTGTAAATGATTCGAAATGCATCGAGCGTGCGCATCTTAGTTCTCGAGCGTGCGCATCTTTGGGCCATAAACATAATCCAATACACAAGTATCAGGGCCGAAGAACATCTTCCTCGTATGCCGAGGAGCATTCATCTCGGCCTTGTATCTTCATACGTAGCCCATCATACTCCGAGATACCACAAGTGACGAGGAGAGAAAAGTTCTTACCTCGGCATATCATCAAGTGACGAGGAGATAAAATCATTCATCTCGGCGTATTTACCTATCAAGTCAATCACCAAATGACGAGGAAGCAGAATCATGTCTCTCGGCTCATTTGCCAGTGCCGAGATAAAACATTCTTGCTCCTCGGCGTTCCGGCTAGCAGATCGTATAATCCTATTCAAACAAGGATTCAACAGTTATTATCTAATCAGGATTGTAACCACCTACACCAATTCAAGTCAAACAATGACTCCTTAACAGATATAATTCTCTTAGGATTATGTCTTATCTCTTTACAAGTTCACTCCAACATGGATTCTATCAATCCATCCCTATAAATACAAGTCCTATGGCTCATTATTTGGTACGTTACTTTTTACAATACAGAAACTCTGTCAATTTAGTTTCTCAGATATAAACCGTGAACTTACTCTCACGTCGGAGGGCCTTTAGCCGGATTCGCCCCGGCTTAGTTTACGTGTTTTCTCTTATTTTCAGGCCTTGCAATCTCCGGAGCATCCGAACGCTTGGATTTGGGCTGATTTGACGATTTTGGCATCATCAATTGGTTCCATTGCCGGGAAATCTATTCAAACACCCATTGTTTGGCCTGGAAAAAGCTCGCTGAAAGCCAATTTTCTTGCCGAAAATTGCATTGGATTGAGCGGAAACTGCTGTTCCGTTTTTGCTCTGTTTTCGACTTTGCCGGATTTAACAATATTCGGCCGGAATCTGCAAATTCACGTCTGAAGCGAATTTTTGGTCGGAATTTTTGTGTTGGAAAAATCGCAATTTGCAATTTACTGTTTGCGGCAAAAATTTGCCCTAATTTTGGCCAGAAATTTAGATCCATTGGAAATTCTCATTTTTGGTAATTTGCTGTTGATTCGCAATGGACGAACAATTTACAAGTGTTACTGCTGATGAACAAACCCAAGTGAATGGGGTTAACCAGGGTGCCGAAGAATTACCGCCTCCTCCTTCTCAACCTCAGCCAGACGCCCCTCCTCCCCTCGCCATGACTCTTCGTTCCATGGGTCAGGCGAATGCCGAGGGAGAGGGAGCTAACCTTCCTCGTCCTACTCGCCCTCGTCAGAAACGAGTGGGAAGGAAGATGACAAAGAAAGCCGATGATGGCCAGGTGGAAGCTACTCAGACCGTGGACCGACGTACTTTACTGCATAGGCAAATGGAGACGTTGCAAAGAATGTATGAGACACAGGCTGCCCTATTGCAATTGGATCCTGATAATTCCATGGCTGAGTTCATGCTGCCGTCGGTGGGAAACTCTCGTGGAAGGGAGCAAGGTGAGCGACGAGGTGAGCGACGAGGTCCTCCCCTCGGCATGACCATAAGAAGAAGGATCAGGTAGTTGACTTGAGAAGCCAATTAACTCCCAGGGAAGAGGAAGTGAACTCACGGGACCTGAGAACGAGACTTAGTCTCTCCAAGTGTATGTCACCCCCTCGTCTCGTCATGGCACCTCGGCATCCCAGGTCTCCTCGACCACGTCGACCTCGTCCTGATTCTCCTCGTCCCCGTGCTCGCGAATTTGCCCGGCCAAGGACACCTGAACCATACAAAATGATACTTGGTGGCCAAGAGTTGGAACCAAGGCGTGATAAGGCACCATCCAAACGGGACAGCCACCGACACGACGTGGAACACAGTAGGGTGAATGGTCGCCCCAAGGATAAATCAACCCGTAGCTCCCAGCGAAGCACCCGCTCAAGCAGTGATAAAGGAGTGGAAACTAGACAATGGGAACTATTAAAACAAAGACTTGATGACATGGAGATGGGAAAGAAGTTTGATGATGATGACTTTGACTGGGCAACTCGTCCATTCTCCCCGAGGATAACCGCTGCACCACCTAATCCTCACTTTAAGGTCCCGAATTTTGAAAAATACAACGGAACCACTGACGCAAAGGACCATGTGCAAAGTTTTGAACAAACCATGAACCTCCACACTGTAGCTGATGACATGCTTTGCAAAGCTTTCGCGAGCACTTTTCCTAATGCCTCGACCCGGTTCCGTGAGCTGAAAAAAGGTTGCATCGATAGCTGGAGAGGCATGAGGAGAATGTTCTTGAATCACTTTACCACAGCTGGAAGGAGGAAGATGAGATTGACCGACCTTGCCAATATCGAGCAAGGAAAGGGAGAAACCACCCTCAGTTACTAAAACCGTTTCTGAAAAATGGCAGACCAGGTAGAAGAGAGCCTCACTGACAGGGAGGTCATTGTTTGTTTCAACTCTGGATTGAAATCTGGTCCCCTCATCTATGAACTCTCCGCCCGAGAACCTAAGTCCAAGTCCGAATTATACCATGTGGCATACGCCATTGCAATGGCCGAGGACAAAAGCAAGAAAAGGGAATCCGACAAGGCGGAACTAGAAGCAACGGGTACTCGTCAGAATGACAATGGGAATGGCAAGGGATCCAAGGGGAAGAACAGAACAAGAGGCACAGAGAAACCTGAAGTGTTCACCCCTCTGACCAAGCCCATCTCAGAAATCATGCAGTTAGTAAATCTTCCACCTCCTCGTCCGCTGAGTGATAAACCAAAGTACCCTCGTGACACTTCCAAATACTGTGATTTCCACAAGGACAACGGGCACACCACTTGTAAGTACCCCAATCTGGATCACTCCCTTTCAAACACACGGGAAACACCGTAGACTCATCCACGCAGTCTCAGAGACCTCTCTCACTCAAAACCCTCTCAAAACCCTCTCAAACCCCCAAACAAACCAAGGGAGGAGCCTTTCTGGGATAAAAAGGGACAAAAGGACCTTTTGGGAATTTTCAGAAATCGTAAAGCAATTAAGGTCCGTACGGACCTCTTTGTTTCAATGATTACTAAATCCCCTTAAAGTCCACAATATTCCCTCAAATCCCTAAGAAATGATGACTTCCTCGCAGAGTTGGTCCGTACGGACCTCTTTGCATGCAAGATGGTCCGTACGGACCTTATTGTACGGGGGACATCATCATTCCAGAATATTCTCCATCATTGCGCATTCCCTCAAATCGAGGAAATCCAAAATTCTCGGATAACCAAGAAGGTCCGTACGGACCTCTTTGCTCCGAAATTTTTACTATAAATAGAGGGCTCCCCCTCCTCATTTTCACACATCTCCCACTTCTCTCTTCCTCCCTAAGCCTTCTGGCTCCCCTTCTAAGACCTTTCGAGGCATTCCCGCCCTTCGGATCCTTCCGAGGCCTTCCGAGCCCCTCGAGGTGCTCCGAAGCCTCCCCGAGCGCTCCCGAGACGCTCCCGCGCCGCCCCGAGGCACTCTCGAGGTACTCGAGGCCCCTCGTGGTACTCCGAGGCCTTGCCTCGGTCTTTCCACCTGTCCCGCTCTTTCCGAGTCAAACCGACGATCCCAAACCACGCCGAAACTCCGCCCGAGTAACTCCCGCCACCACAACGCACGCCGAACCTCTCGCCCGAGTGATCCCGACGATCCCCACGCACGCCGAACCTCTGCCCGAACGCAGCCTACAACCTCAACTCACGCCGAAACTCGTCCGCGGACAACCGGCATCTCCCGAAGCAATCCCGATCCGTACCTAACGCTACTCCGACCTCAAACACCATTCCCGGCGGAAGACAGACACGAACCAACATTGGTAAGGCTTCCTTCCTCTACTATTTCAATACATTTTCATACATAGCATACAATGTAGACATCCGATACAGCATGCATTTTTAAAAGCACACACACACACACACACAACATTTAAAGGATATTAGGGGTATCCGAAAGACTCGTTTTACGAGGCTACTCGGGTGAGCTCTAATATTCTAATATTCTCTTCCCGAGGAGTCATCTGACCTCCGAACTCAAAATCTCATCACACAAAAACAGTTTAAAATTTATCTTTAAACTGATGCCCTTTTTCAATGTTTTGGGCTTAATAAAAACGGCGTGGCGACTCTACAAAATGCGAAAGCAAAACGGCGAGACACCTCCAACGCGCAACGCTAAAACGGAATAAGCCAGATGCCGGGGCGCGATTGTGCTGCCTCTCGGATCCGGGCGACTTCCCGAACAGCGACGAACGCGAGATGCCGGGGCCCCGCGCGCGAGCCGGATCCGGGTAATTTCAGTTGGCGACTCCGCTGGGGACTTTTTGTTTTAAAAACTTTTAAACAAAACAAAAGATTTTTAAAACGATGATGAGGGTCAAACTTTCATTTTACCCCTTCCTTTAACTGTTGTGTGTGTGTGCACGTGCTTCGTTTTTATTTTACAAAAAAAATAAAAATAAAAAAAATGCATCAATATACATCTCGCGCATACATTTAAAATTCTTCAAAAATTTCTATTTTACTCGTAAAAGAATTTTAGAGACCGCACACTACGCGCACCGCCGCCTCGGTTACACCGCACTCTACTCACACCGCCGCCTCGGTTACACCGCACACTATGCGCACCGCCGCCTCGGATACACCGCACACTACAACCCTTAACCCGGAGTGGTCTCGGTTGCGGTCCCGTTTGGTCTTCCTAGGCCTCTTGGGCGCGCACGGGATCATTCCAAACATCCCATCCTAGCCAAGCGTCAACCCCGCACGTTTGAGTCTTGAGTCACACTCTGTCCCGCACTCGGCTGGTTTTTACCAGCCCGTGTCATACGCCCGGATATATATACCATGCCGGCCATTTTTCGAGTCAAGGCTCGGAACTCAAGATCCTCGCGCAAGCAAAGCGATGAAAGGTCATGCTAAAATCTTGACCTCGATCTTGATTTCCGAAGCTACACCTGCACGATGTTCCGTCCTGATATACATCCATGCTCGCATGACACCATGTCATCACGCCTTTGATACGTCGCCCATGACGATATGACCCACCCAACGCCTAACGTCACGCATCCCTTGCGCAAGCAAGGTAAAGAGAGGTCATGCCGAACTCTCGACTCCGATCTTGACTCAGTGGCCGGCTCGGTTCACTATTCACATGGCTAACGCATCAAAACGAACATGACAAAGCTCGGTCCTTAGGTTCGATTTTTCTTTTAGGCCGGTGGAAACCGCTTGCACTATAGGACCCTCGCCCGGGCCGTCCACCCCGGGATGTCGAAATACTGTGTGCAAAACGAGGGGCTTATAGCCGCACGTATGGTCTCCATCGACCCAGGATCTAGCATAGTTGCGAAAAGAAGAGCAACCTTTTCCAACCTACCTAGGATTCTCGAGAAAACATGTTTTAAGTAAATTAAAACAACAAAAAAAAAAAAAATCGAGAAAATAAAAGAAACGGAAACCGCATGCCACGTGAGCTTTCCCCTTCTATCCCGTTAGGCCATTCCCGTGTCTAAACCTTGCCCATCACCCCTCCAGCCTAACGTAGAGTGGTCGAGAGTACCCGGAACCCGTCTCCTGTCAAAACAAAGAAGGCCCTACCTCCTTCCCGGCTCTGTCACCAGGGACACCGTCAATTCCCATGGCCAAGTCGGTGGATAACAACGATGAGAACGGGACCTTACCCCCAAGAAATTTCCCAACACCGGAAGAAGTTTGGCAGTGTCCTCATGGCTATTGAGAAACGTCAAGGTGAGCAACAAGCTCGGATCGAAGATGCCATGCACCACTTCTAACCTTAGCTACCCGACTACCCGGGGCTTTCTAAGCCATGATCGCTCCTACAGCCTCTAACGTCTCTCATTGTCTCCCGTAAGTCAACCTCGTTACCCTCGTACGAGCCATGCAGTTATGACGTAAGACCACAAGACCTTCCAGAGGAAAGCTTGCCCATCCAGCCTCCCGAGGTCCCGCACCACCGCCGAACAACGAACACATCTCGGTGGGACGCTCGCGACAGAAGTGCTTGTCTGGAAACGGAATTCCAGGATGCAATGAACGAGGGCCGTCCTCGACGAAAGAAGAAGTTATCTTCTCAACAAAACCGAAAAAGAGGTATGAATCCGGTGATCCCACAGCCGGAACCCTCGGAGAACCCTCAGAAAGTTTGACTACTATGTCATCTACTCCAAAGAAATCTCCCCAAATTTCTAGTTCTCGCATGTGGCCATGACAATGTCCCGCTCCATGATCACTGGGACGAGCTTCGCACCGCCACCGAAGGCCCGAAGGTCCAGATAATCCAACCCCTGTCTTGGGAAGATCTCAAAGCCACTATTGATGCTTCAAGAAAAGCCATGACGGTGAACGAATTGAAATGCGCGGTCGGCCTTACGCCAATCGTGCTCCTCCCACTCCGTAAACGGGAGAGACAAGCAAAACCATAAGTCCAGAGGTGAATGTTCGACACGTTCCGGCCAAATCCCGGTGAATCCTCCACGGACAGACAAAAGGCCAGCCATACCCGAGCCACGAATTGAAAAGGGGCCCTACGCCAAAGAAGCCGAAACCTTGGACCCAAAGGTTGAAGATCCTGTCTTGACACGCTCAAGCGCACTCAGCTAACATCTCACTCTGGTCCTTACTCACTTCATCTTACCCGCACAAGCTCAAGTTGGAAGAAAGCTCGGCCCGCACTATGGTTCCCATCACGGTGACACCCGATGAAGCAGTTCGTATGATTGGCAACGTCAATTACAAAGAATATCATCACCTTCACAGAGCTCGATCTTCCAAAATTTGGGGCCGACCACAACGAGCCTCTCTACATAACAGCTCAACCGGACGAGCGCCGTCTCCTCGGTGTTGGTAGATGGGGGATCATCCATGAACGTCCTTCCAGCCAAGATGATGGATTTGCTAGGGATCAAAGCACCGATCTAAAACCCTCGACTCAGTGCAATCAAGGCATACGACTCAACATCCCGCCCGCCTGGGAATAGCCACCTTGAACTTGTGGTTCGGAAAACAAATGGTCCCGACAGACTTCCAAGTCATCGACATCCCAATCACCTTCACTGCCATTTTGGGACGCCCTTGGCTACATCAGATCAATGGGGTGGCATCCACTCTCCATCGGTGCGTAAAGTTCGTCCAAGAAACAGAGATCGACCATCATCTACGGCGACAACATAGTCACTGAAAGGACCGATACCAACGGCGTCCCGGTTTTAGAGACCAAATACGATGATGACGGCATGATGCTCACAGGGTTCACCATCGAAAGTCCAAAGGCCCAAGTGTGCCACATAGACTCGCCTTTGATTTGGGACAAGATCCCTCCCCGATGAAAATGATGAAGCACATGAACTACATCCCGGGGCTCGGCTTGGGAAAACGCCATCGTGGCACTCAACAGATCATCAATATCAAAGAATGTAATACCCGCACGGCTCGGGATACTCTCCTACTCCCGAACACATTGCGGAGGACAAGCGAGCTGCGCGAAAAACGCTCCACGTATAACAAAAGAGGCTTGCACGCAATCTCCGATCTTCGTCCTTACAGCCTTCGACATGACCAAGTACTTCACAAGGAAGGCCGGCAACTTGGAAGAAGATCCGTAAAAGGGAACAGAGTTAATCGCCGCCAAACAAAGCCGGCCGACAACCATGGGACAAGCTCCAGCAGTAACCCGGCAAGATTCAGAGGCCTCAAGCCAAATCCCGTCCGAAGAGCATTCCTCGACACACCGCCCGCCGGATCCACAACCACCACTATTCACAGCGAATTTTGGTTCAAGAAAACCCCCTCTTTGGCGCGTAAGAACTCGAAAAACTCTCTCGTCAACACTCCCGCCTTCAACAAGCGGGACGAGTCCGCATTCGAGCTAGTAATGCCCAAGACCAAAGCAAGAGACTCCGCAGACGATGTTTGGGACGAACCACCGCTACACTCGCTCTTCAAAGAAGAAATCGAGATGCCGGATCTAATCGATTTTGTTTCGATAACTCGTGATAGCAATGATCGGGAACGGTGACATAAAGCCTTTCAAGCCCCATCTCCTATCAAGCTCATGGCCACTCAATAACCGGGCCACCTTCTCCTGACCTACCGCCAAAGAAAAAGGACATGATCGAACAACTTGGTCCGACCCTCGAGTCCTAGAGTCTAGTGTCAAAACTCATCCCGAGTCCATTAGCTTTGAATTTGAGTCTCTCGAGTCATCCGATGGCCTCACGCCGTAAGATTACGAACTCATTGCCAATAATGTATTCCCGTATGCTCTTAATGAATGCTTCGATCTTTCCGAGTATCCTCTCATTGCATCTTTAACAACCGATAAATTAACTAACACACAAACAGCTAATAACGATTCACTTGATAAAGAAGCGTACACATTAAACGAACAATACATTAAGCACATCTTTAAGCATGTTTGTCAAACGAGAGAAAACCGGGCCCAAGCGCCGAGGAGGTTTTAACAAAAGTGAATTTGGGAACCGCCAAGAGCCAAAAGAGACGCAAATCGGAAGTTTCTTCACCGGCACAGAGCAAGACGCATTGATTTTGCCTTTGCTCCAAAGAGTTCGTGGATGTGTTCGCTTGGTCTTACCGAGACATGCCCGGATTAGATCCTAACATTGTAGAGCACCGGATCCCTTGAATCCCGAGGCTAAGCCCATCAAGCAAAAGCTACGCCGAATCAAGCCAGAATGGTCTTTACAAGTCAAAGAGGAGATCGAAAAAATGCTCCGCGTCGGCTTCATCAGTGGTGATCGAGTACCCCACATGGCTCTCCAATATCGTCACGGCCACCAAGGCCAATGGAAAAGTACGCCGTTGCGTGGACTTCCGAGATCTCAACAAAGCAAGTCCCAAGGACGATTTTCCACTACCCAACATCGACATGTTGGTAGACACTACAGACCAATTTCGAAGTCAAGTCCTTCGTGGACGGTTTTGCACGGCTACAATCGATCAAGATGGCCGAAGAAGATCAAGAAAAGACAGCCTTTCACAACCCCGCGGGAACCCTCTTTGCTACAGGTAATGCCGTTCGGTGAAAGAACGGCATTTGGGGCTACTACCAACGAGCGAACCGCCCTCTTCCACGATATGATCCACAAAGAGATCGAAGTGTACGTCGATGACATGATCGTTCACTCAAAGGGATCAGGACGGACAACACCTCACTGCACTGAGAAAATTCTTCAATCGCCTCCGAAAACACTCAATGAGGCTTAACCCCGCCAAATGCACATTTGGGGTTAGCCGAGGCAAGGTTTTGGGATACATGGTCACCGAGAGAGGCATCGAGGTGGATCCTCAAAAGATCAAAGCTATCATCGAAATGAGACCACCGCAAACCTCGGAAGCAGGTGAAAAGCTTCATGGGCCGCCCGCAATATATCGCCCGCTCACAACCAATTGACCTCTATATGCGAGCCAATCTTCAAGCCGATGAAGAAGAACGCCGACATCGAATGGAACTCGAATGCCAAGATGCCTTTGAAAAATAAAAGCATACCTTGTGAGTCCTCCGATTCTCTCGTCCTCCCCACGAGGAAAAGCCACCGTTGCTATACCTAATCGTGACCGACACCGCAGCTGGAGCCATGCTCTGTCAAGAAAAGAAGGAGTCACGGGTCGAAAGCGCCATCTACTTCGTCGCCGAAAGTTTCAAGGCAAATAACTCAATTACTCACCCTCGAAAAACTCCGCGCAGCCTGTATGGGTTGTCGGGAAACTACGGCACTACATGCCCGCACACAGCACACTTGGTTTCCAAAATGGACCCAGCCAAGTACCTCTTCGACAAACCATCTCTCGTCAATGAGGCTCGCCAAATGGTCTTTCTTCCCGGCGGAATTTGACATCAAGTACGTAAACCAAAAGACAATCAAGGGACGGGCCATGGCCGAACAACCGGGCCGATTTCCCAACCGACGAGGCTCGAGGCCCCGAACCACAATTTCCAGACGAGGGAATCTTCGCAATCGAAGGCGAAAACCGATGGCAACTTTTCTTCGACGGAGCGGCCAACCAAAAGGGAAACTAAGCGTCGGTATGCTCTTGGTGGATCCCAAGGACGAGCACACCCCACCGCTATAAAGCTCAATTTCGAGGTAACCAACAATGCCGCCGAATATGAAGCTCGCGCCGCTGGACTACAAGCCGCACTCGAGAGGAATGTCCGTAAACTCGAAGTTTATGGGGACTCACTTGATCATCAACCAAGTCTCCAACAAGTGGAAAACCATAGACCCGGGCTTGCAAAAATACCATGCTCGCATAGAGGACCTCATCACACAATTCGAAGAGGTCACCTTCCATTACTTGCCAAGAGACCGAAACAGTTTGCAGATGCCTTAGCCACCTTGGCCTCCTCAGGAAATCCCCGAAGGAAAAGCAATCAAACCCTTCAGAAGCTCTGGACGAAAGGAAATTCCTCGCCTACTGTTGTGAGATCGAACTAACCTAAGCCCGTCAATGAGCCATGGTATAACCAGATCTTCCAATACCTCAAGAACGGGAAACCGCCTTCATGAACAAGGAAGGTCAACACACGTAAGGGGTCAAAACCAAGAGCATCATGGCCCTAAAACGCCTTGCCTCTCACTTCGTCATCCTCTGGGACATGTTATACAAGAAACGCTACCATGGGCCACTCCTACGTCGCGTCGCCTAAGAAGAAGGCAAGTTCATGAACGAAGTCCACAATGGGGCTTGCGGTCCCCACACGAACGCCGAGCCCCGATGCAAATCATTCTCAGGATGGGCTACTACCGGATCTCCATGGAGGCATTGCATCCACTTTGTCCGAAGCCGCGACAAGTGCCAACGGTTCTCCAACCTCAATCATGCGCCGCCCCACGATCTCTACCGCATGACTACACCTTGGCCCTTCGCCACTGGGGAATTGACGTCATCGGGAAAATCGCTCCGCCAGCAAAGAACGGCCACGAGTTCATCTTAGTAGCCATCGACTACTTCACCAAATGGGTCGAAGCCAAGTCCTACAAGGTACTCACCTCCAAGAAGGTCGCACATTTCCTCAAGGAAAACATCATATGCCGATACAAAGCATCCCAAATGAGGTCATATCGTACAACGGCTCACACTTCGAAGGAGGAATTCGACAGACTGCCGTGCCGAATTCAAGATCACACGCCACAAATCTTCTCCCTACCGGCCACAAACAAACGGCGCCGTGGAAGCAAAGAAACAAAACCCTCGAACGGATCATCCGAAAAATGACCACCCGAGGACGAGATTGGCCCGAGAAGCCGCACCTTGCACTTTGGGGCTACCGCACATCGGGCCGTAATGCCCACGGGAGAAACCCCATTTGCCCACCCGACGTACGGATGGAAGCAGCCCTTCCCATCGAGCTAGAAATTCCCTCACTCCGAGTCAAGCTGCGGAAAATGACATCAACGAAGTCGAATGGCTCCGGCCAGCATTCCATACGACAATCTGCTAGATGAGCGACGACTAAAGGCCATGGAACACGTCCGAGCCTATCAAAGCAGGATGGCTAGAGCTTTCGACAAGAAAGTCAAATCCCGAGACATCGTGGAAGGTGACCTTGTACTCAAAGAAAAGCCTCCCACTCGAACCAACCCACCGGGGAAAATGGGAACCCACATGGATCGGCCTCTTTCGTGGGTTCAAAAGATCTTCTCCTGAGGCGCCATGAAGCTAATGCACCTCAGACGGCAATCCCCTTCATGAATCCAAATAACGAAGCAAACTTCGCAGATACTTCGCACGAAGAAGAACAACTGTGCATCTCTTGGCACTCCATGTAGTGTCGAACTACGCAGCACTGAGCCCTCTAGTCCTGGGAACGTAGGCAACCTTAATTGGTCCTAGCCTAAAAATACACAAAAAAGTCAAAAGTTTGAATGTCAATCAAGACCTCCATCAAGCTCCGCACTTTTTCAAGAACACGCCCAGCTAGCCACCTTGACCAAGTCAAACGACAGCCGGCAACATCAAAGGACATCCGAGGGTCACTCAAGATCAAACGATCGACTCATGTCTACTTCCAAGCTGTGGCTTGTCTTCGCCCTCACGCGCTTCAAAAAAAAAAAAAAGAGAGCTCGAGCAAGGGCTCACAAAAAAGAATAAAAAAGAGCTCGAGCAAGGGCTCACAAAAAAAAAGACAAAGAAGCTCAGCGTAAGCCGCAAAATTGAGGTCAAGAGCCCGACGCCAACAAGAGGCAAGGAAGCTACGAAAAAAGACCGTCAAAACGACTTGTCAAGGGAGCATTCAACCTCTCACCAAAGCACAAGGCCTCAAAGAGTTGGATTGCCGCTGTCATGGCCTGCATCGCTTCCGCCCGCGGATGCAACCGTAAAAGTCCAAAGATGGACGCCGACAAAGTGCACAAATGCCAAAGGCAAACAAGAGATCTTGCGTCTCGACAAAGCTTTAAAAGTAAATCACAAATCACTAACGGTTACAACATTTCTTGATGAGTTCAAGCACGGTCTACTCTCAAGTTCACAACATGCTAAAAGACAACAATACATTTAACTAATAATGTGTTTCGTAATGCAATGAATGGATACCTAGGAGGTCATTCCGCGCCATCTCGCGCGTCCCTCGCCATTCTTTCCTTTCTTCCCTCGTCCCCGCGAGTCTTCTTTCGCTCCACGTGAACCAACTCTGCGTCTCGCTCCGAGATCCGGGGTCCTCCTCAGAGTCAAATAATCCAAGAAGAGCTCGTGGCTTCATTCGCCCGTGCTTCGGCTCAGGATCTCCTCCCCGCGAGTCCGTAAAAGAGGACCTCTCCCCGTCGCCGGGCCAACTCTAGTCTCGTAGTCAAACAAAGCGTCTCCCGTCACATCCAAAGCGGTCGACTGTGCTTCGGCACTCCTAAGTGCAATAGCTTATCATGTGCAACCGGTCCTGCACCGGCTCACAGACGCTCGCTTTCTCCAAGACCACTTGGGATCGCCCAAACATGCCGCTCATACCAAAGCCGATATCGAGTCCGTCAACACAACACTCTCCCGACGCCTAAGGGAGTACCACAGAGGGAAAGCGGAATACTTCCATACCCTCTACAATACAAGAAGCGCACCTGGAGCCGCCATACAAAGAGGAGCTATCTCCGCGCAGCAAGAAGTGTCATCCCACTTCAACAAAGGGCTCCCTCGCTTCATCCCAAACCGCCTCTATGAAACAAGCGACGGAATATGTATGGAGGACCAAGACAAACCTCGGAACTCTGACAACGCAGGACCCTTCCTGCAAGATCCTCCCCGGGTCTCAATCCTCCAACAAGCGGAACCCACCAAATGGATTCCTGATGCTGTACCAAGCTTCGTGCCATCCATCTCTCCCAAAGTGATCGATCCATATCCAACGCAAAGAGGTCTGAAAGCAACGACCACGGGCTAAACGATCGACGTCTGTAGTCTCTAGCATGGGCCTGAAGTCTCTCTCTCAGCCCACAAGAGTGAGCAAAGCCGGGCTTCCCTCTTCATACGAAACGATCCCTACGCTGCGACGGGTCGATACCATGGAAGAGTCTCCCCAAAGACTCAACTCAACGGAGCCCATTTCCCGTAGAAACAAGCATAACAACCACCGTCCTCAAGAAACCTTGCTCCAAATTGCCCAAACACCGGCCAAAGCCATTCCCGCAAACCAACACTACCCACAAACACACTCTCACTCACGTGGCATGTACAAAAATAAAAATAATAATAGCAACAATTTCTAGGACAATTCCTGAATCACAAAATGACATTACATCTTAAAATAAAATACCGTTTTGCCATGCAAATACATGTGTTTTATTACAGTACCCAAAAATGTCTCGTTGCTAAACAAAAAAAAAAAGAGGAGGATATGAAAAGAGGGAAAGCAAATGAATACTACCGACTCCTCATCATCATCCTCGCCAAGATCCTCCAAAGAAAAGTTCTGGCATCCCAAATAACTCGCCCGTCACATCCTCATCGTCCGAATACCGAGCACCCGCCCGAGGCTCCCACGAGAAGTACTGTAAGGATCAAATCCGGCGAAAGGATCAAAGAAAGAAGGCTCGAGGAACCCTCACCCCGCGCCGCAAGGCGAGGCATACGAATCGATAAAAGTGGCCGCTCCTCGAAGGCCCTCTGGGTGCCTCCCGAAGACGTCCCCGCATCCATGCGACGCCGCCTCAAAGTGCCCCTCTCGCGCGGTCTGGCTCGCCGAAGGCGGAGGAACGCCCACGTAATGCCTCGAAGGCATAGGCTCGTACGCCGGCACACGACGCGAAGACCGACAGACATCTTTCGACGCCATCTTCTTAGCGAAGGAGCCGCATCGCCACGTAACGGCGAGTCAAAGATATCGTAGGCCTCTCCCTGTGACTCCGCACCAACAAAGCAAGCCAAGGAAACGCTCATCAAATACAACGCTTATACTCAACAACAAAAAGAGAAAAATGCGTAAAAGATGCCAAGATGGAAAAGAGTCAAGACACTCACCGATCTGTCTGGGATCCACTGAGCATGCAAAGCAGAGTTCGGCTCAGAACGGCATGTATGCACCTTCCTCTCGACCTGCCCCTCATGCGACGCACGTGAAATCCTGGTCCCCGAAGATCGGAACCCTCGGGGAGCCCGCGGCGCCCTCTCTCTCCCGCGCCAAAGACTGGGCGCTCCTCGCCTTCCTCCTCACGAAGGCCCCGTACTCCTCTCCGTATAAATGAACTCCTACACCGACACCGCCAAGCGTACCTCTCGAAGTCAAGCACATCCATATCCCGGAGTCAAGCATCCCAAAGGGAGTGGTCCCTCTGAGCCACGGAAGCACACCGGGGCCATGCCGCTGTAAGACTCGCTCCCAGTGCATACGGCGTCACAAGTCAAGTTTTTCCCGCAAAGATCTTCCGCCGCGCCGCCACCTCGGAGCCCTCAAACTCATCCCCTCATACCGAGCCCACGGGAACAAGACGAACCCCTCCGGCTACCCCGCTCCAAACGCTCCCGCACATCCCCGTAGGCGATGGTGAGCTTCCCCTACTGTCCTCTCTTCTCGCCGTACGAGCCCATCCCAAAGATAGCAGGGTACGCAAAGAACAGCCTCTGTGATCCCTATCCCACTGGGAAGCACCGAAAACCTCATAAAACCACACTGCGACAAAAATGTAGAAGGCTCTGGGCAAAAAGACAACGGAGAAAAGACAAGTTGCTAAATCAAAAAAAAAAAAAACAAAGAATAAACTCATACCTCCAAAGCAAAGTCAAAGCATGCCAACGAATCAAGCCACCCCCGCTAAACCGGTCCAAGGAGAAGTAGAGCTCACCAAGCTCGCTCGCCCCAAGCAATGTCAGCAGACCTATCCAGTCAATCAAGCTCTCCAACAAAGCAAAGGGAGGCTGCGGTCGCGTGGTTCGAGAACGAAGTCTCTGGACAGCCGCATACCACAAGAAGCGAGCGCGCCACCGCTTCCGTCACTACCCGGCCGGTACCCTGATGTAGCCCTAATACCGGCCGTGATCCTCATCTCCACATCGGGCCGCGTACAAGATGCCTGTGCCCTCGCGAGGACGAGGCTCAAAGCCCAAAGCAGCTCGGTCAACACGTCATCGCCTATCATATCCTTCCACCGCACCGGCTCTCCTTTCAAGGAAAGCCCGCGATCGCAAAGAAAGTCGGTGGGCGCCATTGTCACCTCGCCCCACTGTGTGGAAGGTGTGGGTGGTATCCCACCAATACTGTAAAGGCCCAGAAGACACTCTTGTTCTTCCTCGTGTCGACACTCCAGCCAAAGTTCTCAACGAACACACCTAGGCCAAGCATAAAACCAGCCTCCGGGGACTCGGCCTACCGCCCACGGAAATATCGTGCATCCGCCGCCATAGCTTCCACAAATGCCTCGAGCGATCCCCGAGTCTCATCCTCTTGGCCTTCCCTGCCATAAGCTCCCAGATCCCCGCAGTAAACACAAAGAAAGGTACGTCAATCACAATACTTTAATATAAAGGCACATATAACCCGTCACAAAACACGGCACATATAATGCACATAATTTTCACATATATCATGCATATAATTTTTCCTATGCAAACCGTCACAAAAACACGGCACACACTGCATACATATTTTCTCAAAAGAAAAAGGGGGGATTAAACCCTACACGACACATTTTCAAAAGAAAATCCGTCCCAACACTAGCACACATTGCACATATTTTTCACATATAACCCGTCACAAAACACGGCACATATCGCACATATTTTCCCCACAAAGTCCGTCACCCAAAAACACGGCACACACTATATAGCACATTCTCAAAAGAAAATCCGTCCCAACACGGCACCCACTTTCACATATAACCCGTCACAAAACACGGCACATGTCACTTTTTTTTCACAAAAATTATCACTACACGATAATTTTCTCATAATGTACATACATAAATAGCATACGGTACAAAACACCAAAGCATGCAATTCACTAGATAGGCACTTTATTTTCACAAATAAGAGCTAATCTACACATTTCTGCACAAAATACACATACCCACAATTTTTACATGTCCATTTTCAACAATTCATCAAGAATTTCACAAAAAGGCATAAAATAATAACAAAAAAAAAAAAATTCAAAAATGCGAAAAACTAAAACCTAGTTCTAGCATTCAAAAATTCGAGCAGAAATCAAAACGGAATGCATTTCTTACCTCCCCAACGCTCATGGAGCGACGATTATGCACCTCCTGATTCGGATACAAAACATCCGGTTCTTCGAAGATGGAACGAACGAAGTCCACCCCTTTCAAGCTCCATTCGCCGCTTCAACCACCTCTTGATCAAGCGCTGACGACGACTCCTTCGAGATCCCTCCGCCATTGCAAGCAATTCAAGCTAAGAAAATGGAAGATTTGGGACAAAAAAATGGAGTTTTCTCTCTTTCTCTCTCGCTGTTCACGAACCGAATGGGAAATGAAGGGGAGCCTCGGAATTTAAAGCCTGGTCAAACCTGGGAACTGTAAAAACCAAGGTGGTCCGTACGGACCTCTTTGCAAACTGGTTGGTCCGTACGGACCTCTTTGCAAGTGGGTGGCCAAATTACTTTCCCCGCCCTTATAATCTTTGCCCTCGGCTGTCCTAAGGCCTTTTCCAAAGAAATCCAAGTGCGTAATGGTCCCTAACCCTTCAATTCCAACCACCGGCCATCAAACGTAAGACCGGCCTCGCCCACTTCAACGGCAACTCAACCACTGGCCATCAAACGTAAGACCGGTCCTCGCCCGCCACTTCAACGGCAACTCAACCACGGCCGTCGCACAGAAGACCTGTCCTCGCCCACTTCAACGGCAATTCAATCCCTGCCATCAAACGTAAGACCGATCCTCGCCCACTTCAACGGCAAATCAACCACCGGCCATCGCCGTAAGACCGGTCTCGCCCACTTCAACGGCAACTCAATCCCCGGCCATCGGGCCGTAAGACCGGTCCCCGCCCACTTCAACGGCAATTCAACCACCGGCCATCAAACGTAAGACCGGTCCTCGCCCACTTCAACGGCAATCTCAACCACCGGCCGTCGGCGTAAGACCGGACTCGCCACTTCAACGGCAATTCAATCTCCCATCAAACGTAAGACCGGTCTCTCGCCACTTCAACGGCAGAAACTCAACCATCGGCGCATCAAACGTAAGACCGGTCCTCGCCACTTCAACGGCAATTCAACCACGGCCGTGCCGTAAGACCGGACTTCGCCACTTCAACGGCAATTCAATCCCCGGCCATCAAACGTAAGACCGGTCTCGCCACTTCAACGGCAACTCAACCACCGCCATCAAACGTAAGACCGGTCCCCGCCACTTCAACGGCAATTCAACCCGGCCGCCGTCGGCCAGCACTCCGGTCCTCGCCACTTCAACGGCAATTCAACCACCGGCCATCGCCGTAAGACCGGTCCTCGCCCACTTCAACGGCAAGAAATCAATCCCCGGCCGGGCCGTAAGACCGGTCTCGCCACTCCAACGGCAATTCAACCACCGCCCGCTCAACGGCATCCAAGCGAGCCAACACCTCCCCAAAGACGAATATCAAGGCACAAGACGCTCCAAACGCTCAACGACAACTCAACCATCGACCTCAAAAGAGGTCCGAAGTCATCTTCCCAATGCAAAGTGGCCCCCTGTGGTCAGCGCATCCTCAACAATTCAAGCACCTGGCCGATGTAAGCCCGAATCTCGCCACTTCAACGGCAGCGCAAGCACCGCCATCAAAGTAAGCCCGAGCTCCTCCCCAACAAGTCGAAAGGGAAGTCATACAAGACCGCGTATCCCCAAAGACTGCCATCATCCTTGCCCACTCAACGGCAAAACAAGCACAAGAAGGAGCCAACACCTCCGAGTACAAGTCCCAAGGCACGAAGCGCCTCCGAAACGCCAAATGGGAAGCAATCACCGGCCGTCATCCTTGCCCACTTCAACGGCACAAGCACCTGCTAGCCATCGTAAGTCCAACCTTCTACATCAACATGCAAAACACAAATGGCATCTACGCCTCTCGAAGCACAAGCGCCCACGCTCCACACCCGCGGTGAGGACGATTCAAAGTCTCGCGCATTACATCCACAATCGCGGCTAGAAGACGATTCAAAGTCTCGCGCATTACATCAACCGCCGCCGCATGACGATTCAAAGTCCTCTGGCGTGGCACCAACCGCCGCTGATGACGATTCAAAGTCCTCTGGCCGTGGGCACCAACCGCAATCGAAGACGATTCAAGTCCTCACACCATTCTCCGGCCCGGAAGGCCTTAAACCACCCGATTAGGAAAATCGTAAAACTTCCATCCCAGGATGCCACCACGTCCTCACATTTATGCGGTCACCCAGGACGCCACTACGTCCTCACATTTGACCCATGCGGGCCACCCAGACGCCACCACGTCCCTTATCACCGACCTATGCGGTCACCCAGACGCCACCACGCCCTACCACCGACTCCATGCGGTCACCAGACGCCACCACGCTCTACAACCGACCTACGCGGCCACCCAGACGCCACCACGTCCTTACAACCGACCCATGCGGGCCACCTGCAGACGCCACCACGCCCTTACCACCGACCTATACGGCCACCTGCAGACGCCACCACGTCCTTATCACCGACCTATACGGGCCACCCAGACGCCACCACGTCCTTATCACCGACCCATGCGGCCACCCAGACGCCACCACGCCTACCACCGACCTATGCGGGCCACCCAGACGCCACCACGTCCTTATCACCGACCTATGCGTGGCCACCTGTGACGCCACCACGTCCCTACAACCGACTCCATGCGGCCACCCAGACGCCACCACGCCCTACCACCGACCTTACGCGGTCACCCAGACGCCACCACGCCCTTATCACCGACCTATGCGGTCACCCGTGACGCCACCACGCCCTTATCACCGACCTATGCGGTCACCCAGACGCCACCACGTCCTCACCACCGACCTCGGCGGTCACACGACACTTCGTGGCACCACCACGCCCGTATTCACGTAACACTCACCCCACACCCGAACTACGACTGTGCTTGATTCCCGCCAGCTGTGGATACGTAGGAATCCTATCACAGGTCCAAATTTATTGACCTAAACTGGCCACCCAAAAGGACACCACCACGTCCTCACTTTGACCCTCACGGTCACTTCCTCTCCCAGCACGCGATCCAGATTAGGGACCCTTATCTTATCTGGCGACCCCACTTCTTTCATAAGTGACGCTGCCGAGGGGCTTCGTAAGTACCCCAACTGGATCACTCCCTTTCAAACACACGGAAACACCGTAGACTCATCCACGCAGCCTCGTAGACCTCTCTCACTCAAAACCCTCTCAAAACCCTCTCAAACCCCCAAACAAACCAAGTGGAGGAGCCTTTCTGGGATAAAAAGGGACAAAGGACCTTTTGGGAATTTTCAGAAATCGTAAAAGCAATTAAGGTCCGTACGGACCTCTTTGTTTCAATGATTACTAAATCCCCTTAAAGTCCACAATATTCCTCAAATCCCGGAAGAAATGATGACTTCCTCGCAGAGTTGGTCCGTACGGACCTCTTTGCATGCAAGATGGTCCGTACGGACCTTATTGCATGGGGACATCATCATTCCGTAATATTCTCCATCATTGCGCATTCCCTCAAATCGAGGAAATCCAAAATTCGGATAACCAAGAAGGTCCGTACGGACCTCTTTGCTCCGAAATTTTTACTATAAATAGAGGGCTCCCCTCCTCATTTTCACACATCTCCCACTTCTCTCTTCCTCCCTAAGCCTTCGGCTCCCCTTCTAAGACCTTTCGAGGCATTCCCGCCCCTTCGGATCCTTCCGAGGCCTTCCGAGCCCTCGAGGTGCTCCGAAGCCTCCCCGAGCGCTCCCGAGACGCTCCCGCGCTGCCCCGAGGCACTCTCGAGGTACTCCGAGGCCCCTCGTGGTACTCCGAGGCCTCGCTCGGTCTTTCCACGGTGTCCCGCTCTTTCCGAGTCAAACCGACGATCCCAAACCACGCCGAAACTCCGCCCGAGTAACTCCCGCCACCACAACGCACGCCGAACCTCTCGCCCGAGTGATCCCGACGATCCCCACGCACGCCGAACCTCTCGCCCGAACGCAGCCTACAACCTCAACTCACGCGAAACTCGTCCGCGGACAACCGGCATCTCCCGAAGCAATCCCGATCCGTACCGAACGCTACTCCGACCTCAAACACCATTCCCACGAAGACAGACACGAACCAACATTGGTAAGGCTTCCTTCCTCTACTATTTCAATACATTTTCATACATAGCATACAATGTAGACATCCGATACAAAGATGCATTTTTAAAAGCACACACACACACACACAACATTTAAAGGATATTAGGGGTATCCGAAAGACTCGTTTTACGAGGCTACTCGGGTGAGCTCTAATATTCTAATATTCTCTTCCCGGGGAGTCATCTGACCTCCGAACTCAAAATCTCATCACACAAAAACAGTTTAAAATTTATCTTTAAACTGATGCCCTTTTTCAATGTTTTGGGCTTAATAAAAACGGCGTGGCGACTCTACAAAATGCGAAAGCAAAACGGCGAGACACCTCCAACGCGCAACGCTAAAACGGAATAAGCCAGATGCCGGGGCGCGATTGTGCTGCCTCTCGGATCCGGGCGACTTCCCGAACAGCGACGAACGCGAGATGCCGGGGCCCCGCGCGCGAGCCGGATCCCGGGTAATTTCACCACTGATGGTTGTTGGGCCCTCAAGAAAATAATCCAACGATGGGTTGACGAGGGGAAGCTAGATCGCTATGTCATGAAGAAAGATAACAAGCGAAAGCGGAAGGAAGAGGAAAGTGAAGATGATGATAAGAGTGAAGACGGAGAACGTAGGCCTCCTAGAGCCAAATTACACGTGATCCGTGAAGAAGTGACTTCTACCTGAAAGCTGAGGGACCAAATCCATGAACTAAGCAAAGTGTACCACGTCCCTGCTTGGATTCATAAGGCAGAAGAGGTCATCAGTTTTTCTCCCAACGAACTGGCAGGGAGCCGTGCTGCCCGTGAACAACCCTTGGTGATAAAGGGTCGGATTGATAATGTGGAATCGGAAAGATTACTTGTGGACACGGGGGCCTCCCGTGACATTCTGTACTATTCCGCTTTCCAACAGATGGGATTGAAAGACACTATTCTGGAACCGTATCATGGTAGGCTGGAAGGATTCACCAACCATAAAGTTGGAGCCAAGGGAACTGTGGAACTGGAATTTGAAGTCGGTGAACACCCCTTCCAAGCCAAAGCTACTGGACATTTTGTAGTCATGGATTTGACCAGCGATTATCATGCAATCATAGGCATTCCAAGTCAAGCTAAACTTGGGATGGTAGCCTCCCTTCCTCACCAACGAGTTAAAATTCCCACTCGTGGCCGGAATTGGATGTGAGGGCAACCCCAAAGACTTCTTGGAGCATGTCGTCAAAAGTCGAAAATCTAAAAGCGTGGAGATAGATACCCCCGAGGAAAACATCAAGATCTCTAAATCTCAAAAAACCACCGAAACTAGCTCCAGAATGAGCTATATCCGTGAGGTACTTGATGATGAGGATGAGCCTATGGTCCTAGAAATTGCAGATGACCAAGGTGCAATTCCACCTGTATCTGAGGAAGTACCTATGGTCCAAGAAATTGCAGATGACCAAGGTATAGTTCCGTCCGTCTCCGAGGAAGACCCCATCCTCGTCAACGGTCAGAACTCGGGGGGCAACCATGATTTGGGGAAGGTCGATCTTCCCGACGTTGATAAACTTATGGAGGAAGAAGGCCTCAATGTGAATGACAATGAAGGAAGGAGAATTAGAGAAATTATTATCGAATCTCTGGAATTTTGAGACGGTCCTGAAATGAAGCCTGTAGATGAGCTGGAAGAGGTAGTCATCAATCCTGACTATCCTGAACAAAAAATCAAACTCGGGGGCCAGCTATTTCCAGAAGAGAAAGAAAAAATCATCTCCCTCTTGAAAAACAGTCTCGACGTCTTTGCTTGGAGAGTCGAAGACATGAGAGGGATCAATGAAGAAGTAGCCCTCCACCGCCTGGAAGTTGATCCTTTGGCGAAGACTATCTCCCAGACAAGGAGAAATTTTGCAAGGGACAAGGAGGAAGCTATCAAGGAAGAGGTACAAAAGTTACTGAGCGCCGGAATAATTCGTGAAGTCAAGTACCCCGTTTGGTTGGCCAATGTAGTTATGGTGAAGAAGCAAAATGGGAAGTGGCGTATGTGTATAGACTTCACCGATCTGAACAAAGCTCGCCCAAAGACAGCTATCCTCTTCCCAGAATCGACAAATTGGTTGACTCCATTGCTGGACACCAAACTCTCAGCTTCCTAGATGCCTATTCAGGCTATCATCAGATAAAAATGGCGGAAGAGGACATCGAAAAGACGGCTTTCCAAACACCTAGGGGAAACTACTGTTACATCATGATGCCTTTTGGGCTCAAGAATGCGGGTGCCACCTAGGGGAAACTACTGTTACATCTTGATGACATGGTCATAAAGACCAAGGAGGGCAGTCACGCTCCTGACCTGGAAGAAACAATTAACAACCTCCGAGCTAATAACATGAAGCTGAATCCAAGCAAGTGCGTATTTGGAGTGACGGCGGGAAAGTTCCTAGGCTTCATGGTGTCTCAAAGGGGAATAGAGGCCAACCCTGAAAAAATTAAGGCGCTCATTGACATGAAGGAACCTACCACCATCAAGGAGGTTCAAAGACTTAATGGAAGAATAGCGGCACTTGGAAGATTCATCGCCAAATCCGCCGAAAAGTCACTGCCCTTCTTCAAGGTACTGAAGGGTACCAAGAGCTTCTCCTGGACTCCAGAATGCTCTGAAGCATTCCTCCGGTTGAAGAAGTACTTGGGTTCCCCTCCCTTGCTCAGCAGTCCGACTACCGGCGAGACACTATATGTCTTCCTAGCTGCCACTGATCACGCTGTCACAGTTGTTCTAGTTCGGAATGACGAAGGAATTCAGAAGCCCATCTACTATGTCTCTAAGGCATTGTCGGACGTGGAGAGTGTGTACTTTAATGTGGGAGAAGATAGCGTACGCGCTAGTTATTGCATCAAGGAAATTACGTGCCTATTTTTCTGCACATTCAATCACCGTGTACACGAATGAACCATCAAGAAGATATTACATAAGTTGGACGGCTCCGGATGTCTCCTTAATTGGTCCATCGCTCTTATCGAGTTTGATATCACATACTAACCTAAGAAGACCCTCCTGGCACAGCCTTTGGTTGACTTCATGGTTGAGACTGCCTTCATGGGTGAGCACCTCCCCACTTCCCGCAAGCAAAACGCTACGGAAGAAGAAAAGTCTCCCATCGAACTCCCATCCAACTGTTGGATCCTGTATACGGACGGATCAGCTACAAAAGAAAGAAGCGGAGCTGGAGTTGTACTGGCAAGCCCGGAAGGAGAGTACACTATGCAAGACGCCATCCGTTTCAAGTTCCCTGCCTCCAACAATCAAGCGGAATATGAAGCTCTAATATTTGGTATTGAGTTGGCCTCCTTCTACGGAGCAACTAAGGTGGCCGCTTTCTGTGACTCCCAACTCGTTGTCAAACAAGTAAAGGGAGAGTATAACACCCAAGACCCCACCCTTACCAAATATAGGGACCTTGTCCTAGACATGACGAAGATGGAATTTTTCGAACTCAAGCAAATAGGCAGGGAAGATAACCAAGTCGCAGACGTTCTATCTGAACTAGCAACCATGGATGTGTCTACATCTAAGACCAGTCCATATGTAGTTTATGCTGAGGAACCTGCGTATGAAAGACTACAAGTCATGCTCCTAGATGGGGAGGAGAGGTGTTGGATCGATGACTATATTGACTACATCTAGAAGGAACAACTCCCAGAAGATGAAACGCAAGCCAAACTTATCAAGAAGAGGTCCCCAAGGTTCGTCGTGATGAGCGGAGTCCTCTACCGAAGATCTTTCACAAAGCCCCTGCTAAGGTGCGTCTATCCCAAGGAAATTGAGAACCTCTTGGCAGAAGTACATGAAGGTGTTTGCGGTGGACAACCGGGGGCCAGAACCTTAGCTGACAAGATCATATCACTAGGTTACTATTGGCCAAACCTGAGGGAGGACGCGCACGCCTATGTTAGAAAATGTGACAAGTGCTAAAGATTCTCTGACATTCCTAGACTACCGGCAGTTGAGCAAACACTTGTGATACCTACGTGGCCATTTGATATGTGGGGGATCGATATCATCGGACCCTTCCCTCCCGCCCGTGGTAATTGCAATTGCGAGATAGTAGCTGTTGATTACTTCTCCAAGTGGATAGAAGCCAAGGCATTAGCCAAGATAACGGAAGAGAACGTAATCAACTTTGTCTACGAAAACATCTGGTGCAGATTTGGCCTTCCACACACAATTGTCTCTGATCATGAACTACAATTCTCTACGGCATTTACAACAGAATTGGGAAGAGTCAAAGTCCGCCATGCAAAATCCTCAGTTAGCAGACCACAAGGTAACGGTCAAGCAGAAGCTGCCAACAAACTAGTCCTAACAGCCCTTACCAAGAACCTTGAAGGACGCGAGGGTAGATGGTTGGACGAACTCCCCCTAGCCTTATGGGCTGTTCGCACAACCACCCGGGGGCCAACCGGGGAAACCCCATTCGCACTAACCTTCGGTTCTGAGGCTATGGCACCAGCTTAAATGGCCATCCCTACTGTGAGAAACTCACATTACGATGAGCAAGTCAACAAGGTTAATAGGTTCCTAGACCTAGACCTGGTAGATGAAAAACGACTAGCTGCACAGATGAGGATGGTTAACTACAAGCAAAGGACCAAGGCATATCATGATAAAAGGGTCATCAGAAGAGTATTCCAAGTAGGCGATTGGGTACTTAGAAAGATTGAGGCAACTGGTCGGAAGGCAGAACAAAACAAGCTCTCCCCAAATTGGGAAGGTCCCTATATCATCACTCAAGTCATTCGAGAAGGGACCTACAGATTGAAGACCAAGGAGGGGAAGGATCTCAAGCATCCATGGCACTCCGACAATCTCCGAAAATATTATCACTAGTCTAGTTTATTTTGCAGTAAATTAGTTTCTTGTTTTCTGTCTTTTATTTTTTAGTCGATAGGATTGCAGTTCGATGTAATCAAGTTTCAGTTTTACGAAAGCAGTTTCTTCCAACATGCAAAGTAACTATCAACTCCTCACACAAACACCAGAAGACAAGGATCTTATCCTCCGACTCTTCAAAACACACACCTTACGTCTTGACAAGGGTCCGCCTTGACTCAACGACTATAGGCTCCTAATGCAGCCCAAGACCGAGGGTCCTCCTCGGCCTAGTGGCTTACCTTACATCCTGACAAGGGTCCGCCTTGATTCCAGGATTGCAACTATCACAGTCAAGACCAAGGATTTCTCCTCGGCCTAATGACTTGCCTCACGTCAAGACAAGGAAACACCTTGTCACTACGACTAAAAGGCATCACGTCTGAAACATGTGCACGAGTCATCTTCCTCGGCATAAGGAGACGGAAAAGTAGAAATCACCTAACAGTCAAAGCCGAGGAGTACCTCCTCGGCCTATACGACTTAAAGAGTGCAGTCAAAGCCGAGGAGTCCTTCCTCGGCCTATACGACTTAAAGAGTGCAGTCCAAGCCAAGGAGTCCTTCCTCGGCCTAACCACTTGCCCAACAATCAGGGAACGAGGGACCCTCCTCGGATTCCACCTTCACAAATCTGGTGCCTATGCCTAGCATACAAACACACACAAACAATTCATAGAAACAATATGAATTAAAACAAAAAGGACTTTTTTCATTGATATTCAAGGGAAAAGTACAAGTCCTAACCTCTATTACAAAAGAGGAAAAAGAAAAATCCTATCCTAAGACTGCTGGCCATCATTAAAAGGCCTGTCTAGCCAGTCCTCTGTGATAGTGTCCGGGGGAGGAAGAACAGTTTGTTCAGTTTGAGTATCAGTCCTCTCGGTCTCTCCTCCCCCGACCTCGGCTTCCATGTCCTCGGGCTCTCCCTCGTCCTGAATCGCCTCCACCAAGGCTTTGATGTTGCCGGGGACGACAGAGGCTGGCTCCCACACTGCTCGGCCTGCTTGGGCATCTTTATCGGCCATGACTTCCAAGTTATACTCAGAAAATGGAACCAGGTGATGAAGAGCCATTCTAGCCTCCTCGTCGTACTGATCCCGGCTAATCAGCTGAGCAATCTTGTTGATATCCAAGCCAGTGGTGGGGTCGGCTAAGATACGGCGAGCGAGATGGAGATACCCATCCTCGAACATGGTGGCGGTCTTCTCGTCCACCGCATCCTGGAAGGCCTGGCTCTCCTTGAAGCGAGTCACAGCCGCTTCCTCCCTAGTAACAAGGGTAGTCTCATAACCTCGGCATTTTGCTTCGGCTTCCTCGGCCCTCACTTGGACCTCGGCCTTGGCCTTCCTTGCCTCGGCTAGCTCGGCTTCCGTCTGCCGGAGATGTTCCTCGGCCTTTGTACGGAGCTCCTCGGCCTTAGCCTTCTCATCACTGGCCCTCAGCACCTCGGCCTCTACCTTGGCCTTGGCCGCCCCCAGCTCGGCCTCCTTGGTTTTCAACAGCTCAACCAAGTTAGCCTTCTCGGCCTCACTTTTCTTGTGAGCAGCCTTGGCATCAATCACTTGTTTCTCTTGGGCCTTGGCCAAGACATTTTCATATCCGCAATGCTGGCAGCCTACAAGATATGTTTGTGTTAAAGCCTTGAACAAGCACAAATAAAGCAACAAGTTTAAAAGTACGAGATAACTACCTCAGCCAGCATGAATCCCTTACGGCAGAGCAAGTTATCCCTGCTCGGCTTCTCCTTCACCAGGGTGTCATAGGCATCCTCGTCCATGGCCCTTTGGACGGGAGCTCGGCCCAACCTCATCAGGTGACTCTTCCTATCTTGCAAAGGAAGGCCCTTCAGACGAGGGACGTTAGCCGCCATGAGCCGAGCAAGCTCCTCGGCCTCAACTTGAGTCTTGGCGGTTTGGATTGTCAGGTAGTTGACTTGAGAAGCCAATTAACTCCCAGGGAAGAGGAAGTGAACTCACGGGACCTGAGAACGAGACTTAGTCTCTCCAAGTGTATGTCACCCCCTCGTCTCGTCATGGCACCTCGGCGTCCCAGGTCTCCTCGACCACGTCGACCTCGTCCTGATTCTCCTCGTCCCCGTGCTCGCGAATTTGCCCGGCCAAGGACACCTGAACCATACAAAATGATACTTGGTGGCCAAGAGTTGGAACCAAGGCGTGATAAGGCACCATCCAAACGGGACAGCCACCGACACGACGTGGAACACAGTAGGGTGAATGGTCGCCCCAAGGATAAATCAACCCGTAGCTCCCAGCGAAGCACCCGCTCAAGCAGTGATAAAGGAGTGGAAACTAGACAATGGGAACTATTAAAACAAAGACTTGATGACATGGAGATGGGAAAGAAGTTTGATGATGATGACTTTGACTGGGCAACTCGTCCATTCTCCCCGAGGATAACCGCTGCACCACCTAATCCTCACTTTAAGGTCCCGAATTTTGAAAAATACAACGGAACCACTGACGCAAAGGACCATGTGCAAAGTTTTGAACAAACCATGAACCTCCTCACTGTAGCTAATGACATGCTTTGCAAAGCTTTCGCGAGCACTTTTTCCGGAACAGCCTTGACCTGGTTCCGTGAGCTGAAAAAAGGTTGCATCGATAGCTGGAGAGGCATGAGGAGAATGTTCTTGAATCACTTTACCACAGATGGATGGAGGAAGATGAGATTGACCGACCTTGCCAATATCGGGCAAGGAAAGGGAGAAACCACCCTCAGTTACTACAACCGTTTCTGAAAAATGGCAGACCAGGTAGAAGAGAGCCTCACTGACAGGGAGGTCATTGTTTGTTTCAACTCTGGATTGAAATCTGGTCCCCTCATCTATGAACTCTCCGCCCGAGAACCTAAGTCCAAGTCCGAATTATACCATGTGGCATACGCCATTGCAATGGCCGAGGACAAAAGCAAGAAAAGGGAATCCGACAAGGCGGAACTAGAAGCAACGGGTACTCGTCAGAATGACAATGGGAATGGCAAGGGATCCAAGGGGAAGAACAGAACAAGAGGCACAGAGAAACCTGAAGTGTTCACCCCTCTGACCAAGCCCATCTCAGAAATCATGCAGTTAGTAAATCTTCCACCTCCTCGTCCGCTGAGTGATAAACCAAAGTACCCTCGTGACACTTCCAAATACTGTGATTTCCACAAGGACAACGGGCACACCACTGATGGTTGTTGGGCCCTCAAGAAAATAATCCAACGATGGGTTGACGAGGGGAAGCTAGATCGCTATGTCATGAAGAAAGATAACAAGCGAAAGCGGAAGGAAGAGGAAAGTGAAGATGATGATAAGAGTGAAGACGGAGAACGTAGGCCTCCTAGAGCCAAATTACACGTGATCCGTGAAGAAGTGACTTCTACCTGAAAGCTGAGGGACCAGATCCATGAACTAAGCAAAGTGTACCACGTCCCTGCTTGGATTCATAAGGCAGAAGAGGTCATCAGTTTTTCTCCCAACGAACTGGCAGGGAGCCGTGCTGCCCGTGAACAACCCTTGGTGATAAAGGGTCGGATTGATAATGTGGAATCGGAAAGATTACTTGTGGACACGGGGGCCTCCCGTGACATTCTGTACTATTCCGCTTTCCAACAGATGGGATTGAAAGACACTATTCTGGAACCGTATCATGGTAGGCTGGAAGGATTCACCAACCATAAAGTTGGAGCCAAGGGAACTGTGGAACTGGAATTTGAAGTCGGTGAACACCCCTTCCAAGCCAAAGCTACTGGACATTTTGTAGTCATGGATTTGACCAGCGATTATCATGCAATCATAGGCATTCCAAGTCAAGCTAAACTTGGGATGGTAGCCTCCCTTCCTCACCAACGAGTTAAAATTCCCACTCGTGCTGGAATTGGATGTGTGAGGGCAACCCCCAAAGACTTCTTGGAGCATGTCGTCAAAAGTCGAAAAAAATCTAAAAGCGTGGAGATAGATACCCCCGAGGAAAACATCAAGATCTCTAAATCTCAAAAAACCACCGAAACTAGCTCCAGAATGAGCTATATCCGTGAGGTACTTGATGATGAGGATGAGCCTATGGTCCTAGAAATTGCAGATGACCAAGGTGCAATTCCACCTGTATCTGAGGAAGTACCTATGGTCCAAGAAATTGCAGATGACCAAGGTATAGTTCCGTCCGTCTCCGAGGAAGACCCCATCCTCGTCAACGGTCAGAACTCGTGGGGCAACCATGATTTGGGGAAGGTCGATCTTCCCGACGTTGATAAACTTATGGAGGAAGAAGGCCTCAATGTGAATGACAATGAAGGAAGGAGAATTAGAGAAATTATTATCGAATCTCTGGAATTTTGAGACGGTCCTGAAATGAAGCCTGTAGATGAGCTGGAAGAGGTAGTCATCAATCCTGACTATCCTGAACAAAAAATCAAACTCGGGGGCCAGCTATTTCCAGAAGAGAAAGAAAAAATCATCTCCCTCTTGAAAAACAGTCTCGACGTCTTTGCTTGGAGAGTCGAAGACATGAGAGGGATCAATGAAGAAGTAACCGTCCACCGCCTGGAAGTTGATCCTTTGGCGAAGACTATCTCCCAAACAGGGAGAAATTTTGCAAGGGACAAGGAGGAAGCTATCAAGGAAGAGGTACAAAAGTTACTGAGCGCCGGAATAATTCGTGAAGTCAAGTACCCCGTTTGGTTGGCCAATGTAGTTATGGTGAAGAAGCAAAATGGGAAGTGGCGTATGTGTATAGACTTCACCGATCTGAACAAAGCCTGCCCCAAAGACAGCTATCCTCTTCCCAGAATCGACAAATTGGTTGACTCCATTGCTGGACACCAAACTCTCAGCTTCCTAGATGCCTATTCAGGCTATCATCAGATAAAAATGGCGGAAGAGGACATCGAAAAGACGGCTTTCCAAACACCTAGGGGAAACTACTGTTACATCATGATGCCTTTTGGGCTCAAGAATGCGGGTGCCACCTAGGGGAAACTACTGTTACATCTTGATGACATGGTCATAAAGACCAAGGAGGGCAGTCACGCTCCTGACCTGGAAGAAACAATTAACAACCTCCGAGCTAATAACATGAAGCTGAATCCAAGCAAGTGCGTATTTGGAGTGACGGCGGGAAAGTTCCTAGGCTTCATGGTGTCTCAAAGGGGAATAGAGGCCAACCCTGAAAAAATTAAGGCGCTCATTGACATGAAGGAACCTACCACCATCAAGGAGGTTCAAAGACTTAATGGAAGAATAGCGGCACTTGGAAGATTCATCGCCAAATCCGCCGAAAAGTCACTGCCCTTCTTCAAGGTACTGAAGGGTACCAAGAGCTTCTCCTGGACTCCAGAATGCTCTGAAGCATTCCTCCGGTTGAAGAAGTACTTGGGTTCCCCTCCCTTGCTCAGCAGTCCGACTACCGGCGAGACACTATATGTCTTCCTAGCTGCCACTGATCACGCTGTCACAGTTGTTCTAGTTCGGAATGACGAAGGAATTCAGAAGCCCATCTACTATGTCTCTAAGGCATTGTCGGACGTGGAGAGCAGGTACTTTAATGTGGAGAAGATAGCGTACGCGCTAGTTATTGCATCAAGGAAATTACGTGCCTATTTTTCTGCACATTCAATCACCGTGTACACGAATGAACCACTGAAGAAGATATTACATAAGTTGGACGGCTCCGGACGTCTCCTTAATTGGTCCATCGCTCTTATCGAGTTTGATATCACCTACCAACCAAGGAAGACCCTCCTGGCACAGCCTTTGGTTGACTTCATGGTTGAGACTGCCTTCATGGGTGAGCACCTCCCCACTTCCCGCAAGCAAAACGCTACGGAAGAAGAAAAGTCTCCCATCGAACTCCCATCCAACTGTTGGATCCTATATACGGACGGATCAGCTACAAAAGAAAGAAGCGGAGCTGGAATTGTACTGGCAAGCCCGGAAGGAGAGTACACTATGCAAGACGCCATCCGTTTCAAGTTCCCTGCCTCCAACAATCAAGCGGAATATGAAGCTCTAATATTTGGTATTGAGTTGGCCTCCTTCTACGGAGCAACTAAGGTGGCCGCTTTCTGTGACTCCCAACTCGTTGTCAAACAAGTAAAGGGAGAGTATAACACCCAAGACCCCACCCTTACCAAATATAGGGACCTTGTCCTAGACATGACGAAGATGGAATTTTTCGAACTCAAGCAAATAGGCAGGGAAGATAACCAAGTCGCAGACGTTCTATCTGAACTAGCAACCATGGATGTGTCTACATCTAAGACCAGTCCATATGTAGTTTATGCTGAGGAACCTGCGTATGAAAGACTACAAGTCATGCTCCTAGATGGGGAGGAGAGGTGTTGGATCGATGACTATATTGACTACATCTAGAAGGAACAACTCCCAGAAGATGAAACGCAAGCCAAACTTATCAAGAAGAGGTCCCCAAGGTTCGTCGTGATGAGCGGAGTCCTCTACCGAAGATCTTTCACAAAGCCCCTGCTAAGGTGCGTCTATCCCAAGGAAATTGAGAACCTCTTGGCAGAAGTACATGAAGGTGTTTGCGGTGGACAACCGGGGGCCAGAACCTTAGCTGACAAGATCATATCACTAGGTTACTATTGGCCAAACCTGAGGGAGGACGCGCACGCCTATGTTAGAAAATGTGACAAGTGCTAAAGATTCTCTGACATTCCTAGACTACCGGCAGTTGAGCAAACACTTGTGATACCTACGTGGCCATTTGATATGTGGGGGATCGATATCATCGGACCCTTCCCTCCCGCCCGTGGTAATTGCAATTGCGAGATAGTAGCTGTTGATTACTTCTCCAAGTGGATAGAAGCCAAGGCATTAGCCAAGATAACGGAAGAGAACGTAATCAACTTTGTCTACGAAAACATCTGGTGCAGATTTGGCCTTCCACACACAATTGTCTCTGATCATGAACTACAATTCTCTACGGCATTTACAACAGAATTGGGAAGAGTCAAAGTCCGCCATGCAAAATCCTCAGTAAGCAGACCACAAGGTAACGGTCAAGCAGAAGCTGCCAACAAACTAGTCCTAACAGCCCTTACCAAGAACCTTGAAGGACGCGAGGGTAGATGGTTGGACGAACTCCCCCTAGCCTTATGGGCTGTTCGCACAACCACCCGGGGGCCAACCGGGGAAACCCCATTCGCACTAACCTTCGGTTCTGAGGCTATGGCACCAGCTTAAATGGCCATCCCTACTGTGAGAAACTCACATTACGATGAGCAAGTCAACAAGGTTAATAGGCTCCTAGACCTAGACCTGGTAGATGAAAAACGACTAGCTGCACAGATGAGGATGGTTAACTACAAGCAAAGGACCAAGGCATATCATGATAAAAGGGTCATCAGAAGAGTATTCCAAGTAGGCGATTGGGTACTTAGAAAGATTGAGGCAACTGGTCGGAAGGCAGAACAAAACAAGCTCTCCCCAAATTGGGAAGGTCCCTATATCATCACTCAAGTCATTCGAGAAGGGACCTACAGATTGAAGACCAAGGAGGGGAAGGATCTCAAGCATCCATGGCACTCCGACAATCTCCGAAAATATTATCACTAGTCTAGTTTATTTTGCAGTAGATTAGTTTCTTGTTTTCTGTCTTTTTAGTTGATAGGATTGCAGTTCGATGTAAACAAGTTTCAGTTTTACGAAAGCAGTTTCTTCCAACATGCTAAATAACTATCAACTCCTCACACAAACACCAGAAGACAAGGATCTTATCCCCGACTCTTCAAAACACACACCTTACGTCTTGACAAGGGTCCGCCTTGACTCAACGACTATAGGCTCCTAACAGCCAAGACCGAGGGTCCTCCTCGGCCTAGTGGCTTACCTTACATCCTGACAAGGGTCCGCCTTGATTCCAGGATTGCAACTATCACAGTCAAGACCAAGGATTTCTCCTCGGCCTAATGACTTGCCTCACGTCAAGACAAGGAAACACCTTGTCACTACGACTAAAAGGCATCACGTCTGAAACATGTGCACGAGTCATCTTCCTCGGCATAAGGAGACGGAAAAGAAGAAATCACCTAACAGTCAAAGCCGAGGAGTACCTCCTCGGCCTATACGACTTAAAGAGTGCAGTCAAAGCCGAGGAGTCCTTCCTCGGCCTATACGACTTAAAGAGTGCAGTCCAAGCCAAGGAGTCCTTCCTCGGCCTAACCACTTGCCCAACAATCAGGGAACGAGGGACCCTCCTCGGATTCCACCTTCACAAATCTGGTGCCTATGCCTAGCATACAAACACACACAAACAATTCATAGAAACAATATGAATTAAAACAAAAAGGACTTTTTTCATTGATATTCAAGGGAAAAGTACAAGTCCTAACCTCTATTACAAAAGAGGAAAAAGAAAAATCCTATCCTAAGACTGCTGGCCATCATTAAAAGGCCTGTCTAGCCAGTCCTCTGTGATAGTGTCCGGGGGAGGAAGAACAGTTTGTTCAGTTTGAGTATCAGTCCTCTCGGTCTCTCCTCCCCCGACCTCGGCTTCCATGTCCTCGGGCTCTCCCTCGTCCTGAATCGCCTCCACCAAGGCTTTGATGTTGCCGGGGACGACAGAGGCTGGCTCCCACACTGCTCGGCCTGCTTGGGCATCTTTATCAGCCATGACTTCCAAGTTATACTCAGAAAATGGAACCAGGTGATGAAGAGCCCTAGCCTCCTCGTCGTACTGATCCCGGCAAATCAGCTGAGCAATCTTGTTGATATCCAAGCCAGTGGTGGGGTCGGCTAAGATACGGCGAGCGAGATGGAGATACCCATCCTCGAACATGGTGGCGGTCTTCTCGTCCACCGCATCCTGGAAGGCCTGGCTCTCCTTGAAGCGAGTCACAGCCGCTTCCTCCCTAGTAACAAGGGTAGTCTCATAACCTCGGCATTTTGCTTCGGCTTCCTCGGCCCTCACTTGGACCTCGGCCTTGGCCTTCCTTGCCTCGGCTAGCTCGGCTTCCGTCTGCCGGAGATGTTCCTCGGCCTTTGTACGGAGCTCCTCGGCCTTAGCCTTCTCATCACTGGCCCTCAGCACCTCGGCCTCTACCTTGGCCTTGGCCGCCCCCAGCTCGGCCTCCTTGGTTTTCAACAGCTCAACCAAGTTAGCCTTCTCGGCCTCACTTTTCTTGTGAGCAGCCTTGGCATCAATCACTTGTTTCTCTTGGGCCTTGGCCAAGACATTTTCATATCCGCAATGCTGGCAGCCTACAAGATATGTTTGTGTTAAAGCCTTGAACAAGCACAAATAAAGCAACAAGTTTAAAAGTACGAGATAACTACCTCAGCCAGCATGAGTCCCTTACGGCAGAGTAAGTTATCCCTGCTCGGCTTCTCCTTCACCAGGGTGTCATAGGCATCCTCGTCCATGGCCCTTTGGACGGGAGCTCGGCCCAACCTCATCAGGTGACTCTTCCTATCTTGCAAAGGAAGGCCCTTCAGACGAGGGACGTTAGCCGCCATGAGCCGAGCAAGCTCCTCGGCCTCAACTTGAGTCTTGGCGGTTTGGATTGTCAGGGGAGGAGGAGCCTCAGGATTGGAAGCCTCACCAACGGTTGCCCGTTTAGCTGCAGGCTCCTCGGTGCTAGCAACTTGGGCCCTCTTGGAGCTAGAGTGCCTAGCAACAAGATTGGTTTCTTCGGCCCCCACCTCCTCGGCATCAGCATGGGGGATAGGCCCCTCTCCAGTAGTTGGGTTAGCCCGCTCCTCGGACGTCACCTCCTCGGCATTAACTTCCTCATGCAGTTTAAGGGGAAGGGGATGGTCACCCTGAGCACTCAGGACAAGGTTGCGGGCATTGGCTTCCTCCCTCCTCTCTATCAATCCTGACTTTTTGACTTGTTTCCTCTTCTGTTTTACCAGCTCCATGGTACTTAGCCTCTTCATGGCTAGTTCTGCTTCTTCCTCGGGGGTCAAAACTGCAAAGACAAGGAAGAGATGGTTAAGTACGAGCAGAAGAAAAGTCAACAATAATGCAAAAACTACAAGTATCAGAGTTAAATATTTACATCCAACCACGTCTACTTCTTCCGGACATTGGTCCAGGGGAGGGATCTTACACCTCGGACAACCCTCATGAAAAACGAGGCCGGGATGTATTGTCCAATCATTAAAACGCCTTCCCCTCTTAACAGTGATGAGGGGAACCACCCCGTCCTTCGGCCCCGGCATCAGTCCTGCCTGGACGTAATAATGATCAGAAGATTCAAGCGCCGATCAGTCAAGAAGCCCCACCTCGGCAAACGCCTCAAGGAGCTTGATCAAAGCCTTGGTCCATTCATACTGTTGAACAGGACCGGATGAAGTTGGAGCCTTGCAAGGGGATTGGAACTCCCAGCCTTGGCGGCTCTCAACCCTAATTACATGGTTGTCCCAACCCGCAACTTTGCTTGACATCGGGAGAAGAAGTTTGGGTTTCTTGGGTGCACTCCGAATGACGAGGAGCCAACTGTCCTTGACAAAGCTGACTTGGTAGAAGTGCCGAAAAGCTCCCATGGTCGGCTCAAAACCTAAGCTCCGGCAGAGGACAATGAAACTAACAAGAACCCTAGTACCGTTGGCTCCTAGCATGGCCGGCACTGCCCTTACATCATCTAAAAATTCGTTAATAAAGGGGTCCAAAGGAAGACGGAGCCCCTGTTGAAATTGTTTGAAGTAGAAGTGGACGTAGTCTTCATTATAGTAGAAGCTCCTCTCCTCCTTCTCCGTCTTAAGATCAAGTTTGCCCATATAAGTTAACTTATATTCGGCTTTGTCCACCCCGTATGTGGAATATAACTTCATCAGCATAGGATCCCCAGCCTTTGGAGCCCTCTCTCGTTGTTTCCCTCGGCTTCCCCTTCCTCGGCCTCTACTGCCCTCAACTTGGGCACCTTCCATGAAGGCATCAACAATCTGAGTTGACGAGGTGGCCTCTCCCCCTCTTTCCGTCATATCTGCAAAAAGACGAGGAGCATAAGTTAGTGACCTCGTCCATAACTGACCTTAAGACGGGGAAGAGGGATATCCCCCCTCGTCATTATAGAAAGGCCGAGGAGGGAGCCTTACCACTCAGACGCTCGCGAACTACGTGATCAGAAGAAGGATAGAACAACTCGATATGTTCCACTAATTCTGCTCTATCCTTAAGCATCACTACATTACGAGTCGAAGAATCAATTCGGTCTGTCCTTGTTTTATCTGGGTATTGGATGAACATCCGGGTACGGCCATAACTTCTCAACATCTTTCCTATGTCATCCAAGTTCAACATCAACCATGGACCTCTCTCTCTACGATAAACCCTCATATTGCCGGTGTGATATCCATAACGGAATCGGGGGGAATGGTCCCAAGAACGAGCCATTTCTAAGGGGAATCAAAGACCAATGGGGGAGTTCATTCAATATGTAAAGAAATTCACACAGAAATCCAAAGGAAATCAAAGATTCAAAGTTTTGAGAGTTAAAATTGATGATTCATGAAGAAAAGCTTCAAAACATTCAACAATGGCAGTTATTTTTCTTGAACACACCAAAACTTCATCTAAAACCCTAGAAAAGGCGAAATCATGAATAGAATGCATAGAAAGGAAGAAAAATCATACCTGGTCTTGAAGAAACGGTTGGAATCACAACAGAAACAACAACGCCGGAAAGCTACACTTCGCCGGAAACTGGGAATGATGAAACTCTGAGATTCGCCGGTGAACTTCTCGCCTGTGCTCTCAAATGAATTGGGTCTATAAAGTTTTAAATGGAAGGGTTTTAGCTTTTTATACTCTCTTAATCGGGTCAAACCCATGGGTAAAGCAAGCAACCGGGTATGACGCCCCCAAAATTAAATGCTATCAACAATTTTCGAGGCACGTCAGATCTGGGACCCACCATTTATCATCATGGCAAATAACCGGCGGATATTGAAGCGACGCACGGACTGAAGCGCCTTTGACACATGTAAAACCTATTCGTATCCCATAAGCCGAAGACGAGATGACTTTCTCCTCGTCCTAAGCCGAGCTAGAAAGTCGGGGGCCACTGAACAGTATAAACCGAGATACGAACATGGGCTTGCCCGAATTGGGCCCAAAGGGATTGGGCCATAAACATAATCCAATACACAAGTATCAGGGCCGAAGAACATCTTCCTCGTATGCCGAGGAGCATTCATCTCGGCCTTGTATCTTCATACGTAGCCCATCATACTCCGAGATACCACAAGTGACGAGGAGAGAAAAGTTCTTACCTCGGCATATCATCAAGTGACGAGGAGACAGAATCATTCATCTCGGCGTATTTACCTATCAAGTCAATCACCAAATGACGAGGAAGCAGAATCATGCCTCTCGGCTCATTTGCCAGTGCCGAGATAAAACATTCTTGCTCCTCGGCGTTCCGGCTAGCAGATCGTATAATCCTATTCAAACAAGGATTCAACAGTTATTATCTAATCAGGATTGTAACCACCTACACCAATTCAAGTCAAACAATGACTCCTTAACAGATATAATTCTCTTAGGATTATGTCTTATCTCTTTACAAGTTCACTCCAACATGGATTCTATCAATCCATCCCTATAAATACAAGCCCTATGGCTCATTATTTGGTTCGTTACTTTTTACAATACAGAAACTGTCAATTTAGTTTCTCAGATACAAACCGTGAACTTACTCTCACGCCGGAGGGCCTTTAGCCGGATTCGCCCCGGCTTAGTTTACGTGTTTTCTCTTATTTTCAGGCCTTGCAATCTCCGCAGCATCCGAACGCTTGGATTTGGGCTGATTTGACGATTTTGGCATCATCAACAATAACATGAATGATAAGTTTGTAGTTGTATGTTATCTTCAACTAATAAGTGTGAAATCCATAGTAAAGAAAGCATATTAAGTTTGTATTCCATATCACTTTGCTTGCCATGAAACCATGCCTTTGCAAGTTTTTGCTATATTTTGTTGTTACCATTGAAAAATGAAATTTTCTATTACCAATGAAAACAGTATTTATTTGGATCATTATGAAAAATTAAAGTGTGGTTTTGTGAAGGGGTTGTAGAAGGTTATTATCAACTAAGGTATTAGACTTGGACAATTAACCACCTTTTAGTAATATTGGTATGGCTTAGCGCCAAATTGTTTGTTATTGACAAAAGAGGAGGCTTGGGTTGGTCAAAGAAGTAGGTGATGTTATATATGATGTATGGTCAGGTAGCAGTTATTGAAAACATGATTCCTGTAAGTTTCTCATTGGAACACCATAACCGAATTGGAGCCAAACAAAATGAGGGGAATCTGTGTTTGGTGACCATTGTTGATTAGGATACCCGCCTTTTCATCCTTTTGAGATGTTTGGTAAGAGAGAGAGAGAGAGAGAGAGAGAGAGAGAGAGAGAGAGAGAGAAATGGAAAGGTAAACGTAGGATTCATATGGAGATGTTAAAGAGTAAGAGGCATAAAACCCACTGTCCAAAAATAACTAAATACTCCCTCCGTGCCAAAATAAATGACCGATAACTTTTATTTTTAATCAATAGCAAATTTGAAAAAAAAAACATATTTTGGTCATACTATATGGGACATAGGTAGTAAATAATAATTTAGTATATTGCTCTCTCAGTTAAGCTTTCTTGAATTTCCATGGAAGGGATATGAAAATCCGCAGTGCCTTTGACGATTGCTTTGTGTGTTTGGATATGGTAGTCTAGAAAATTATTTTGTCATGGGATAACCTTCTGTATTGTGTCAATCAATTTATTTTGGTATTGAATAAAGCATACACAGAGATTAGTCAAACGTTTATTGCATCGTTGTGATATGACTGAAAGTTTAGAGGTATATTATGCTATCTGGGATTAATGTGGCAAGAAGGTGCAAATCATTCCCCACTGATAGATCTGATGTAAGTAAAAACTAATAGTGAGCAATTATCTGTCTTATTTTAGATGTGGAGTCCATGGAGGGTGACTATATAAAAGAAATCTCAAAGTAAATAATTCAATTATTTATAGGTTAATTATTTATAGGTTGTATGATAGCCTTTTTGTAGATATGAGAATTGTGATTATTTAAGGATTATATAATATTCTTAAACTCATTGCATATTAGGAGGCCTTATTGGTTGTTTTGGTATTTATGTGTTATTTATTATTTTTAATGCTACTCTTAGAAAATACTCCCTCCGTCCCATTAGTATTAGCACAAACACTGTTTGCGCGGGAATTAAGGAATATGATATTTTAATAAAATGTTGTGAGTGTAAAAGAATGAGTGGAGAGAGAATGAGTGGAGGGTGTAATAAATTATAATGGTGTTGTGAGTATTAAAATAATGTAGGAGAGAGAATGAGTGGGGTTGGGTGAATATTTTATTAATATAAAGTTTCCTTTTTGGGAGTGTGCGGATATTAGCGGGACGCCCAAAAAGGAAAGTGTGCTAATATTAGCGGGACGGAGGGAGTATACATTTGAGGTGTTATATCATTGGAGTCAGACTACACTGGTTGATGAATTTCATGCAAAATCCTACGTCTTTACGTGTGTTTACTCAGGGGAGATTGCTGATGTCATTGCTAAAGTTTACTACCCTTTCTCTCTCCCTATTAATATAATCTCATCTAACTTTTCAAACATTTTAAGGTTATTATAAGTTTTGGAAGTTTAAAGATTTTGCAGTCTTAATTTGGAAATAAGACTAACTTTTCAAACATTTTAAGGTTACATTATAAGAATGTATTGCTACTGTATGTTTTTTTTTTTTACCGATTTCCTTTTTGTTTCAATGTAATGTTGGTGTCGTCATTGTGGCTAATTGAAGAGGGTGTGTAGCTTGAGAAGGCTTTGCATGAGATGCGTGCAGAAGAGGCGGAGGCAAAGGTTGCTGGAGAGATGAAATTGGTTGAAGCACGAAGTACGATGGAAGATGCCCAAAAGAAGTTTACTGAAGCTGAAGAAAAGCTCCGGGCAGCTGAATCTTTAGAAGCGGACGGGAGTCGGTATCACCGCACTGCACAGAGAAAGCTACATAAAGTTGAAGCACGGGAAGATGATCTGAAGAGACGTTTGACATCATTTAAGACTGAGTACGTATTATATTCATTCTTCCAGACTCATTAAACATAGACTTTATAGATATAGTTTATATAGTGCAACAAATAGCATCGAGGAGGCTCTCTTTGAGTACTAGTAACGTGTTTAAAAAAAGAATGGTGTCATTTTTGTAAGTAACTGGAACTTATTATAACACGCTAGCATTTTTAGGCATGTCAATTTTGACTCGTTACACGTTTACCCGCTCTGCTCCATTCGACTTGTTAATTACCTGACTCGGCTCGTTAACATAGTTGGGTCCTAACGAGTCGACTCGCTTAACCCGTTAAGTTTACGGGCCGACCTGTATCCTACCTGACCCGACCCCTTTAACCAACGACCAAAATATGCTGAACATATAAAAGTATTCACCCATGAAAATAAAATTAACGGACGACCCGCCAACCCGCTTACCCAACTCGTTTAACCCGTAAGTTAAATGGGTTGTAACGAGTTTTATCCGCCTCAACCCGTCAACCCGCCATTACCTGATTTGTACCCTCCTATACCCGCTCATTTGACATGTACATCATTTTTCAAGGCTATTACTAGAACTTTTCAATAGTATCACTGACATTTTTTAAAACTATTATCGACACTTTTTAAAACTATCACCGACACTTTAAAACTATCACTGACACTCTCTTTAACACTACAATTGACACTCTTGATGCACACACTAACACTCACACTTGCACTCTTTAAGGCATATATTGATACTCTTAATATACACACCGACCCTATTAAACATTGATATGACACTCTTTAAAGAAACGCATGTCCGAGCAAGGATTATTAAGTGTCAGTGATAATATTATAAAGTTGCAATCATTCAAACAAACTTTGTAACATTATCACTACAGTTAATAATACTAGCATTAACACTTAGGCCAAACTGCTCCGTTACTCAACTAAATTTTCACTTTATTTCAATATGCTCGCTTATATAATTTTTGGTCCAATGTCCTCACCCAAGTACGTAATTTTTCCAATGCTCTCACTCTCTTAACAAAGTCGTTAATTTTTTAGCCGATTTAGGTCACGTGGAGTCACGTGACTATCCTCAGTTAAAAACTTAACGAAGCAAACCTAAAAATTAACATGACCCTAACTTCGTTATTTTTGGGTCAATAAACCCTCCTCTTCTTCTACCTTTCTTCTCCGCCCCACAACCTCTCTTTCTCAGCGCAATGTCGTACCCTCTCACCCGCTCCATCCACCGCCTCAATCCCCTCTCTTCCTAACCCTCACAAATTTCAAAGTCTTGGCCTCCGTCAGACTCTCTCTTCATTTGCCCCCACAGTCGCCTCCCTCTCTCACACGACACCACCATCAACATCTCCATTTACGACCTCAATTTCTCCTCCCGACCCTTTGTTTGCTTCAAGCCGTCAAGAACCCCATGTCGACCTCCAATCCCCTTTCTCACTCGATTCCGGCCCAATGTACAAATGTACAAACATAACAAATGGGTTGTGGGGAGTCAGATGAAATGACCGCCGTTGATCCTTCTCTGTAGGCAAAAACCATATTTTCGTCATTAAATTTTAACTTTTTTTTTCAAAACGGAACTATTATTTTTCAAAATGTTCTCACTTAACTTTCACAATTTTCAAAATGTGTTCACTCCGTTAATATATTCGCTGAATGGTGTTCGTTAAGTTTTCAACCAATTTGTTAATTTGTTAATATTGTTGACATGCATGATAGAGAGTACAAAATTTTTGAATGTAAAATGTCATTATCACATAGTTTATAAGAAATATTACAAATTAATTCCCAAAAAAAAACATCTACCTTAGATCGTATTTAACAAAACTAGTCATCTACCTTAGAAATATTACAAATAAATTTCGTTAAATTTTAAGAAAATTTGATAACGGAGTGAGCACATTTTGAAAAATGTAAAATTTAGTGAGAACATTAAAAAAAAGGCTCAACATTTTGAAAAATGCCTTAGTTCAGTGATGAAAATATGGTTTTTGCCTTCTCTGTATATATCCTCTCAAATAGTACATACAATGATCATTACTAATAAGATCTAAAATTACAGCCGAATGTTTACAAATGTAGTTTGATGGTTATAAGCGTTATTATGGTCACTTACACTTTAAAACATTAGCAGTGACATTTCTGATTAAAACACACGAATTTTAATAAACTTATTTTTGTAAGGGCTACGTAAACCTATCTGTTTTGCAAATTAACCCTATGCAATCTAAAGTTTTAATTTCTTATAATAGTAATAAAAGACAGCTATTTAAAACAAAACTATAGAAAAATAAAGTTTAAAATAATACATGTAAAATTACAACACTTGGGCGCTTTAGGGATCAAATGGGCTTATCCGACCCAATATACAAAGATAAAAAAATGGGTCACGTGGCGTCAGATAAAATGATTATCCGGCCCAATATACAAACATAACAAATGGGCTGTGGGGCGTTAGATGAAATGACCGTTGTTGATTGCTTAGCTTGCACGCTGCTTCCTAAACGGTCGAAATCCTTCTCTGTATATACCCTCTCGTTCCGTCTCTCTCTCTCATTCCCTCGCTTTCTTCTCTCTCTCACACACACATACACACGGAGTCCAATCCGCCTTTCCAAACTCTCAGTTCCGTTCATTTCCACTTTTCTCTCTCAAGATTCGTGCCTGGGCAAAACTCGCCGTTGTTACATTTTCTTAACAAATGACGACGGTCACTTCCGGTGATGTTCAGGATATTGTTTTAGGGCTCTCTTCCGATTCCGATACTCGAGAGGTAACTTCATGAGATTGCTTTGACTTAGGGTTTATTTTGATTTTGTGAAATTACTTTGAATTAGGGTTTATTTTGATTTTGTGAAATTACTTTGAATTAGGGTTTATTTTGATTTTGTGAAATTACTTAGAATTAGGGTTTATTTTGATTTTATGAAATTAAAAGGGGATTATGATTTGATGCCACACTGTGTGAATCAGAAAACCCCTATCTCGTTTTTATTTCAATGGGCAAATTCTAGTTGGTTTATGATTTGAAATGTTTTGCTTGTGTTAATGATTTGAATTTTTTATCTATACAGCATGAAGAGTACTCCTTCTGTTCCACGTCTTCCTTTTTGTCATTCTCTTAGAGTAATTTTCTTTTATGGGAAGTTTATTTTTTTGCATAAAATGTTTTGTTCATGTCTTTTCTGGTGCGAGGTAAACATAGATAAGTGGTCCTTTGTTTTATTTACTTCTTAGAGTAATTTGAATTCGAGTATGAATTAGTCGCCGGCACCTTTTAGCTGTTAGACAACCATTTTACACGAGGGAACGGTCGTACTGTGGTGAGTTCTCTTTTTAGATATTATTTGAAATTTCATGGAATATTCTTTTTTCAATATTCATCTAATATTTAAATGATTTGGCGAGGCCTAGTGCTTCAATACATGAGGTGGAAACGCGCTTGAGTGAGAACAGTGATGGTCAATTGGATCCCAAGGAGGAGGTGTTTAGCTACATCTTGATGCTTCATTCACTTCTTGATTTTCCCCATATCTTCTCTCATGTCAGGTAAACATAGGTATGTAGTCCTTTTTTTTACTCGTCAGTGTTATTTGTATTTGATATACTTTCTGGAACTTGTTAAGAACGCAGTCATGTTCAACTTCTCCCTGTATTTTCCAAATTTGAGTTGTCAGTTGTTAAATACTCCCTCCGTCCCATAAGTCTTAAGAAAAATTGAAATGGCACGGGAATTAAGGAATATTATTATAGTATTAGGAGAGAGAATGAGTGGAAGAGTGTTGTGAGTGTGAAAAATTAAATAGGAGAGAGAATGAGTGGAGGGAATAGTAAATTATAATGGTGTTGTGAGTATTAAAATAATGTAGGAGAGAGAATGAGTGGAGAGAATAGTGATAAAAACTTTCCATTTTGGGAATTCTTAAGATTAGTGGGACGCCCAAAATGGAAAGTTTTCTTAAGACTTATGGGACGGAGGGAGTATACATGATGGTGTGCAGCAGTTCCTTTTCGCTGTTGGATAACTACCCATGATCGCGGTCTTAAGTTTTGCTTAATCATGCTATAATTTGACAGGTTTGACTTATTTTGTGTTTTAAAGTATTTTCTAATTATTTTACATGACACGTTTATTTGTATTCAAGGTTACAACTAAAATTTTAGGGGTGCTTATGATGGGAGCGCGGTAATAGAGCAGCTTCTTGAGCAGGTTTAACTACCTTTGCAGCTGAAATATAACAACTTCTTGTTACATTGGTTACTCAAACTATACCATCTCAGGTACATGCAAGCACGCGGAGGTTGCCAAAAAGTTTTTGCAAAGACTGTTTGAATTGTTGTACAGTGTGCAGATGATGGTAAGTTTTTAGGTAAATGTTTAGTGGCATGATGTTAATTTGATTGGCTACATAGCCTTGAGCCAGAAACATCTTGGAATTAGTAGTATTTGAATTCTTTCTGGAAGGAAATGTTAAAATTGAGCACCCTTCTCTTGTCTGGTAACGGAATCAAGTATTTAACGGATGTTGCCAAAATTTGTTTTTGTCAAGACTGTTCAATTTGCTGTACAACGTCCATAAATGGCAAGTTTTTAGGTGAGTATTTAATGACCATGATGGTAAGTTGATAGACTACTTGTCCTCAAGTCAGCTACATCTTGAAATCAGAAGTATTTGAATTCTCTCAGTTTGTTTAGTACCGTTTTGCATCACCTTCATGCATTTGATTATTTTCTTTTGTTATATTAATATCGGATCAAATTACAGTCACACCTTTGCTTGCCTAGTAGGTGGTTCTACAGCAATCATAAGGTCTTTAAGGTGTAATTGTACACCGGTGAAGGAAATAAATTGTCAAATTGGGCACCCTTCTCTTGCTTGCCGGTAAGGAAAAAGTATTCATGAATCTATGGGAATTTTTAGGTTGGTTATTTTTATTATAGTTTCTGATACCACTGAACATACTTGCTTTGATCTAAGTATTTCATTTGATATGAATGCCACGTAACTCTGATTTTGTACTGCTTGCTGGCCAGAGCTTGCGTCTTCAACCTGTTACTAAATTTCAATTCAGTCACATATGGGATGTCTTAAAGGATGTTCCAAGCTTTCAGTCCGAGTATGGAGTATTCTCTGACGAAATTTAGCTGTTAGCCAATATCATTTCACACGAGGAAATATGTGTACTGTGAGTTCTCTCTTTAGCTATCACATCTTGGACTATACATGTGTTTCAATTTGCAGGAATATAATGTGTAATTTCATCTACTATTTAAATGATTTGGTGATGCCTGGTGCTTTTCTGTACATGGCAAAGGTGGAACCGAACTTGAATGATTACAATGGTGGTCAATTGATTCCCAAGGAGATGTTTCGCTGCATCATGATGCTTCATTCCCTTCTCCATAGGAGATTTATTTTCCTGCTGAAATTAGAGAAGAAAATTAAAAGGTTTTGTTCATATTTTCTCTCATGCCAGGTAAACATAGACAAGTAGTCCTTTGTTTTTTACTTGTCATAATAATTTGTAATTAATATACTTACTTTCTGGATATTGTTAATCATACCGTTACGTATAACTTCTCCTTGTATTTTCCAGGGATGAGGGAAAAATTTAGCTCACATTAACATGAATGCTACCTTAACAATTGTACATGTTAGGATACTCATTTCATTTATTGTATAATTATAATGACAGCAAAATGGATTGAAAACTTTGTGTATGGGGGCATGTCTGTTTGTGGGGTCAGACCGGTTTTGTTCTTTGCTGATGCAAATTATCAGCTTCTTTTCTGACGAGGACCAAATGATGGACTAGTTTTACACACTAACATTCACTCATCCAGTAATGCATGTTTTCGTGCATTATTCATAAAAAACTTTGAGGTTCTATTTGACATGCAGAGTAATGCGTATTCAACTAAAGACTTCCCGTTATACTGCATTTGCTTAGCATCTAGTTCACTTATTCTTCTCAGCAAAGAAAATATTTTTTTTACAATGTCTAACTCAAATGATGAAGCACAAGACGATTTTAGTTGTTGGTATTTATTGTAAAAAAAAGAAGCTAAACTCGAACATATAACTTCTATTTGAGTCAACTTAGCGTAATCTTTTCTCAAACATATAACTTCTACTTCAGTCATCTTTATATGTCCATTTACAATCATGATAAGATGTAGTTTTGGAGTTTTTTTTTTTTTTTTTTTTTTTTTTTGCAAGTATTGAAGGATGTGAAGTCATGTACTTCTTGAACTAGTATAAGTTAGCATTCATGTCTTTTACCGATCACTTGAATTCATATATAGCTACTCTTTTCTTGATTTTTTCTAGGGTTTTTTTCAGTTGCTACTGCAGAAGTGATGTTATTGTGCAAGCTGCTCATAGAGTTCTCTCTCGTAAACGGAGGAAAAGACTATCCAGAGCTACTTGATCTCATGCAAAGTTCTAGCGAGCTATTGCTGCAAAGGTATTTATCTTATTTGGAAATGGCATTTGCATTATTTAATGCTATGTTATTCTGCATATTCTTTCACACGTATTGTGCTTGTTATGTTTATCCACTTATAATTTCTTATGGATCCTTGACTTAAAACATCAGAACAAGGGTGTTTCTAGTTGTATCATGTCAAAAAAGTTGCAATTGTAGATCTAACCTTATTTTCTGCCATCCAACATTGAAGGTAACATGTACCATGTTTTTATTTGCTTGTATAGGTGTCAAATATTTTTCAAATTACAGAGGATCATCTCCCTATGTCCAGTTGCAATCATGATATATGTAGTTTTTTGTTTTTTGTTTTTTGTTTTTTTTTTGCAATTATTGAAGTATGTGAAGTCATGTATTTCTTGAACCAATATAAGTTAGCATTGGGGTCTTTATCTATCACTTGTATTCATTTTTAGCTACTCTTTTTTTGAATATTTTTCAGGAGATATTCCAGCTGCTACTGCAGAAGATGTTGACGTTGTTGTGCAAGCTGGTCGTAGAGCTCTCTCGTAACGGAAGCGAAGACTGGTCCACAACTACTTGATCATATGTGGTAAATCTGTAGAAAGCTCTTGCTGCAAAGGTATTTATCTGTTTGGAAATGACATCTGCATTATTTAATGCTATGTTTTTCTCCATTGTCTATCACCGGATTGCACATAGAGGAAAAGAAAGCTAAATTTTCTTGTTAATCATATGATACTGTCATATGCTACTCTTAATGATGCGTTTCTCATACAAACCTTATGTTATGCTTGTTTGGCAGTTTTACGAACTTGTGAAAAAATTCTGATGTTGTGTTTGATGATGTTGACATTGACAGGGGGTTGAACCTTGTGAATTTGACATAGTTCATCTTTTAAATTCTTTGCTATATAAATCATTTGGAAACACAATTTAATCTTTTCTTTTTCTGCTACAAACTTTTTCCTGGTCATGGGAGGAGTTTTAAATCATTGTATAAAAATTGAATATTCAGGCATAACCTGCATGTAGATTTATTATGTTCACAATAGACCTTTTAATTGTACCCCTTCCGTGTCAATAGAAAATTAACAACACGAAAATATAAGATGGGTTGGATATTAGCTATCATTCTAAACCTCTTTTGTTGTAATAAGATCAATGAAGCATTTACTCTTTCAGTTCGCATGCAGGTAACAGAGAGAAATTGATTGTGGAGGACCCTTTGATGAAGTAGCTTGGGATATGGTATGGTATGGTATGGTATGTCCCTCGCACCTCACTAATTGCTTTTCCATTTTCTGTTTTGGATGAGAAACAGAAATAAAACAAATATTGGTGTAAATGGTTGTCTTGTTATGAAGGAACTGATTGGTATTGTTGGGTTGATTAGTCCTTCTTACATTCTATTATTTTTTCTGTTGATGACCAACCCCCCTCTCTCCTCCATTGCAGGGACTGTGTCGCCTCATTTTATTAAAATTATGCCTTATGTCTCTATGTCGGCCCATCCTGCTTCATTCGATTCAATAGCTTGCTTAATCATGCGATAATTTTACAAGTATGACTTCTTTTATGGTTTGAAGTATTTTCCTAATATTTCGCAGGGCGCATTTGTTTTGTATTGAAGGTTACAAATAAAAATTATTGTAAGGGGCGTTGATGGTGAGGGTGCTATAATAGGGCAGCTTCTTGACATAATATGGAAAGAGCATGATTAAATAAGTACTTTCGGTACCACTGTGTCTTGGTATGTTCTGTTTTTAGCATGCTTTATCTTTAATTGTTTGAATCTATAGATGCTCGTGTGAATGTTTTCAAGAGTGACATAACGCACCATGTAGATTTGCGGAGCTTGCAGCCGTTGTCTTTTGCCAGTTGCATGCTTTGTTATTTGTGATTTCTTGTCCTTATAGCAGATTATGTAGTACTCCCTCTGTCCCTAAATAATTGTCCAAATTCAAGAAGTTTTTATCCCTAAATGAATGTCTTTTTTGTAAAAATACTTTAATAAAAATATTTATGGATCTTTGCCATTAAAATTTATAAAAAAAAACCACACATTTTCAGAGTGTCCCTTAAATGAAATTTGGACATTCAATTAGGGACGGAAGGAGTAATAATTTTCAGGAGTTTTATGTTTATTTATTATGGCGATCTCTCTGGTTTGTTTCATCAAATGGCACATAAGAACATGAGAAAGTTTCTTTTCCGTACTTCATATGGCTTTATTTCTACTATATCTTTAGGTGCATGAAATCAATGGGACTGGTCTAAAATTTAATTGCACTCTTGTCCTTCGCCGGTTAGTATTTTGGGAATGTACTCTACATGCATTTTTATTTGTTATTTTTTATTCCTTATTGCAGATTAAATAGTAATATTTTTCAAGAGTTTTATGTTTATACAGTATGATGTTCTCTCTGGTTAGTTTCTTCAAATGATTCGTATGAATAGAGAAATTTCTTTCTATACTTCATGTGGTTTTATTTCTACTATATATTAGGTGCATGAAATCAGTGGGACTGTTATAAAATATTATTGAAACTTTGTCTTTTGCCGGTTTAGTATTTCAGGAATGTGCTCCACGTGCATTTTTTATTTGTTATTTCTTATTGCAGATTTGTAATGATATTTTCAGGAGTTTTATGTTTATATAGTATGATATTTTCTCTGGTTCGTTTCTTCAAATGGCTCATATGAATATTATAATTTTTTTACGGGAAGCAGCGCCACCAGGAGCAAGATCATGACCGCTGCAACTCAACTTGTGAAGATATTAAATGGCTTGATGGAAGGGAGTGTTCTGTCCATGTTTCTTTTTTATTTTAAGGTATGTCTTTCTTCCTGTTTGTATAAATATATATACTCACACGCAGCGAGGAATAGAGAGATGAACAAAACACCCTGCATAGGGAGTGAAATATATATTTTGCGTACTGTTCATCTTTTTGTGTGTGCAGTGGTCTGTATAGCTACTTGAATGTGAAGCAAGTCAGACAACATATTTCTGATGAGCCATGGGGTTGGTATCAATCTCCATCAAAGGTATAAGCATTTCTTCAATGGCCAAATGTTTCTGTACCCTTTTAACAACGAATAAATTAACGAATGCAACTCTACAAATGAGAGTGAGAAAATAAACTGGTGGATGTGTACGCGAACTGCAAATGTGACAAGTAAATACTGTGGTGTAATAAGATGGAAGATTTCATGTTAATCTTCAGGAGATATTCCAGCTGCTACTGCAGAAGATGTTGATGTCGTTGTGCAACTTGATCATACCATCTAAAGTTCTAGCGAGCTATTTCTGCAAAGGTATTTATCTGATTTGGAAATTACATCTGCATTATTTAATGCTATGTTTTTTCTCCATATTCTATCACAGGTATTGTGCTTGTTACATTTATCCGCTTATAATTTTCTTATGGATCCTTCACTTAAAACATCAGAACAACAAGGGAACTACTAGTTGTTGTCTGTCAAAGAAGTTGTAATATGTTTCTTGATATGGTGCTCATCTATCAACTGACCTGGTTGCTTTTTATGGTTTCAGTACAATTCAACTTTCACGGCTTTCAAGTTCACTGTTATTGACAAATAGAAATTTTTCCGCTTTCTATTTTCGGTCTTTCTCCTGGGGTACTCAGTATTATGACTGACTGGATTTAGCCTATAAGCCGGTGCTCCGCGTCACATGTTTCCAAGGTTCATTTTTCTTATTTCATGCAAGTAGCAATCTTTAGTTTTGCTTGTCCAGTAGTTTATTAAAATGTGCTAGGCTTCTGATCATTTGTCAAACGATTCTTTAATTGTTTGACAGACTGCATTTTTTGGGAAGCAGGGCCACAGGAAGCTAGATCATGACTGCTGCAGCTCAACTTGTGAAGGTGTTACATGCCGGATAGAATGGCGTGTTACTGTCCGTGTTTCTTTTTGTTTCTATTTATGGCTTTCTTCCGGTTTGTTTATATAAACTCGCATGCGCAGATAGGAACAGTGAGCTAATTGTGTCATGTTTATCATATGATATCACCGTATGCTCTGAATGCTGTATTTCTCATACTAATCCCATGATATGTTTGTTTGGCAGCTATTCGAGCTTGGTGGAAAAAGTTTGATAGTTTTCTTTGATGATGTTGACATTGACAAGGGTTTGTACCTTGTGAAACCGACATATTTCACCTTTTAAATTTTGTGCTATATAAATCATTTGGAAACACAATTTGGAAACACAATTTAACTTTTCTATTGTGCTACAAATTTTTTCCCGGTCATGGTAGAAGTTTAAAATCACTGTATACTGATTTAATGTTGAGGTATATCATGCATGTAGGTACGTTATATTCACAATTGACCTTTTAATTGTACCCCCTCCATGTCGTTAGAAAAGTAATACTCCCTCCGTCCTAAAATGTTTGTCCCATTTGACTTTTTTGTTGAACTTTGACCACAAATTTATGAGAGATTAATCATGTTCATGAAATTCTAAAAGTTGTTGTTGATAATATTATTAATAGTGAATCAATAGAAATTTTTAGAATTTCATGAACATAATTAAATTGTCATATATTTGTGGTCAAAGTTCAACAAAAAAGTCAAATGGGACAAACATTTGGGGAAGGAGGGAGTATAACACGAAAAACATAAAATGAGTTGGATATTGACTAATTATTTAAGTTGCCCCTCAAAACATTTCACATTAATATGGTTCATTTTGGGGATTACCATTATTCTAAATCTCTTTTGCGCTAGGAAGAACAATGAAATATTTACTCTTTCAGTTTGCATGCAGGTAACAGATAAAGGCAGAACTGGCCAAACTAGAAGCAATTGATTGTGGAAGACCCTTAGATGAAGCAGCTTTGTATATGGTATAAGTCCTTTGCATCTAAGTAATTGCTTTTCCAGTTTCTGTTTTGGATGGCAATAGACACAAAACAAACTACAATTGACTTTAATTTTCTGAATATTTGCGTAAATGTTTGTCTTGTTATAAAGGATCTCTCTCTCTCCTCTCCGTCCCCCAATTGCATGGACTGTGTCGCCTCATTTTATTAGAATCTAATGCCTTATGTCTCTATGCTGGCCATCCTGCTTTTGGAGTTCATTCACTTATGGTCTGATGGCTGGCATTCTTAAGAAGCAAGTGGTTAGAAACGAAGAGAATGTTCCTTTAACTTCTTCTGTTCTAAGAGTAGGAGTAGCATGTCCTTTATTTGGCCTATGAATTGGCACTTAAGAATGTAATGACTTATTTGCAAAAACAGACCTAGCGAGGGGCAAGCAGTGGCAATTGCCCCCTTCCCCCTTGACTTGACTTTTTTTAGCAAGACAACTACGCTTCACTCTATAAATACACTCTAGTATATTGTTTCTGGATAATGTTTTGTTTGTTCCTATTTCTTTTGTATTTGCAAATGGAAGCCATTGTATCTAACTTAAAAAGAAGCCTATAACTCGGTGGCAAGTTTTTGCTTTACTAGTTTTGTAGTCAAGCCAACTTGTCGTAATCCTTTCTCTAGTTGGTGTATCTAGAAAACGGTACTATCTTTAGAATCCTAGAGGATTTTGATTTCCATCAACAATAATGAGAATGAGAAGACGTTGTTCTTGGGATTTTACTTTTAAGTATTGATGTGAGGTACTACGTTTCATTAGTTCTTGCAAGATGTCTTTTACATGTCACTTGAATTTACTTATTTACTTGCTCCCTCCGACCGATAACAAATGTTACCAAACTTGAATGCACGAGAATCAAGGAATAGTATACTGTTGATAGCGGAGTAAGTGTGTAACTAAGTATGAAAAGTAAATTAGGGGAGAGAAAGCGGGGTAGAGAATAGTAAGTAGATTGTTGTTGTGAGAGTGGCAAGTGAGTTCCATTGAATGAAGAAGTATTATCAACTTTTTTCATTTTGGGATAGTAACATTTGTTATGGAACGGAGGGGGTACTTTGTTACTATATTATTTTCTTACTTTCTTGCGTTCTTCTGTTTCTTCTGTAAAAAACGAAAAAAAAAAAAAAAACTTTCTTACATTCTTTATAGCTTACCAACTTCCATACTTTCTTACAAATTTAATCACTTCCTTATTCTCTTACTTTCTTACTTGTTTCTTCCTTGTATTCAGTTTACGGTTTTTTTTTAACAAGCATATCATTGTATTCAGTTTATGGTTTTGGTGATTGCTTATGTTGGCTTGGTTGGTACATTCATCATCAATGGCTGATGAATAAGTACAATGAATCTTGGACTAAGTTGTTTTCAGTTGCTCCACCCACTTTTAAGCCCGATCTTCGTGTTCTTCCTTTAGTTTACTCAGGTGACATGAAATATGGTAATGAGAGGCTAATTTTGTATTTCATGAAAAGGGAAACTGTTAGGGATGCACCTGTTCGGAATTTGCCTTGGAACTTTTATGTAGATGTTTTTGCGGATAGCCTTATTTCGCTACGTGGATTTGGCGCGGTGAACAAGAAAGAAGGGCCATTCAACACAAATGGTAACAAGGATAACACAAAAAGGTAAAAAATATTCTCGTGATCTAGCCATATTCTCGATGTAGATTTTATTATTATTGATTATGATAGTACGCACATTGAGATATCCGGTGCAAGTTTTCCTTATGTTACCTGGCATACTCTCCTATTTCAAGTTCTCACATCATTATAATCTACATCCTTGTACTTAGCTTACACTTTTTTCACAAGCATATATATCATTGTCTCAAGACAATCAACGCCAAAAAATTCATATGTGACAGTCTATAGCCCAAAAAAGAGAAGTGAAAACTATTCATGTAATATATTATCTGATCTGAAATACTGCTCCGTAACTCGATCCTGAAGCGTTCTTAACTCATTAGCAGCGCCATCTCGCTTTAACGAATCCTATCCAGCTATCCTCTTACTTTTCACTATAATGCCTAGGATATTCTGCTATGCGCACTTCTGTTACTAGAGGAAGCAATTCAATATACTTTTCTCTGGTGTGCTGGGGAGACTCTTAGTTTTGTGCCGTTATAGTCTATCCAACTCTATGTAATGCAGCTCCAATAGGCTCCCGCCTCCTTGTGGTTCTTCCTTATTGTTAGCTTGTATGGGGCATATCCTTGCATTTTTTTTCTCTTCACCTTTACCTTTGAATTTTTATTTACTATTTACTACTAATTGTTTGTTTCCTTTTAGGGGTATGTTTTGATCAAAGAAATTTAAACTGAATTATTCAAGGATCAATGCTATAAGGATTGGACATAAGAGGCACATTGCTAGGCATGTACTCCCTCCGTCCCGCCCGAAGAGACACAAATTTCCTTTTTGAGTGTCCCATTTGAAAAGGCACGACCCAAAAATGAAAAGTTTTTTATTACTTCTTTATTTGTGGGACCCACTTGTTATACTCACAATAACTATCCAGTAATTATTTCCTACCCCACTTTCTCTTTCCTACATCACTTTTCATACTCACAACATATATTTCACTATACATTTTTTCTCTTTCCCACATCACTTTTCTTAATTCCCGTAAAAGGTCAAAACTTTGCCTCTTCGGACGGGTCGGAGGGAGGAGGGAGGAGGGAGGAGGGAGTATTGGTTTCTCTGATTACCGTGCAAATGGTTTGACTGCAATAATGTTAATGTTCAATCTCTTTCAACACATTCATGAGGTTTGGTTCTACAAGTCAATGATTACTTCCTTTTGTGATATCAATATTGGATTATATGTTTGTCACATCTTTGCTTGCTTAGTTGGGAGGTCTTCATCAATCGTTAGTAGTCGCTTCAGGCCCACTCTACAGTAAGCCCCCATGGGCTGTACAGTCCACCAGTTTACCCTGCTTAAGGGGCCTTAGTTCTTGGGCTTTCTAAGGAACATGCAACGCTCCCTTTGCTGCAGCTCTAAGATTCGAAGGGGCTCATGAACGCTCAGGGGTCGCGTTGATATCAAAACCAAACAACGTCATATAAATGCTCCAATAATATGTATCGTAAAATATTTTTAACGAATATAAAAACAAAGTTTTGTACTAAATGTGATGCAAAAACTAAACGAAGTCGTATGAAAGCTCCAACAAACAATGTGAAAACTTTTTTATTAACGTTTGAAGTGCAATTTTTACATTAGTTAATACACTTTTTATATATCGTTATCTGAATTTTATTTGATGAGCAAAATATGACAGGTTAGAAATCCGGCATGTAGTGGCCTCATTTTAAAGTTGCACTAGCGGCGAAAATTGGCTGATTATTTATAACTGGACCCTCATAAACTGCAAGAGGTAGTGAAATCCACCAAGCACCAAGTACACATAATAAAAATGCATACTCAATTATTTGTTAAAATTAAAGACTCACACTCACTCTCTCTCTCTCTCTCTCTCTCTCTCTCTATTTAAATTCTAGGTTTAGATCTTTATCCTTGTGTCCAGTCTTGAAATATCGTAAAATAAAATTAAGACAAAATAGAGTTGGTCTTATAAAAAAACTAGTTTTTTTTTAAGATAAGGAAAAACGTGTTTTCAAAACAAACGGTGGCATTTTTGTAATTACACAAATTCGTGCCATCCCAAGCTCCGATCATCTTCTCTGGCCATCCCAAGCTCCGATCGTTCTCCGGCGTTCACTCAGTTTGAGTATTTAGTAACCTACAATTCGTGCCCTAGTTCCGCCATTAATGTCCATTGTCAACTCTGCTTCGTTACATAATTGATTGGTACTTTATTGATTGGTACATAATTAATTATAACTGTGTGATTTGATTTCATAGCTCTTCATTTTTTCGTTGGATAAACAGAATGTCTTTCAATGGTGTGGAAAAAGGGTTTAATTTGCTGAAGTTTGGGTCAATTCAACGAAGCAGTGCATGTGTAACAAACTGCCAGTGCCAGTGTAAAAAAGTGTCAGTGGTAGTGTAATAAAGTGCCAGTGTTAGTGTATCAAAGTGCTGGTGTTAGTGTAAAACAAGTGTCAGTGTTAGTTTAACAAAGTGCCAGTGTTAGTGTAACAAAGTACCAGTGTTAGTGTAACCAAGTGCCAGTGTTAGTTTATAAAGTCACTTAATATACATGCACTAGCACTTTTTTATACTGGCATTCAAAAATACATGGACTGGCATTTGAAAACACATTTACTGGCACTCAAAAATGCATATACTGACACTCAAAAACACTGATAATTATTTTTGCTGATATTCAAAAAAACATGAATTGGCATTCAAAAAAACATGGACTGGCATTCAAAATTACATGAATTGGCATTCAAAAATACATTGACACTCAGTTACACACTTACTGGCACTCTATTATACACTAACGGGCACTCATTTATACACCAACGGGCACTTGATTATACACTAACGGGCACTCAATTATACACCAACGGACACTTGATTATACACTAACGGGCACTCTATTATACACTAACGAGCACTTGATTAATCACCAACTGGCATTTGATTAATCGTTATAAAACAACAGGTGCTTCAGTCATATCCAAATCCTCACCATTTTTCCTATTCGAAAATCCCCAATCAAACTTCTGCAATAAATTCGCAAGCGCCGACCCAATCGTCACCGCTGCAAACGCAATCCCAGGACACCCCCTCCGTCCCGATTCGAACGGTATCAATTCAAAATCAAATCCTTTGTAATGGTAATGGAGTGTGTAAACGGAAGGTTTCTTTGATTACGGCTCTCAAATAGTTCATCTTCTCCAAGTCATCGTCGGTTATGTGTTGTCTGCCGCCGGTTTGTTTCTGGGATCGGAGAGGGATGGTGTTCTTAGGGAGAAGGAGAAGACGGTGAGGCGGTTGCACCTGGGGTTGCCGGAGACGAAGAAGACGCGATCTTCCCCTTTGCGTATAGAGAGAGAGGAGAGAGAGAGAGGTTACGTAACTGTGTGTTGTTATTAGGAAGACGGTAAAACACGTTTTTTGTTAAGTTAACAAAAAACGCGTTTTTTATAAGTTTTTGGCGACAAAATAAATATGTATTAGTACCCATCTCTAAAATGAATGTCTATTGTTTGTTTCTGATAAAAACAAAAAATAGACATCAAAAAAAAAAAAAATCAATTTTTTTCTCTCAATTTTTTTTTTTTTTTTAAAATATTGGACATTTTAAGAGAGAGAAAATAATGTACCTAACCTAACCTAGCCTCAGAGTTGACCAAGGAACTAAGGTAACTTATCCTTAAAACTATTTACCCAATGGTTTAGGCTTAGGATATTCAATAATATTGATGCTCGCTGAAACAAAAGAGGGACAAGAGGAATGTAAAACTAGGCTAAAACTCTAAGCCCAAGTTACTAATAATCATTTGATAAGTAAAGGTCCCCCCCCCCCATACATTAAATTTAATTAAAAAAAATGTTTTTAAATATCGAAAACATAAGCGTGAATGATGTCATCTAACCTAAACTAGCACAAGCATTAAGAAACTAGAGTACCTTAAAAACAACAATTTGTTACTTTATATTATATCATCGGGGCAAATAATCTATTTAGTAAAATAGTACTCCAAAGTTGGGTGGGGGATATGAAAATGAATCAAAGTGTAGGGTGCTTTTTTAAAATTGAAGGTGGAGGAAAAGAGAGGGGAATCAATCCTGATTACAGATTCAAATTCAAGTGACCTACCTACCTACCTAAGGACAACTTAAATTTTCCTGAAAATTCTTTTCTATTTCTAAGTAATGAAGGTTTATTGGACCCCCTAACGTAAAATAGGATTAAATGGTCGCAGCTCATGGAAGAAATGAAAGCAAACAACTCTTCTTTCTTTAGTAAAATAGTACTCCAAAGTTGGGTGGGAGATATGAAAATGAATCAAAGTGTAGGGTGCTTTTTGAAAATTGAAGAGAGGGGGGCCATGTGAAGGGAGCATGCAGCCGATGAGAAGCCCATAGCTAATGACAGACTTACGCTTCCCAAGCATAGTGGGATGGAAGGGATATGTCCGGTATTAAACTAAAATAAGATGACCGTTATGCTCTAATAATAAGCATTGATTCCCCCTTTTTTTACCATCACTTTCTTTTACTTTTTTTTTTTTTTTTTCCAAAATGACCCCTAATCATTAATCCTTCTTGCACAACCTAAAGTTGAATTTTGTTTATTTTTTACTTTCTTTGTTTGAATATAAATATTTATTTTTATTTTTTATCGAGAAGAAAAATATATAATTGAGTATTTATTTCGGAACGAGTATAATATCTACTACTCCCTTTTTCCTTGCATGATTTTTTTTTTACAATAATATTATTAGTTGTTTTTCGCAATTACCCATTATAATGATGAGGCATTTCTCATAGGAAGTATGAGGAGGAATCGAACCCAAAACCATACAAATTTTGAATCGTTTATTATGGATCTAAATGAATGTCTAAATTTTTACTTTGATAGACCTTTCAAAAAATGTTGTACCCTCAATGATTTCATTATATTGTATTGCAACTCTGTATCACGAGGAAAAATTTAGCAACTTTTTAAAATTTGAATATTTTTTTTTAAATATTTTTTTTATAAATTTGAACATTTATCTAGAGAGATAGAAAGATGAAGATCATGTGGCAAAAGAATGGAAGTATAAGCAGGGGCGGATACATACAGACACATTCAAAGGCGTGGCCGTAAACTCCCAAAAATTAATGTTGACATGTAAAAAAAAAAAAAAAACTACTAAGTGCATCCCCCACTTACCAGCTCAGTCCACCCCCCATTGACAAAAAAGGAAGAATCAACATAAGTAGTCATATAACAAATCATTTTTTTTTTTTTTTGAAATTTTTGAGTAATGTAATTTGTGAAACCCCTCAATTTTAGTCATGAGTTCGCCCCGAGTATAGGTGGTCACATTTATTTTATGATTGCTTGGAAAATATTTGTTTGAAGGTTTATATAATTAATCTGCCACACAATACGAACACACACAAATAAAGTGAGTGAGTGCATGCACGTGAGAAAAGGTGGAAAATCTAGTTGAGATGATAATATAATGGACTGTGTAGATGCCATTTTCATGTGCAATTATTTTGTTTTATAGATAGAAAGATGTCACCTTCATGTGCTTATGCTAGGCCTTTATAGAATCACGACCTCCTTTTCCACTTTAAAGATATTTTTGCAAAGAAATTATTCTTCAATCTTGTTTTTATTATCATTCCATTACTAATAATCTCTGTTTTGCTAGTCTGTAAATTGAGTTATTATTCAAATTATTCTTATTATACAGAAAATTGGAATAAAACGGTCAAAATGATATCTTTGTACAAATTTTATCAAAAACATAGGTATCGAAATAGAGTATTAGAGATATTATCCCACATTGGGACTTGACAAACCTTGCATATGACATATAATTGGGGATAATATCTCTAACAAAATACCATCTTAAAATCTGAGGTTTCACCTTAAAATCAATTAGTGTCAAGGGGAGTAACACAAGATCTTTATATGTCATATGCAAGGTTTGTCAATTTCCAATGTGAGATAATATCTCTAACAAAATGTTCAAGCTTCAAGGTTGAACAACTTTTACATTTCCTTATTATTCTCAATAAATATTTAATATTATTGCTTATGTATTCTAAATTCTAATGTCCCTTTCTTTCAGTAGTGAGATAAGGGAAAAAAATACATGTGAAAAATTCAGGTGGATAGAAAAATAAATCTTGTCATAATTCATGTTAAGAGATAGAGGTAACAGAGGAGAGGAGAGGAGAGGAAGGAAGAGTAGATTACAGTCTTCAAAGTGGTCCAACTCCTAAGTCCTAAACCCCAGAGAGAGAGAGAGAGGAATCAGAATCCCATTATCTTCCATCATTGATTCAGCATTCCCAAATCCTATTCAACCCAATCAACAATTTTACAATATATAATAATAATTATTAAATTAAGTAAAAAATTAAATTAAGGAGATGCATTGTATGAAACTGAGGTCATATTTCCCCTTCCCCCTTATCCTCACATGCTTGTACTGTACTGACATATAGTTATCTGCATCTTTTTTTCCTTGTACCACTAATTTTGGTTTATTTTCTAACAAACAAACAAATAATCTCTAAAAATCACTTTTCTAAGTATTGTAAAGGTTGTGCACCACATTCCTTGAAAATTGGTGTCCTAAAATGTTGTGCACCAATATTTTAAAGGGACAAGTGGGTAAATAAAGTGTGCAATATTTTGTTGTTTTTTAATGTGAAAGGCACATAAGCATATTAAGGAATGTGGTGCAGCAGAAGAGGAGGAGGGTTGGCACTTGGCATTTGGCAAGCTAGAGCTACACAACATGCATGCATGGGAACTAACTTCGTTTAGGTTTATAGCATTTGGGCCTAGTCATTCTAGCCTAAGGTCATTGGAACTTGAGGTGTAAATGGTGGTAGTGTGGTCCACTTAATGATTTTTTTCTCAAATAATACATTTTTAAAATTTTATTTGTAAAAGTGACTTACTGTTTAAACTTTTTTTCAAAATGTCCCATTTTTTAAAAACTCGCTACACCGTGTAGCGATTTTAATTGAAAAATTTTAAACTCGCTACACGGTGTAACGAGTTTTCAGAAAATGGGACATTTTGGGAAAAAGTTTGAACAGTAAGTCACTTTGATAAATAAAATTTTAAAAATGTATTATTTGAGAAAAAATTCACCACTTAATCTTCACTCTTTTTCTATTATGATTATTTGGCATATATTTTATTTTATGCACTAGTTGGAACCAATTAACCCAAAGATAAAAGTCAACGTTTTGGTGAAGTCAAACAAAATTACTTTTTATTTTCTTAACAAGAAAAGCTTTCTTGAAAGAAAAAAATAACATGGGTTAATTGTGAAGACCAAGACACACTTGCACTGCTAATTTATATGAGCTTGATGAAATCACAAGCAAAGCAAAGCAAAGCAAAGAAGTTTAGAAGTCAAGGCCGGTCCACCAACAGTTGTTTAGTAGTTAGTAATCTTTATCCAATTTATTAGTGATATACACAATTATTCGTATTAAATAGGCCAAGTTTTCTTCTCTCTCACCTTAATCTACAACAGATATAAGACAATTTTCTTCTATTAAATTAATATACTATTCCTGTTACTGTTGCATATTGTTGCATATGAGAAAATAAGTTTTTCGATTTTGAATGGGCTATTTATGATATTGAAGCACGATATCTCAAAAACAGTTAAATGGGCTACCTATGATAATGATTTAGAAGAAAATAGTTGATAAAGTTGATTATTCAACTTTAATTCATGTTTTGAAATAATTAATGAATCGAAAAACAAAAATGTGATTATCATTTAACATTCTGGAACACTTCCTTGAACACAACATTCATAGTCATTTTACTACTCGACAATCCATCATCTTCTAGATAAAGTTGATTCTAAAAAATATGAATGAAAATAGGGTTAACCGATTTTCTTTTTTCTTTTCCCCTACCCTTTAAAGTTTCCTTTCCTTTCATTGTACTAGGGTGTTGCCCGTGCTACGTACGGGGTACTTTGATGTTTTTGATAATCATAAGTAAGTTTGTTCATTAAAAAAAATAGGGATTATGCCCCATAAGTTCCATTTTGGAAGATTTACTTCCCCTTAAGTTTCCTATTAAATTGAAATGCCCCATAAGTTCTCATGTTGTATTATGTATAATACAACATTTAGTTATGCAGTAGTTTAAAATCATAATACTGTATCCGTACCACCGCCTCCGCCACTTGGCCCGACTCCGCCGCCACGCCTCTTATCGCCGCATGTCGGATTCCGGTCAATTTTCCACCGGAATCCGGTCAATTTTCACCTAATTCGGCAATTTTGGCCGGAATCCGGTCGCCGGAGGTCGGAATCTGATCGCCGGTCCATGTGCTTCGGACTTCGGTCACCGGCGGCCGCCGAAATGCAGTATTATGCCCTTAAATGATGTTGTATTTTCGAAACATAATACAACATCATAATACAATATTATAAAAGGAACTTATTGAGCATAGATTTAAAAAAAAAAAAAAAAAAAACTTATGGGGCAATGACCCAAAAAAATATGTACTTCAGTTTGAAATTAATTTATTAATATAAAATATTATGAGGATGAATTATAAATATTATAGTCATGGAAAAAAGTATGAGTGAGGTCACAAACTTGTAAAAGGCTAACCATGAAATTCATTTGTTATGTCATGTGATGATGGGATAGATGGAGTCTTGAAAGAGGTATTTAGAGTTAGGGTTATGGCATAATTTTTTTTTCTCCATAATAAATATATAAATCAATATAAAAGATAAAAGTAAGATTAACAAATATCATTATAGTTAATTTTTGTAATCTTAGCAATTTGATAGAATTCATTCGTAAGTATGAATAAAATAGAAGAAAGAAAACGCAACAACAAATAAAAATATTCAAAAACTTAATAAATAAAATAATAACAAAAAATGAATTCAATATCAAAACAAAAATATGAAAGTCAAATATTAATAAAGGAAAAACAATAAAAAATAAGAGTTCAAAAATATAATAAAAATAAAGAGTAGAAACATATAAATAATAAATTTGAATATGTTTAAAAATAATACAAAGTCAAAGTAGAATAAATATCAAAATAAAAAAAAAACAAAAGAAAGATGAAACAATTGAATGAAATATGGAAATTGAATCTTAATAAAAAATAATAAAAAGGAAGCATTCACGAACACAATCAAAATATATTAAAAAATAAAAAAACTATTTTGAAAAATTCATCAATGAAAATCAATATCAAGCCCAAATATAAATAAATAAACCAAAAATCAAACTTTGATCGAAATAAAAGAAATATTTTTTATCACAAACTGAAAAAAAAGAAGATAATATTAAAAAACGAAAGTAAAGCAAATATGAAAAAAAATAAGAAATAAAACTAAAATCAACTTTACAAATAAGTAAAAGAAATCAAATCATAACCGAAAGAAAAAAAAATAAAAAAATAATCCAAACAAAGTTCTTATTTAAAGCCAAGTTGTAAATTGTCTTACAAAAATAGCAAAAGCAAAACGAAAAAAAAACTTTAATAATTAAGAAAAAAATCTAATGCATAAAAGAAAATCAATATCAATATAAAAACATACGAAAAAATAAAATGCAAATAAAAAATGAAAATTAAAATTCTAATAATTAAAAAGTGAAAGAAACAATCACAAACATAAAAGAAATAGAAAAAAAAACAAGAAATAAAATCAAAATAAAGATGAAAAATTATAAAATAAATGTTAAAATTAAAATTAAAATTAAAATTAAAATTAAAATCAAAATCAAATTCAAAATAATAAACACAAACATAATATATAAAAAAACAAATCCTATTCAAAATAAGTCAAAAGAGATTATAAAGAAGTCACTCACAAATCCGAAAAAAAAATGAATTTTGTGAATACTTACAATAGCATTCCCTAGAACCTTGACACATTTTCTTTCTTCATGAATCAGTGTCTACAAAAGTGATGAAGAGCAAAAATACAAACATTTGTCAAAAGGAAATTAGTGTTTATATACTTGAATGAAGAAAGTTGATGACTCTTCAACTATTGATCTTTTATGAATAGTCTAAAAGTTTTTTCTAATTATTATATTAGTTAGTATTACAACCTTTAAACTTCAACTTGTTTCATATTCCTTTTGATTATAACAGAATAAAATTATATTCTTCTATATGTTTAGTAATAGATAGCAAAATTAAATTACGTTGGTGTGTCTTTTGAATTATCATATGCATGTTACTAATGAACATAATGTGAAACTAATTCAATGATTCTTCATGTTCTTAACGGTTGAAGTATACTAAACGATGAAGATATGAACAATCTTCCGTTCATGAATTTGTAAAGTCTCTCTTCATGATATGTATTCCGAAAATAAAATAATGCATTTTTGTATATGAAAAGTTGAATTAGGATAATCAATACATAAGAAGGGGAAAAGTTGATAATGTATAAATTTATTAGTGTTTTTAAATAAGAACATTAAACATCTTTTTGCCTTTTGAATTACTAAAACAAATTTCTTTAATTATTATCATATTTTCAAGCAAAGTCATATGTATTCCGAAAATAAAATAATGCATTTTTATATATGAAAAGTTTAATTAGGATAATCAATACATAAGAAGTCGAAAAGTTGATAATGTATCAATTTATTAGCGTTTTTAAATGCATAGCCTACCTAGTCTATACTTCTATTATATATATAAGAGTATATGTCTATTACTACTTATACCTAGTTACATACCCTAGTCTATACTTTTATTATATACTCCTATATAATAGTACCTAATACCATACATAATATATATACTTCTATTATATATACGTCTATTATATACTCATATATAATAGTACCTAATATCATACCTAATAGCTATACTTCTATTATATACTCCTATATAAGAGTACCTAATATCATACCTCATATTATTGTCTAATATACTCAACTAATAGTCGAATTTGAAAAGTCTAGGCACATCAATAGCTAGGATGATGTGGCTTCCTAGAATGCAAGATAATCTCATTTCTTGATGAGGTGTCACACCCATGTTTATTTTCGCCTACTTTAATATACTACAAGTATGGATTGTAATGGTTTTAGTCTAGTTCTTCATCACCTATTTTTTATATTCCATTAATAAAAATTAGGAGACACTATCCTTTCAACAATAACAATAAAAAAAAATGAGTTTTTATCAAAAACTACCTCAAAAAAATACAATTTACAAAAAAAAAAAAAAAAAAAAACACGTAAGTTATGATTTTACAAAAAACTATTTTATTTTTTATTTTTATTTTTTTGAATGGGAAAAATTTTCGTATTTATAATTGATAAATGCATTTATCAGTTATTCTTAACTGATAAATGCATTTATCAGTTAAATAACAGATTTATCAGTTGTTTAATCAAATAACAAGCGCAAAATATTTTTTGAAAATTGATAAATGAATTTATTAGTTATAAAAAATTGATAAATGATTTATCAGATATAAACAACTGATAAATGTCATTTGAAAAAAGATTTTTTTTTTAAAAAAAAAAAGAGTTTTTTTTTTTGTTTGTAATATTCAAGGATTTTTTTGTAACATCCAACTTATGTGGATTTATTTGTGATATCCATCTTTCAAAATTAGTTTTTTTTTTTAAATGCTCCTAAAAAAAATTAACTTAATTAAGCTGATTATTGTAATTGAACTCAATTGTTGTAGAGCTTGATGTTGTTACTAATGGAAGATTGGATTTTTCGAAAGACAATTACTCCAAAATAATAAGGGATTATGCCCCATAAGTTCCATTTTGGAAGATTTATTTCCCCTTAAGTTTTCTATTAAATTGAAATGTCCCATAAGTTCTCATGTTGTATTATGTATAATACAACATTTAGTTATGCAGTAGTTTAAAATCATAATACTGCATCCGCACCACCGCCTCCGCCATGACCACCGCGCCGCGCCGCTCCGCTTATCGCCGCATGTCGAATTCCGGTCAATTTTGGCCGAAATCCGATCAATTTTCACCGAAATCCGGCAATTTTGGTCGAAATCCGGCCGTCGGTCGCCGGAGGTCGGAATCTGGTCGCCGGTCCATGGGCTTCGGACTCCGGTCACCGGCGGCCGCCGAAATGCAGTATTATGGTCTTAATTGATGTTGTATTTTCGAAACATAATACAACATCATAAAAGGAATTTATTGAGCATAGATCTAAAAAAAAAAAAGAGAAATTTATGAGGCAATGACCCAAATAATAAATGTCGATTTATTTTTTATAAAAGATAATAATAATTCATTTTAGAACAAATGAGTAATATTGGTGGACACCCGGGTTTTTTTGCCCGTGCACCCGCACGTTTTCGATTTCAAAAACGTTTTCTTAACTCGTTCGGATTTTTTGAGTTCAGAAAGAATCTAACAGCAATTCATTTCTTCGGAATTGTTGGAATTGCTGGAGGAAAAGGCTCCATCCAAAACTCAGCATTTGGATCAATCTGATCTATGTACTGATAATATAGTGTTTAAGAAAGTTTTTCATAATGTATAAATAAATCTATTTCACTTTTTTATTATTTTTTTTTTTAATTTTTGTCTTAAAATAATATGTAATGATCCGTGCATTGCATCGGAGTAAAACTAGTTTTAATTTAAACCTCAACAAAAAGCTCCACGTGGAACGAGCACAAATGCACAATCAAAGTTTTGGAATTTGGCCATGAGGGAGGCCAATAAAAGATGGTCCGCATGGGGTCATATGAATAATACCAATAATAATAAATAAATCTCATTTTTTAAAAAATAAATAAATAATTGTCCACAAATTAATCCAAGAGGACAAATGGGTGACTAAGCCATGAAAGACATAGCCATTAACTGTGGAGGGCCGGGTGGGTGGCTCTCAACCTTGCTGGATCCATGTTGAGTTACACTTGGATAACATCAATTATTTAACTGTTCAACATTGCATAATTATTATTTTTATTATTAATGATAATAAAAAATGTTTTATTATTAAAAAGTGTTTGAGCCTATGTTTTTTTAGAGTCTAGAATTTGTTTTTAACTAGTTTATTTATACTCCCCCGTTCCGTCCAAAAGTTAAAAAAATAAAATGGTTAAAAATTAGAAAATATGAAAAAGGTGTGTGTTATGAGTGTAAATTGTTGGTAGGAGAGAGAAAGTGTAGTAGCAAATAGATAGTAAATAATTATAATGATTATAACATGTGAAACCTATAAATAAATAAGTAATAAAAAAAATCATTTTAAAATTTTAAACTTTTGAATAATATAACCTTTCAAAAAAATTTGAAATTTCAGTGGGACGAAGAGAGTATCTCCTTTTCCCAGGTTCATAAGCTCCTTTACTTTCAAGATATTATCATATGTAATGCATATGTTAAGAATTTGGATTTAGGGATGTCAGTGTTGTTTTATAATTCGGTTTTTTTAATATTGTTGTTAGAGATATTATTAAAAATCAGGAATTGATAAATCTTTCATATAATATATATAATATATAAAGATCATGTGTCACTCTTCTTATTATCAATTGATTTTAAGTTGTACGCATACTTTAAGATGGTATCAGAGTATATAGTTATATACATTACACGTTCAGATCCAACGGCCCACGATTTTACTCCTCACCACTCGATTAATAAGTCCACGTTATAAGCTTTGACAAAAAGCTCGCGACACGCGATGGGGGCGTGTTAGAGATATTATCCCACGTCGGGAAGCATGTTTTATAATTATGGAAATGTGTAGATATATATTTTACATTTTTTATTTTTTGAAACCAAAAGAACAATATTATTAATGACAATAACAAAAGTTTAGGAGTCGACTATCCACAGACGTTGGAAGTTCGACCCAAACGGTGGGGCTCACAATTACAAACGCTGCCCTATAAATTATATTCGTCAATGTACTGACATTTTGACTTATTAACTGCAAAGAAAAATGAATGGTCCTATTAAACACATCTTTGCATCACATAATTTTAACAAAATCTGACTTTGGAAAATTCCATCTTTCACAACATTGAACTGCATGGAAATCGTGATGAAATATTGCATCTCTAGCGTTCTTCCACTCCTCTAGGACAGATTTAGTCTTACTGATAATCATAAAAAAATAAAAAAAAATACACAAAACCCTCAACAAATGAATTTTTTCTCAAATAATACATTTTTAAAATTTTATTTATCAAAATGACTCACTGTTCAAACTATTGCCCTGAATGTCCCTTTTTTTGAAAACTCGCTACACCGTGTAGCGAGTTTATAATTTTTCAATTAAAATCGCTACACGGTGTAGCGATTTTAAATTTGCTAAATTTTATTTAATATTTATGCTTTAAAAAAAAAAATACTAAATTTGAAACGCTACAGGGTGTAGCGATTTCAACCCTGTAGCAATTCCAAATTTAAACCAAGCAAACAAAGCAAACAAAGTCCAACCGTGTTGTGTTGTATGTACGTACTACTGTAGTAGTACTAATAATAAGTACTTCCTCCGGCCCACTTTAAATTACAAAATAATAATATAAAAATTATATATTAATAAAAAAAATTAAATAAAAATATTATTTTTTTATCTCAAATAAATATTTTAAAAAATGTACTTCTATAAAAAATTCATTTTCAAAAATAAATATTACTTTCGACTCAAAATAAATAACCAAAAAATAATACTACATTTTTATTCCAAAAATGAGCATTACCCTTCGTCTCAATAAATATTTTATAAAATAATACTCTTCATTTGCCTCAAAAATTAATATCATATTTTGAGACGAAGACACTAACATTACAAACATTAATTTTAGAGGCGAATGAAGTAGTATTAATTTTTAAAATATTCATTGAGATGAAGGAAGTAATGCTCATTTTTTTGGAATAAAAAATTTAGTATTATTTTTTGGTTATTTATTTTGAGTCGAAAGTAATATTTATTTTTGAAATGAATTTTTTTTTATAGATGTACATTTTTTAAAATATTTATTTGAGATAAAAAAATAATATTTTTATTTAATTTTTTTTATTAATACATAATTTTTATATTATTATTTTGTAATTTAAAGTGGGCCGGAGGAAGTACTTATTATTAGTACTACTATAGTAGTACGTACATACAACACAACACGGTTGGACTTTGTTTGCTTGGTTTAAATTTGGAATTGCTACAGGGTGTTGAAATCGCTACACCCTGTAGCGATTTCAAATTTAGTTTTTTTTTTTTTTTTTTTTTTTTTTTTTAAGCATAAATATTAAATAAAATTTAGCAAATTTAAAATCGCTACACCGTGTAGCGATTTTAATTGAAAAATTATAAACTCGTTACACGGTGTAGCGAGTTTTCAAAAAATGAGACATTTTGGGAAAAAGTTTGAACAGTGAGTTACTTTGGTAAATAAAATTTTAAAAATGGATTATTTGAGAAAAAATTCCTCAACAAATAAGGGGAATTACAAGTAATCAACAAATGAGGAAAATCCTAGGCGTTCACATATGGAGAGAAATACGACATTATAAATACAACGAACATTATTTAGAAATTAGATTTAGAAAACAAATAAATAAATATGAAAATTAAAAATCTGATTTCTCATTTATTAATTGCAGAACAACAATTAATAGATGTGAAATCGAGTTAAACGAGTCAATAAAAAAAAGAGTAGGTCTAGGGAGAAACGCGTTTCTCCATAAGTTATGGAGAAACGGGTTTCTGGATATCCAGAAGCTTTGAGATTGATATCCAGAAGCTTTGGGACGGATATCCAGAAAAAATATTTGAGACCAAATCCAAGACCAAGACCAAATTTCTGATCTGGATATCACTTTCACAATGTTCTGGATATCCAGAACATTGAATATGGATATCCAGAAGCCTTAAAACTTATATCCAGAAGTCAATTCTAAATTTCTGGTTATCACTTACATAAGGTTCTGGATATCCTTTCAAAGAGTTCTGGATATCCAGAAGCTTTATAATTGATATCCAGTAGCTTTTTAATTGATATCCAGAACCCAAACTCTTTTTAATTGATATCCAGAAGCATTATATTTGATATCCAGAACCTACTTAATAAATATCCAGAAACAACAAAAGACGGACAGAAACAACAAAAGACGGACGGAGACTATCTCTCTCTCACTAAACGTTCCTCTCTCTCACTAACCGCAGACCCTCACCGTTGCCGCCGTCTCCCTCGTCCTCTTCACCTGGTCTCTCCTTCGCCGGCGACCCAATCCCTCTCCGGCCAAGCTTCCTTTCCCAGTTCTCTCTCTAAATCACCGATCTAATCCCTCAACCACCGCTTCACCAAACAACGACCCAATCCCCTGTTCTAAACACATTCACCGATCTATGAAAATGAGGAGAAATTGGATCGGTGAGGAAGCTAATTGAGTTAGAGGGAGGTCGCCGGTGATAGAGGTTGAGGTTGGGTTTGTTTTCCGGTGAGGGAGAGCTTGGGTTGAAGAAGACGACGCAGGGAGAGGGTGATTTCCGTTGAAGAAGACGACGCAAGCCAAGCCAATGTAATTGAAAAAATCCGTTTCTCCATAAATCATGGAGAAACGCATTTCTTCCTAAATTTTGTGTAAAAAAAAGTGATAAAAAAATCAGATTGAAATTGATAATGGGGAGAGTTTTTGAAAGGACCGGAAAAAAATGAAACTTTTAAATAACATTCTTATAATAGGTTAAATAATTAATTAAAAAAATCCAAAATTTTAAAAGAAATAAAAAATATACGCGTAAAATTATAAATGAGGGACAAGGTACATTTGATTTGATTTGGGAGTGAGTAACGGATCTATGATATTGACGAAAGCTTATTACGGTCACGGGCGAGCCATTCTACATTTCACAAAATCTGGGGAGAAACGCGTTTTTTCGTCGCTTCTAGAGAAACGGGGCTTGTTTTGTCGCGCGACATACTTAGCCACCACAACTGGATATCCTTTCCAAAGCTTCTGGATATCCAGAAGCTGTTGAAAGTATATCCGTAGTTTTGGAAAGGATATCCGTAAAACCAAATATTTTTACGGCTATCCTTTCCAAAGCTTCACGGATATCCATATTCAATGTTCTGATATCCAAAAAAGCTTTGGAAAGGATATCGAAAAATATTTGGTTTCTGGATATCCTTTCCAAAGCTTCTGGATATCCTTTCCAAAGCTTCTGAATATCCAGAAGCTGATGAAAGTATATCCAGAAACTGGCTTATTATGTCGCGCGACAAAACAAGCCCCGTTTCTCCAGAAGCACGGAGAAACGCGTTTCTCCCCAGACCGACTCTCTACATTTTTAATTTTTTACTTATAAGCTGTGTTTCCCTCCTTCCCTTCCTCGTTATGCCTCTTCTGTCCCACTGCTTCCCGGATCTAAATTTGAGTCATATCTATATTACAATAGGCAATGGAGGTAACCGCTAAGACAAATAGCGGCTAAGATTAAATCTCAAAAATTAATCCGACGGCCTAAAACTGATCCATCTCAAAAATTAATCCGACGGTCTAAAACTGATCCAAAAATTAAATTCTAACCGCCTGTGAAAACTGCTACACATTCCACCACGTCTCTTCCCTTCCCACTCTCCATCCCCAACAGTTATATAGCTTGCAAAGAATTGTTCATATTTTACTATTGATATATACAATACTTCGTCATTATCATTCTCTTTAATCTTCATTTTTATTCTACTCTTCGAACTCAGGTTACAACCATAATTGGAACATTGTCACAGCCATGTGATTTCATTTTTTCCAGTCCTTTACATTTTCATACTGTTCCCGTGCCATTGGCACCCCATAAAGAACTAGTAAATACTATTTAGAAATTAAATAAAATTAAATAAATGTACTTTCCAATTTCATAATAATTTTTTTTTCATTTAAAAAAAATTAAATAATCTTACTACAAATTATATACAAGCAAGTACTCCCTTCGACCTAAAATGAATGTCCAAAATATTTTCGAATTTGATTTTGATCAAGAGCAAATTTAAAAATATTTTAGACTTTTTTTTTCTAATTGAAAGAAGTATTTTTTTAAAATAACAAATCAACTGCAATACATAATTATTATAATTATTATAGGAGATAAGAGAAATTTAATAGTTTACTTATAAATAAACTATACAAAAATAAATACTCCCTCCGTCCCGATAGTAAGTTCATAGTTACTGTTTGTGCGCAAATTAAGGAAAAAGTTAGTGGAGAAAATATTGTGTGTATGAAAAGTGAAATTGGAGAGAGAAAGTGGGGTAAGAAATAGTGATTTGATTGGTGTTGTGAGTATAAAAATAAAGTAGAAGAGAGAATTAGTGAGTGAAATAGTAAATTTTTTTTGTCATTTTAGAAAGTGTGAAGTTTGTAATGGGACGCCCAATAAAAAAAGTATGCAGATTGTAGCGGGACTGGGGGAGTACTTAATACAACACTTATATGAGGGGTAATTTTGTAAATGGAAGTCATGGTCATCGTTTAACATTTTGGCAACTCTCAAGGAGGTGGATTCCTGACACGTAAACCATGACCCACAGCCACGGAGGTTAACCCAGCGTCTTAACGTTAGACGAGAAAGTCCCTTATTCAGTTATTCGCATATAACACCCCCCCCCTCCCCCAACTAAAACTAAAAACATTAATGCTCATTTTGCATCCCATATGTAAAATTCATCTCACTTTAATATTTATTATTAAATTTATTTTATTTTGCCCTCTAAATCTAACAAACATTAGAAACTTAACAAAATTAATAATGTGCATCTCACATAATGAGTAATTTGGTCTTTTGACACCTAATTTTAAGGGCTTAAATAACCTTGAAAAATCAAGTCTTCACCGCCATGCAAATCACCAACCAGGGGCGAACACAATGTATATGAAATGGGTTGCAGTGAACTCCCTTAATCAAATGATGTATGTGATTTAGTGGTTAAGCTATTGGGGTTATAACCTTAAACATTACTCCCTTCGTCCCACCCGAATTTGGACAAATTTTTTTTTTGGGCGTTTCATCCGAATTTGGACAACCCAAAAAGGAAAATTTATAATAATAAAAAAATGGGCATACCCCACTCACTCATTAACTCCACTCATTCTCCATCATACAATTTATTCAACCAACCACTATTAACTTCACTCATTCTCTCTCTTCATTTTCTACCACACATTTTTATTATCTTATTGTTATTTCTTAATCTCCGTGTAAAGTAACTTTGTCCAAATTCGAGTGGGACGGAGGGAGTATGTTTTTACATAAGAAGCTTTATAATTTATTTGTGCATCTCATTACAATGTCATCAACGCAATCACCAACCTACCACCACCACACCATGAACAAAATCAAACCAAATCTTCAAAAACCACTTCAGTTGTTGTCAATTCATATAATAATAACAACACATAACTTTCATTAATGTCAAATGTCGATAATATTCCAAAATCAATGATCAATTTCATAAAACTTTTACATTCCTTAGGGTTCAAAAGGTAAAATGAGATAATTTTGTTACAAAATTCCATTTTCACCCCTTTAAGGACATAACGGTCTTTTCAACCTGCACGTAACCCAACTATTTCTCCTCCGCTTGATTCCCTAACCCTTTAAATGGGCGGAAAGCGGGAGTTGCAGATAAAGTGAAAAGTTCAACACAAACTGAGAGAGAGAGAGAGAAATGTCTCATCAATGGCACTTTGTTTGGAGCCAATATGACGTTAAAGCTTAATTAAATAGACATTGTGTGTGTTTTTTGAGTGGAGAGTGAGATAAAAGAGATAATACCGGAGCGGGAGAAGTCGCCGGAAATGATGACGGGATTAGTGCAGGACCAGCATTTAGAGAAGCAGATTGAGAAACAGATGGGATGTATGTCTGGTTTCTTTCAGATCTTCGATCGCCAGCAGATGTTGTCCGGTAAAAAAATGTACTCCACCAAGCGCCTCCCTCCGGCCACGGTCAGTTCTCATTCATTTATTATAATGTGAATTTCATTTTTACACAGCTCATTTTTAATTGTTGTGTTTGATTATCTAATTGTGAAATTGTCAGGGAGCTGTATCTTCACCGGAGCCGGCGAAGTCAGTTGAATCTCGTGTTCCGGCGGTGCCGGAGCCAGCGAAATTAGTGGTTGTGCAGGCCAGCCCGGACCGTTTCAAACCTTCTCCATCAACGGAACTTAAATCGTCGTTGCCGTCTAATGTTCCTGAAACACCGCCTAAATCGCCGCTTCCTCTGCCAATTTTTGAGCTGAAAGATGGAACGAAAACTTCATGGAAGTTTTGCAAAGAAGCGCCACGGCTGTCGTTAGATAGCAGAGCAACCGTTGATGCGAAAGGAAGCCTTTATGCAAAGGAGATTCGTACAAACCGGTGTGATAACTCGCCGGTGAATAGCGATGACAAACAACGTCGATCTACTAGCGTTATTGGGAGACTCATGGGGCTTGAACCATTGCCGGAAAATTCAATCCCCGAACCGATAAAGAAGCCGGAGTTGCGAAGATCCGCTTCGGAATCCAGAGTATCAAGAGATCTGTTCCACTCTCGATTCGTCGACGTCAACAATTTCCCGAATAACAACATAACAAGTAATGCGGCAAGGGAGAATGTCGGAAACGGAATCAACAGGACGACGTCGAATTACAGAGCGGTGGATCCGAAGGAGTTTACTTCTAGAAACGTGAAAGCTGAACCGGTAAGGACTTCTCAATGGCGATCACCACAACAACGGAGAAGCTATTTTGACTCAGCGGATTTCTTCCCGGAGCCGAAGCAGACAACGGTGTCAATCTTCGGAGAGATTGAAAGGAGATTGAAGATGAGAGGAATTGATGAACAGTCGACGGATCTAGAAACGCTGAAACAAATCCTCGAGGCGTTGCAACTCAAAGGCCTTTTGCATTCTAAAAAGCCTTCAAATCATATCAGTCACAGGAACATCATTTACGATCGGAATTTCGCCGTAGACGACTCACCTATTGTCGTCATGAAGCCATGGCGATCATCGTCTCCAAACGGAAGAGCTGGAACCGATTCCGGCATTAGAAGAAATCTAAATCTCGCCAGCGAGAGTACTCCGTCGGTAAGTCCTCGGCGTGAACGCACCGGCGTTGATCGTAATGTCAGAAGTCCAGTAAGAACGAGAAATTCAGCATCACCTACTAGAACCGAGACTACTTCCACGAAGAACTCCAATTCAATCATCAAACGCAAACCGTTGAGCATTCAAACACAAAAGAGATCCAACGAATTGCCGGAGCCACGTAGAGTATCTCCGCTACAATCTCCAAAGCTCACCTCCAGAAAAACCGTACAAGATCAAGCCGCCATCACAAACCGATCACCACGAAGCAAGAAACCAACGGCCGCTCCGATAACTTCCAAGGACAAGATGAGAAATAACATCGTCATAGAGGATGAATCCTCTTCCATTTCTGAAAGCACCGTCAGTACATCTTCCCTGACCGATACAGAGGTACACACATTTCACAATCTACATTCAATTCAGCAAATTCTTTTCATATTCTCACAATTCATCAATTAACGCACAATTTCCATTCCAATTTCCTTAAATACGATTAATTTTGAAGTTAATTTTACATTGTTCTTCAAATGCAGAGATCGAAAATGGAGGAATACAGGGAAGGTCGGAATTTACTGGACAGGTGTGATAAATTGCTGAATAGTATAGCAGAGATGAATGGGAACGAGTTACAACCGAGTCCAGTATCGGTGCTTGACTCGTCGTTTTACAAGGACGAGTCATCGTCGTCATCTCCGTCACCCATCATGAAAAGAAGCATTGATTTCAAAGGTACGCAAACGCATGTGCTTTTTTAATATCTTCTTCATTGTATTCACATGACGTTCATTTCCCCTAACTAATCCCAATCCTTTCCCCCAGTTTTTTCTCTTGCTGTTATGTCATCTGTGATTTAGTGTACAGCCTGCATTAATTTCAGTCAACTGACGTGGCTCCTTTCTATTGGTTACTTTACTTTTAGGGTCTACCCCATCCGAAAAGAAATAAAAACGAGTATTAAACGAGAATTAAGAAAAATATAAACGAGGGTAAATATTGTGAGTTTGAAAACTTATGTGAGTGAAATATTGTGAGGTAAAGAATAGAAAATGTGTAATTATTGTGAATATGACAATTGAATTTCATGAATAAGAAAATATTAAAAAGATTATATTTTAGGAGTGTGCTTTTTAGATAAGACATCCAAAATAAAAATTTATGTCTTTTCGAATGAGACGGAGAGAATAGTTTTATTTTAGTTTTCTTTCGCATTAATTTATACATTCTACAACCACTTCTTTTATACCACTTTTATTTGGTAAAAGTAGAACACATTAGAAGAAGAAGCTAAATATAGACCATGAACATTTAACAAATGGCTTGGCCTCTTATGTTTCTTTTGTGTCCAAAAGATATGATTGCCTTAAAAAAAAAAATAGCTAGTAAACTAAATCCAGTCATGTGAAATCAAGGTTGTTTGGTTAAGATTGTTATTTTAAAAAAAAGATATGATTGCCTTTGTTGTTTCTTATTTAGAGTTAAAGAAGATGGTATTCTGTCACATTTGTATTCAATATTTAACCGAGTTTAGGGTTATGCAAATATTTTTATAATAGTTTCAACCGGTCCAACCCGTCTACAATAATAACAACAAAGCATTATTCCCAAAATGATTTAAGGAACCGGTTACCGGTCAAACTTGTCTAAACCGAGTAAATTAAATTGGATTTTGGCTTCGGGTTGTGATGTTCTTATATAGCCCATGAAAACTGACCCAAACCGAAAGGGATGTTTAAAACTAACCATATCATGTTATAATTGATGGTACTGTATAGTAGATTAAAGCACGTAGGGTGGTGTGAATAACCGGTCTTAAAACTATCAGTAGCTCAAGTTGAGTTAATGCCCTGCTAAATTATCCAGACAAAGAAGACGACCTCTAAGCATTAGAAATGAGCTTTGGATGGTTGCCCTTTAGTTGGATGAGTTTATACCATTTACTGCAAAACTAAATGTTTAGAAAGTGGTTAACAAAAATATTTATATATCTTTGCCATTTAATTGTATAAATATAGAGATTTTCAATTGTAAGAAACGGAGATTTTCAGAATGTCCCATAAATGAAATTTGAACATTAATTTGGAAACGGAGGTAGTATACTTTAAATCAATCATAATATAGATCAGATTGATAACACAAGTGACAAGGAAAATAACAAAACCAAAAGTACATGTCATGTTAATGCGAGAATAGGAACAAATAATCGAAACAGAACATGTTTCAATGGCAACTTACAGTGTCACATGGATTGTGGCCTTAGATGGTGATCGGAGGATATTTGATGAGGACGGGCTTCGTTAAGTCAAAAATTCATTCAATAATTCCTAACTATAATCAGTAAGCATTAAACAGTTTTAAATAATCGACAACGACTGAGGCCTCTTGTGTGCACAAATTTCAACTTGAACAGTACTTTTTACTTAATTCGTAGCAACTCTTTGTCAAAAACAAAAGTCTGTTGAAATTATTTTCCATTAAATTTTGGCTCTGTGAGTGTGTGCCTGTAGTGATGACCACTTTGTGTTTGTGGTCCTATACTTGATCTACTTTCCTTGCCTCTTCACTTTTTAGCCATTAAATTGTTAGAAAAGTTCCGAATTGATTTAAGGGTTGTCTGCCTTTCATTTATTTTATCTTCATTTTGATAGCGATGGTGGTTTGCACTAGTTTGTTTGTTACCTACAACTTAACTTCTCCCACTACCGATGCGCTTCGGTGCTCCAGTTATTAGCGTGATTTAGGCCAACAAGTGTGTTTTTTTTTTTTTGTCAATGATCGCTTGAGATTGAATTGAGCTGAAATATACAAATCAGTAGAACTTTTGATCTCATCCAACCATTGCTGAAAAATGTTGTTGTGGGCTCGTGACTTGTATCCCAACCGATGGTTGGAGTGCTGCAATTTAGCTCCATTTGAGCAGTTTCAAATGGTGGCCTTGTTGTAGAGAAGGGGATTCACAAAGTTTGTGAGGTCTCTGGTTCGGTCCTTTTTTTTACAACATTATTTGATTGATTTATTAACAATAATTGTGATTTATTCAACAGTTGATTTGGAGGATGAAATCTGGAGCCCTGCTATCTCCCCGGTAAAAGATGACATATCAATGGATGATCCTGATTTCGTCTACATCACGGAGATCCTGCGTGCTATAACTTTCCTGCCGGAAGACTCTGACGTATTCTTCTTACTAGAGAAGCAGCAATATCTCAAAGGAAAGGACACTTCAAGAGTCTCCAAGCTCCAAAGAAAGCTTACTTTCGATGTGATCACCGAAATCCTCAACCAAAACAAACAACTACCGGCATGGAAGGCGGCAATGGCGGCAGTCTCATTGACGGAATCCGGCGTTACATTGCCGCCGTTGAGGCAAATTTGGTCGGAATTTCAGAGAATTCGAGAGCGTGAGACGGCGGACGACTTGTTGGAGGTCATTTGCAGTGCATTGAGGAAGGACCTGGAAGGGATCACTGGCTGGGGAGATCAACCGGTGGAGATGTCGGAGGCGGTGCTCGACATCGAACGACTGATATTCAAGGATTTAGTGAGCGAAACGATCCGAGATCTGGCTGATTATGCAGGGAAAAGTACAATGTTGGCGCCTCGCAGGAAGTTGGTTTTTTAGAAAAATAAGTTAAAATTTTAGAGGGTAATAAGAGGCAATGTTTAGTTTAGTATTTTGGCGCTCTTTTTATATTTTAAGGGTTTGTTTTCCCTCCCTCCCCTTTTCTAGTTAGTCGTTACTTTTATTTTAATTAAAAGGAAAAACTAATATTTAATCTTACCAAACGGTCACATCCTGCCATCTGTAAAGTTGGGATTATGATTATAATTATAATTACTCCGTATTAAAGTGAGGTTGGTGGGCGTTTATTACTTGCCATTTGACTATAGATTAATTATAATATTTGATTTTGGGGAAGAGATAAAGTTGGACTAGTGCATTGGCAAAAGCTTTAGCAAGAAAATTGTACTTTTAATGCTTTTCCTAAATATTGGAAAATGCTACCTCCGTCACGCTTTAATAGTCCTATTTTTTATTTTGATTCATTTTAGACTAAAAATTTTACTTTGCTTTATTTCCATAATGGCAAATAATAAATAGTATTTTGGACATTTATATCCTTTTATTTTCATAAAATTACAAATAAATCAATACTTACTATACTACTTTTTATCCACTTGAATTATAAATAGTGTTATAGACAATTATACCCCCAACTCACCTACCATTGTTTACTCATTTTTTAATATTTTCTTAATGAGTGTGCAAACATTAGGTAACACTCTTGATCCGGGACGGAGAGAGTAATTGCTATTTTTGTATTAAAAAACAGTTAAATTTATTTTTATACTTATGAAATAAGTTACATCATTTATTATTTACTTCATTTGTCCCTAAATAAATATTGAAATTAAAGAAAACTTTGTTCAAAAATACTCCTTCCGTCCCACGTGAATGCAAACTTATTTCTATTTTGATCCGTTCCACGTAAATGCAAACTTCTCAAAATGGCAAAGAATATTCACTATTCCACCCACTCATTCTCTCTCCTACTTCACTTTTACACTCACAACATTCTCTTTCCTCACTATTCATCCCACTCATTCTCTCTCCTATTTAATTTTTTATACTCACAACATTTAACTTTTTCTCTTTCTTACATCACTTTTTCTTAATTCCCACACCCAAAAAGTTAGTCCACATTCACGTGGAACGGAGAGAGTATTTGTTTTTTCAAAGATAATTGGGTAAGTAAGAGAGAGAAAGTATTAGATAACCCATTCATTTCATAATAAGATTTTTACTTTTATTTTTTGTCTGTTTCAGATTAAGGTTTTACGGTTACTATTTTTTTCTTTCAATTTTTTATATTCTACTTTATTTTTCATACTCCTATTTATTTTTAGAAGAAAAGTTTTGTTCCTAAATACTTTCTCTGTCCCACTCCATTGTAAATCAACTTTTTGGGTACGAAAATTAAGGAAAAGTAGGAGAGAAAAATAGGTGGAGGAGGTGTTTGTGAGTATGAAAAATTAAATAGGAGAGAGAATGAGTGGAAGGAATAGTTAGGAGAGAGAATGTTGTGAGTGTAAAAGTAAAGTAAGAAAGAGAATGAGTGGGTGGAACAGTAAAAATTCTTTGCCATTTTGAACAGTTCACACTGGAGTGGGATGTCTCAAAAAAAAAATAAGTTCACACTAAAGTGGGTCGGAGGGAGTATTTGTTATTTTAGTTTTTTTTTTTTTTTTAATGATGAAAATTGTGATTGTGATTAATTTATTTACTAATTGAGTGAGGTCATTGCACAGTGCGAAGTAGCAAAAAACCAGACTATCAAAAGTGAAGATGGGCGCTGAAAGTTGTGTGAGAATGAGTCAAAGGTCAAAGGAGTTAATTATGACACTGTTTGATTCCAAAGCACAAATCTTACCTGCTTTTGATACTCTTTACTTCCTTTCTTCCTTCCTCTGTGATGATTAGACTTAGACAGTCTAGTCTATTCAGAGAAAGAGAGCGAATCCCATTGATGTCCCTGACTGTCTTTTCCGTTCTATTAATGGCCTAAACTAGACGGAGACGGAAAGAGGAGAGCTAATATCGCTTTATGCACTGACGTATTTTTAATTTATTTTATTTTTTGCAAATTGAATATTTTTATTTTTTTTTAAATATACTCCCTCCGTCCCCCTTCAATAGAGACCAACTTTTTGGGTGTGAGAATTAAGGAAAAGTGATGTAAGGAAGAGAAAAAGTTAAATTTTGTGAGTATGAAAAATTAAATAGGAGAGAGAATGAGTGGGAGGAATAGTTAAGAGAGAGAATGTTGTGAGTGAAAAAGTAAAATAGGAGAGAGAATGAGTGGGGTAAATAGTGAAGATTCCTTTCCATTTTGGGAAGTATCAATTGAAGTGGGACGGACCAAAAAGGAAATAAGTATCAATTGAAGTGGGACGGAGGGAGTAGTAATTTATTGTGTCAAAATAAATGTTAATTTTTATTTTTTAACAAAATAAATGTAATTTTTTTTAAAATTTGTCCCCCAAAAGCTTTTGTAAAAGTTGTTAAATCTATAGTATAATACTCCCCCCGTCCCAATCTAAATGTCCAAAAATGGGTTCGACGCGAAAATTAAGGAAAGTGAGGTAAGAAAGAGAAAAAGTGGGGTTGTTAAGAGAAAAAGTTTAAATGTTGTGAGTATGAAAAATTAAATAGGAGAGAGAATGAGTGGGAGGAATAGTTAGGAAAGAGAATGTTGTGAGTGTAAAAGTAAAGTAGGAGAGAGAATGAGTGGGTGGAATAGTGAAAAAAACTTTCCTTTTTTGGAAATGAGACATTTTAAATGGGACGCCTAAAATGGAAAGTTGAGATATTTAGATTGGGACGGAGGGAGTATAGTATAAATTGCAAAAGGGTGAACAGTACAATGAATAGTTTCAAATGGATTTTTTCCCATTTTGCCCTCACTATGTTGTCCCTTTCCCATTTTGACCTTAAAAAAAAAAATTAATTTAAAAAAAAAATAAAATAAAATACGTGTCCTCGGACACGGGCTTTTACTAGTGGGTTTATTATAAGTAAGGACTCCCTTACTTCACTTCAGCACGTGCTTAAAAATTATTACTCTCTCTGTGTCTCGATATAAGATTCTTAAAAAAAATATGAGTATGAAAAATAAAGTAGGAGCGATAAAATTTATAAGAAATAGTAAGTGTGTTGTTATTGTTGGTATACCAATTGAGTATGGAAGTAAGAGAATTGTAAAAAGATCACTTTGTATTATTGACAACACAAGTATTTATATACAATAAATCTAACCAACAGTGGTATGTGAGATTAATACAAATAATAATAAAGATATAAATAATTTACAATAAGGGATATTTATGAGAATCATAATCTAAGTAGGAAAGATATTTTGTTTATGTCTATCATGCCCCCGCAATATGGATGATCGGTAGGAGAGTCCAATTTTGGACATAATTTCATGAATTAAGCCTAGTAAGCAGCATTGAGAAGATATCATCGATCTGTGTGATTGCACAAAAGGTTGTGTCAGGAGAAGACTTTATATTTTAGGAGAAAGTAAAAACTGAGAGAAATATTTGTGAATAATAAGAATAAGGAGAAAATATAACGGGTGAGAATAAGAATAAAATTTAAGGATATAAATATGAGTGAAAAATAAATATTTGAAAAGAAAATTAAGGGCAAAAAGAGGAAATATTGTGAGAGAAATTTGAGAAATTATTTGAGAGAGAAATTTATAAAAAGAACTTGAAAAGAATTTGGAAAAAAAAAAAAACGATTTAGAAGATAATTTATGAAATAATTGGGGAAGAAGATTTAAGATATAAAGTTTATGTTAGAGATATTATCCCATATTGGAAATTGACAAACCTTGCCTATAATATATAAAGATTCTCGGTCACTCCCCTTGACACCAATTGGTTTTAAAGTGGAACCTCAGACTTTAAGATGGTATCAGAGCAGGTTCTTTACACGTGCAGGCCCAACGGCCCACGATGTTACTCCGCGCCACCCGATTAATAAGTCCACGTTGTAAGCCTTTGGCAAAGCCCGGCTACACATGAGGAGGCGTGTTAGAGATATTATCCCACATTGGAAATTGACAAAGATATTATCCCACATTGGGAATTGACAAACATTGCCTATAATATATAAAGATCCTGGGCCACTCCCCTTGACACCAATTGATTTTAAGGTGGAACCTCAGACTTTAAGAGTTTAATTTTAAGGTGAAACCTAAGACTTTAAGAGTTTAAGAAAGGGAAAAAAATAAGAAGGAGAGAAGTAATACTTAACGTGACATTGAGAATGGTAAAAAGTTAGAGTGGAGAAGAATTATGAAGAAAAATATTAATGAGAAATATTTGAGAAGAAAGTTTATGGAGAAAAAGAAGAGTTTTAGATCTTTATTTAGAATGGAGTAATAAGAGCATTAAAAGGAAGAGAGTAGAACGTCGCAACAAGAAAACTAGGGTTGACTATAAAGGGAGAGACGAGATTTGAGAAAAGAAGAATAAAATGAATGACGGAGTAAGGGAAGAAGAGATTAGTGGCGTCCATAGGTAATTAGCCGAGAGGGAGGAAGAAATGATAAGAAGCAGATTAGGGTTTTGGCCAAAGAAAAGAGGAAAAATCCGAATTTGTGAGATGGAGATGATCAGCGGAAGTCATTTATTTGAAAGGAAAAGAAAATAATTAATTTGAGAAGGGGATAAACAACGACCATTGAAGGTCGATGGAGGACGGATAGTTCTATGGTGGCCAGGGGAGAAGAGTCGAGAATTCAAAAAGAAGAAGAAGAAGATGAAGACGTGGAGGGAAGAAAATAATGAATCTTTTCGCTATGCTACCATATAGAAGTAAAAAAGAGAATTGTGAAAATATCACTTTGTATTATTGATAACACAAGTATTTATATACAAGAGTACTAAACAACTATGGTATAAGATCAATACAAATAAGAGTCGGTCTCCTGTGAGAACATGGGATCCGTCTCATGCATGAGACGGGTCGACCCATGACCCATGGGGCATGACCCACCACGTGGCAGCCTTTTATAGGCCAATTTTTTTTTTTTTTATATTATTTTTTTCAGAGCAAAAGTAATAGTTACCATCTCTTAATGTAATGACTGTATACATATAAAGTAACATTGGTCATAAGTAAACGTAATACCTGTTTTAAAAAAATAAAAGCTCGTTTTTATCCATTTTTTTCAAATGTAATATAAACTATATGTATTATTTTTGAAATGTAATAACTTATGTATATGAATGTAATAGTTTATACAAGTAAATGTACCACTTTGATAGATGAAATTGTAACATATTTCTATAGATAATGTAATACTTTTACATAAAAACATATAGATACCTATACATATGTGTTACAATTATGTACAAACACTATTATATATAAATAACACGTTTGTTACATTTTAGTTATAATAAGTATTACTTTTGCCAAACGAATAAAACATAGGAAAAAACATTATTACTTTTCTGTATATATGTATTACTTTAATGTATACAAACTATTACTTTAATGTATACAAACTATTACTTTAATGTATACAAACTATTACTTTATGTTGGCTGAAGGATTGGGCCAAGGCAAATGTGGGTTGATTCCAGCTTGGGCGGCCGCTGATTTCAGCCTGGGCGACCGCCCATATGCAAACAGCTTGGGCGGAGGCGTGGGTTGGCTTTGTTGGGCGGGTAATGGGTATGGAACCGACCCGTCTCATGATTGAGACGGATCATGCTGTTCTCACCCAAGTTTTTGTCTACAAATAATAACAAATAGTAATAAAGTACGAACCTTATCCCGGGAAGGAAGGAGTATTAATATGTAAAAATTAACTATAAAATACTCCATTTGTTTTTCTTTAAGGTTTTCAATTGTTTTATTCTATCTTATAATAAGATTTTTAGTTTGTTTTATTTCTAAAATGAACAATAAGATTCACTTGCGACACTCAAAATAACAACTCATTTACTATTTTCTATTAAGTTTCTCTCTCCTACTTTACCTTTTATACTCACAACATTTTTTTTTAATTTATGTGCAGAGTCAAATTAATAACATTAAACTAGAACGAAGGTAGTATAAAAGTATTTTTACTAAGCGTAATGTATAATATTTAGAATCGTCCGGTGTAGTGATACAAATGTAAATAAAAATTTATAATAAAAAGTAATACATTTTATACTAAAATATTTATATATAGTAGAAATATTTATGTGTAGCAATTCCAAGTCCTATATTTCCACCTTTTTTTTTTAATATTATATCTATATAAGTACTCTATTTGCACTACAACAATACAATAATTTTACTATATGGGAATAAATCTTTATTAAATAAATCATTTTTAATTATTCCAATATTGAGTCTTGGATTTGAGGTTATTTAAGCATTTGTGTTTTAGAAAATCATCTGAATGTATTTAAAGATTTGGGTGGGGGGGGGGGAGCAATTTTTTTTTCTTAAAAATGAATGGGGCAACCAACTGCCCCTTAACACAAGTGCTAGCTCTACCTCGAGCACTAAACTACAGACGTATTACCTCCGTCTTACCTGAAATTCAAATATTTTCAAAAAGTTGTTTCATTCGAAAAATTTAAAATACTATAATAAGCTCGTGTTTGAGGACACGTTTTTTTTTTTTTTTTTTTTAATTAAGTCCGTGTCCGATGACACGTTTTTTTTGTTTTTAATTAAAAAAAATAAAAATTTTAATAAAAATTTTAAGGGCAAAATGGGAAAAGGACAAATATATGAGGGCAAAATGAGAAATTCGCCGCTTAACACTATTCATAGTATTGTAGCACCCTTCCCTCATTTATACTATAGATTAAAATAGAAATTTTTTATTACTTTATTGTTTGTGGGTCTCACATATTATAATTATAATAACTATCCATTAATTATTTTCTATTCCAATTTTTTCTCTTCTATCAAACTATCTGCATATACAATAAATAACCTTTTTTTAAAAAAATCTTAAATTACTTTATTTTTTAAACTTTTGGGCAGGGAGGAAGTACGAAAATCTTTAGACTTACTCCCTCCGTCACACCCAACTGTGAACCAAGATTTTGGGCACAATAATTAAGAAATATTATTAAGATAATGAAAATGTGTGGTAGGAAATGAAGAGAGAGAATGAGTGGAGTTAATGAGTGGTTGGTTGAATAAATTGTATGGTGGAAAATGAGTGGAGTTAATGAGTGGGTGGGATAGGGAGAATATAAAATATTAAAATCTTTGCCAAAAGAGGTAGTTCACACTCGACTGAAACGGAGCAAAAGGAAAATAAGTGTACATTGGGCTGATACGGAGGAAGTACTTCTTAGCCACCTTCCAACCCTAATGAGATAGTTGCACTTGTACCTTCTGTTTTCACCCAAGCCTAATGAGATAGTTGCTCTTGTACCTTCTGTTTTCATTAAATGAAAATGACCCCCTTTTTTTTCTATCTCACAATCATAATAAATAATCATCCACCAGTGACTTCAATTACAATCAGACCATCCCCATCAGTGACCCTGACCCAACCCAACCTCAAATAAAATATTAATTTCTCTCACCCAACCCAATCCAACCCAACCTTATATAATTTACTAGAATAAGCCCGTGTCCGAGGACACGTTATTTTTTTTATTTTTTTTTAATTAAGCCCGTGTCTTTTTTTTTTTTTTAAATTTTAAAAAAAAAAATTTAAGGGCAAAATTTAATTTAAAAAAAAAAAATTTAAGGGCAAAATGGGAAAGGGACAAAATAGTGAGGGCAAAATGGGAATTTCGGCCATTAAAACTATTCATTGTACTATTGTACTGTTCACTCCCTTCCCTCATTTATACTATAGATACTCCCATCGCCGACCTCGACCCAACCCAACCCAACCCAACCTTTTAAAAATAAAATTAATATATAAAATATATTAATTTTAAAAATATATTTATATAAATACAAAATCAAAATAATTAAATCAAAAAAAAAAAAAAAAAAAGAAATTGCACAACCGGGTCAACCGACGGTTGGTCGATTGCCTGAGTCACCAAATTTCGTGACTTTCCTTTGCTTTTTTTTTTTTTTTTTTTTTTGGGGGGTGACTCTCACTTGGAGAGTCACCATAGTGGCTGGTCTCACAACCAATGCCAGATTATAAAGCTTCAATTCACCTGTCTCAGTTCTATTATCACTTCACTTGTTATTTTGTTATTAATGTTGGAATAATTATTACAAAATTTCTGTCGAAATTATATAAAACTAATTAACAGAAACAGAAAATACAAGAGAAATAAAAGATTTGTCGAAGATGTTCGAGTCGTGTGAAATCACACTCTCCTTAAGACAAATTACGCCCCCTCACCACGTTGTGCTTGAGTTGTTACGGAACGCTTGCCTCCCAGGATGAAACGGATATACCGGACGGTGGTTGCACAAGAATACCTCCGGCGAACTGAAGTCGATGCTTGAACTTTATCACCACGAATGCAATGCAAGGAGGCCAAAGGGAAGATGAACAATATGCTGCGAAAATGATGGTGGAGTTTGTGAAAAACTGTATTTTTTTTCTTGTTGTTGTGTTCTATTTATATATTTCTCCATAGGAAAACTGCCCAACAAATTAAAACCACATTTTTAATTTGCTCAATCAATATTGCAATGATAAACTCCATAGGAAAACTGCCCAACAAATTAAAATCACGTTTTTAATTAGCTCAATCAATATTGCAATTATAAACAATGAATTTGCAATTTATTTCGGCAGTTACATGAGCAGAACAGTTTTTGGGAACCAGCTGCTGCCGCTGAGGCGCCCGCCTCGTGCTAGGCCAGGCGTCCGCCTCGGCCTGGTTCAGGCGCCCGCCTCGATGGTGCTCAGCTGGGCTGCACATACTGGACTCCAGGCGCCCGCATGGGTCAAGCCCATGCGCCCGCCTCATTTGCAGCCTGTGGGTTTGAAAAAAAAAAATTTCAAAAAGTGGGCTCGAGCGGACAGGCTACAGGACGCGCATGCACATGAGTTCAATAGATTGAAGCCTATTTCGGTCCATGATTTGCACCCCCCTGCGCACCTGTGCACGAGAGAGAGTCTCTATGTACCACAATCTTACTCCCTACCAAAGTGTAGGAGTATATAAACTTAGCCACTTTTACATCTTTTTCCAATGTGGGATAACCACATTTTACCCTTTCCAACCCATTAACTTTGAGCCTTCATATCTCATTCATTTCTCAACCATTTTGAACAAATGAATATATGATTTCAATGTACTCATGGAGTAGAACACAATTCAACAATCAATTTGTCATTTTAACAAATAACAAATTAAGAAAATAACTCATTATTTTCTTCAAAACACACTTTTTTCCAACAATTAATTCATTGGTCTAAATTATCTAAAAACTCTCAATGACATGAGTCTCATAGATAGACTGATTTATCATTAGAGTGGGAAATTCATCTATTTGTAAAAAAATAAAGAGAAATCACATATATAATGTTTAATAAGTTTATACACATATAATATTTCTATAAATTACTGTATCATATATTAGTATATAATACTACATAATTGAATAATACTGCATGCATGCATGGTGACGATGGGTGGCAGGACCGGCGGTCGGCGGCGGTGGAACAGTTTTAATGATGTTGTATCATCATAATTTTAAATTACCGTATAATTACATGCAATATTATATATTAATGCATATGAACACCCATATTATTTTGATTTAATTAGAAACTTGAGAAAATGATTTGTCTCAAAAGAAACTTTCAAGGTCAAACTCCCTATTAACTGCGTTCCATGAAATAAGACTATTTATTTACGTCCATTGAATGAAAGTACAAATAAGATGGGTTCTACTCATATTATGTTGTTTCCCTTTCACCACCGATATGTGAAAGGCATACGCACAACTGATTCAACAAAAATTTGTTTATGTCATAATTCCTAACAAATAGTACAAATTTAGATCCGTGCCCACACTATTGAGAGTAAGATGAGTTGTGGTCCTAACGAGATTTGAAAATATGTCATTCCTCACATGGAATTGCAATTAAATCTTTGAAAAATTGTATGATTCATTTATAAGTTGTAGGATATGGAAGGAGTGGTTTCATGTGGTTTTGGATTTTTATCATGTCCCTTGCCATTTTCTTCAACATACATTCAAAAAGGGAAGTGGGGTTGTTAACTATAGCCTACCATATGGGTTGCCTTGCTTTCTCTTTTCAATTATGGACTATATGGCCCCCTCTAATCTCCCGTACATGGTCCATTCCTCTCACGTTTGGTCCTCTTCTCATCCCCCGACTTAGAGCTATCGAAATCCATTTACGTATTAATAGAATATCTTAAGCGTTTATTTCAATATTGACGGCTATGTTTCCTTTAAAGGCATTTGGGTATTTCACTCCTATCAACTAGTAGCGGATAGGTGGTGCCCATTTCTCCCCGACGATCGCTCACTCGTACAACAACTGGTGGTTTTTTGAGATTCCTTTACGGGCGGTCTCCCAGCTGCTCACCGGCGGTCGCTCGCTTCTTCAGCGTTTCAAATTATCTATTAATCATTTTTTTCTAAGCAAAAACGACGTCGATTTGTAAAAAAATAAAAATAAAAAAAAATAATGGTCTACCTGCACACAGCCGCCCCTGCTATCAACATGGACCATCATGATCAACGACCTTGTTGCTCGACTATCAAGCAATTCGACAACTGAAAATCCATATCCTCTTCTATCTGCCTATTAAATTTATTGAAATAATTTGTTCGTATAAGTTTGGGTACAATATGTTTAAGCTTGGCTAATTCACATCCCTGTACACTTTTCACATTCTTTTGCAATGGTTGATCAACTATGGGTCCTTCTTGTCATCTCTAAAGGGCACAATCACATCTAATGTTACTATGCTTAATTACTCTTGAGATGTAGATGGTACTATGTCTACTCAATGTTGTACCATTCTTTAAATGAGTTGTACAATTTTCATGAGAGTTGTTTGTATGGAGACTTGCTACTACTAAAACTGACTTCAATTGCTATTGTAATTGCAGGAAACATATTTTCCCTTTAATTTGCTGTCCAATCATTGTCGCGCGTGATTGGTTGTCTAGTTGTGTTCTCATGGTTTGGGCCCTTGCCAGATTGTAAGACTTTGACTAGCTGAAGTCCTTTTTTAAGATCATTATTGGAGATGGCCATTTTGGGCCGTGGCCCGTGCGCGATCCATCCAGTTCGTGGCCCGCCACCTGCTTGGCTCGTGCCCGATCTGTCCTTTGTCTGTTATGCGCTTGGTCCGCTTCGTATACGAGACAGACCTGGATCAAAGATATCCTCATGGACGGATTCGCCCGCGACAAGATCCGCTTGATCCGCGCCCGTTGACCCGTGGATCAATGAGGTCCGTACGTACCTGTCTGTGTAAATATCTAAAATATCCTCAAATATATCCGTTAATAAATTTGTTTGAGGGGTATTTTCGTTCAATTTACACATAACGGCTCATTTATCAGATTTTAATTTTTTGGGACATAATTACCCCTCCTAACAGCCATTAGGGGTAAATTTGGTCCAAAAAAATATTTATAATTAGTATAAATAGAATAGGAAGTCTTACCATTTTTCTCACAAAAAAATTTCAATTCATCATAGAATTCTCTCAAACCCAAATCATCAAATTATTTTCAAGTCGAATATTTGTGATTACATCGTAAGAGTTGAATCCTTTTAAGGTAATTTTATTGTTTTAATTATTTAATTGTTTACTCGCTAGTTAAATATTGTGTTTAGTCGTTAATTTTTTTAATCTTCATAAATTTCAAAAATTTCAAAAAAAATTACTTTTATTTCGAAAATTACAAAAAAATTATAATTGTTTACTTTTATTGTTAGTAAATTATTGTCAAAAATTATTTAATCCTTATAAATTTTTGAAAATTCAAAAAATATATTTTTTAAGTGCTGCATTTTTAATTTTAATTGCTAGATAATTTATATTGCTAATTATCATGTAAGATCTAGTTAATGATATATTTGCATATTCCCCCCACCACAAAATCAAACTCAAAATCAAATTGTACCAATTTCAAACCGCCACTCAATAGATAATTCTCTTTTGCACCGTAATGATCGATTATGTTTAATCTAATTAATCATTCCTCGAACTCAATCAACACCTTTCCATTTCGCCGCTATACTCCGGATTCGACCCCGAATTGAATGAATGAGCCCAACACAAACTATACATCTAGAACCCATCACATAGAAGACATACATGAGGGTGAGGAGGGGGATGGAAATGACGATGACGATGTACAAGTCACCCATGAAACCTGCACAATTTCAAATACACCTACTACCGATGTTGCCTCGGATAGTGCACCTAGTGGGGGAAGGGGTAAGGATAAGGGTAAGGCAAAGGCATAACCTAGAGTGTCCAAATATGCCAATTTATATAATTTAGTAATTATTGACGGTGAAACAAACGTCAAATGCAAGAGGTGCTCAAAATTTTTAAATCTGGCGGGTGTACATGGTACCTCCCTTATAAAGAGGCACATGGATAAACATGTTAAGGAAGCCGCTAAAGGGATAGGTGGTACCGTGCAAACGCAACTAAATATACCATGTGTCACTTATCCAAAAGTGAACTTCGATTTGATAGCGATGTTGCTAGTGAGTTGTCGATTGCCTCTTTCACTTTCGGATGATGATAGACTCACCCGCTATTCTAAAGGCCTCAAACCGTCATACCAACCAATGAGCCGCCAAACTATTACTAGTCATATAAAGAAGCTCTTCCAAACTTGTCAACTTCAGCTAGCGAGCGACCTCCAAAAATTCAAGGATAGTGTTTGCTTGACCACCGATGCTTGGAAGGCCACTCTAAGTTCTAGTTCTGAAACCTTTATTTGTATAACCACTCATTGAATTGATGATGAGTGAATGTTGCAAAAGAGGGTGCTTTCCTTTAGAATAATGCCCTATCCCCACACGACTTTGCAATGTACAAGTCACATTAAGGATGTATTGAGCGAGTATGTTATCACCAACAAAATTTTAACAATATCATTTGATAATGCGACTTACAATACCTTCACCGCCACAATGTTGATTCAAGCTCTTACCCCTTAGATGATGAAAGTTTTGAAAACTTGAATGTCATACAATGGTGAAAATCGCATGCTAATATTTATCCTATTCTTTCGGTGATGGCACGTGATCTACTTACCCTCTCGGTGTCCACTAGCATCGAGGCCGTTTTAGTGCTGCAGGAAGAGTGGTGACGTCAAAACGAAACCAACTCAAACCCGCTCTTATCGAGAGATTGATTTGTCTTGCGAATTATGATGATGTGGATTTGAGAAAACAAGACACATTTCGGGATCTTGAAGACGATGATTATGAAAGCCTCGAAGAAAACAATCTCAACGAGAAGTTTTTGCGAGAAGGATACTAGAAAAAGAAGAAAAAGAATTCAACAAATTCAAAGACTTTGAAGCAATAAAAATATTGAAGACCTAAAGCTTTTTGAAGACTTTGAAGATTTGAATACCATAATTAGTTTGAAGATTTGAATACTCATTTATTTTCAAGACTTTGATAAATTTGAAGACCATAATTACTTTGAATATTTGAAGACTCATTCGAAGATTTGAAGATTCGAAGACTTTTTATTTTAAGACTATGTAATTTTAAATTGTATCATTTGAAGACAATGAAAATTTTTCCCAAAAAATATGAAATAAATATTCATAGAGTTTCAATTATTAAATTGATTACATTAGTACCTCATTTTTTTATATATATATTTTCATTTGTTTAATTTTTTTTTAATCTTTTTTATATACCTATTTGTAAAAAATATCAGTAATAAAAAAGTCTAAAATATTATTTTCCTAATCAATAAAAAAAAATAAAAATAAAGGATAGTCCGTCTCTCTTTTCTTTTATATACTTTAAATTGTTTAGTTTTTTCTATCTTTTTTTATATACCTTTTTGTAAAAAATATCAGTAATAAAAAAAGTCTAAAATATTATTTTCTAGTCAATAAAAAATAAAAATAAATAAAGGGTAGTACGTCCCCTCTTTTATTTTATATACTTTAATTTGTTTAGTTTTTTTTTTTATCTTTTTTTATATAACTATTTGTAAAAAATATCAGTAATAAAAAAAGTCTAAAATATTATTTTCTAGTAAATAAAAAATATAAAAATAAAATAAAAATAAAGGGCAGACCGTCCCTCTTTTCTTTTGAATATTTTCATTTGTTTAGTTTTTTCTATCTTTTTTTATATATAAAACAACTAATTTTCTTATGTCTAAGTGATTTTATATTTAAAAAAATAATTTATTAAATACTAAATTACTTTTTATTTTTTCCATATTTTTTTCTATTTTTTTTAAAGGAAAACTCGTTTGACCTGTGGATCTTCGCACACGGCCAAACGCAGTGCTCGACATCTCGAAATTGGACGGCCTGGACCGGTTTAGGCCTGTTTCATCACACGGGCTCACGAGCTTCAACCTGTCTCGCCCACGAATTGGTCCGTACGGACCGAGCCGTGACGGGCCAGCCTGTTTGGCCGTCACCGGTTGAGAGATCCACAAATTATAAATTGATCTCGATTATTCAAGGTGGGAGGAGAGAGACGTAAATAACATCGAAACCGCTTGCTAATCGTTTGCTGGTGCGCAGCAAGCAAGAGAAGGAGCCACATGCTGGAACGCCTTTTTTTCTCCATTAACCTTGCAATAGATTTCAAAGATTCGAGTGGTTGCAATAGAGCTGTCTGTCTCAGACTAGGGCTAGGGCTGTTACATGAAACGAGTTGATTCGGGTTCGGCTCGTAAAAACTCGAGTTTGAGTGGGCTCGAGCATAACTCGAGCTCGAACCGATTTTCAAGTTCTTTTTTTTTTTAGTCGGCTCGTGTTCGGCTCGTATGTTCGACGAGTTCTGATTGAGATCTACTCGTTTGAGCTCGGCTCGTTAAGCTCGTTAAAAAGCTAGAATGAATTTTGTCCGCAAATGACTTGTTTAGGCTCGAGATTGATTAAACTCGAATTAGTGCTTGATAAAGCTTGTTTGATTTCAGATTTTTTCAAAAAATAAGTCCAAGCTCGAGCTCGGCTCGTTAATACTCGAGTTCGAGCAGCTTGCGAAAAGCTCGAAACTCGATTCGATCCGAGCTCGAACAGTCATACCGAACTCGAGCTCGAGCTCGAAACTTCAAAGTTCGACTGGGCTCGACTCATTTACAACCCTATCTCCGACAATTTGAGTTGTATATTAATGTCAGTTACATTCTTATAATTACTTTCGTTAGAATTTATTTAGAATTTTTGGTCAACTTGATTATATTTTAATCAATAATAATAAACAATAAGTATTCTAATGAAAATTTTAAAAATTATTATCGTATCACGACTGATAATACTTTCAATAATAAATTTTTAATATGACAATTTTTTTATTTAAATTATTAATCAAATGTGATCAAGTTGACAAAAAATTTTAAGTCGAATGATCAAATGTGATCAAGTTGACAAAAAATTTTAAGTCGAATGAGATGAAAGGAATATATGTTTATATATTTGTATTCGAAAATAAATGTCGTACTTTTCATTTTGATTTATCTCAAACATTTTCAAATAAAAAAGGTAATTTAGTGCAAAGTTAACATTGTACAAATAGCACAACATCTTATTTAAAAACGTTGACAAATTAACAGCAAAATTTATTATGAGATGGACGTATTATTTGTCATCAATCCGACTACACAATTCCTGATTAGATTCGGAACCATTATTGAGTTTGGATTTGTATTTAGTGACAGAAAACACATATTTTGAGACCTTTTTTGTAGCTAGGGCAGCTGGCAGTAATTCAGTTCCAAAAATCAATTTGATCAGTGCTCATCATCGTCATAGGAGTAATACTTGAGTGGTCATTGTCCAAACTCTTTATAACATGGCTTCAGTTTACTGACATCCCCAAAAAGATGCTCTTCTTCTGTTTATGAACATGGGTTGGGACAGAAGGAAAAACTTTTATTTAGGCCCTAATTTTTTTTTTCCGAGGAAATGGTATTTTTTTTTTAAAATAATAAAAAAATTGAACACTCTCTTCTTTGGCTCATATGAAAAGACAAAAAAAAAAAAAAAAACCAATGGTCTCTGGCCGACAGTATCTTGCCGGCCTCCTTCGGGAAGGTCTAGGGTTCAATTCCCCCCGTGGTAAATATTTGTGGATTTAATTTTGCCATTCGTTTCAGGAGCCTTGGAGTCCCCCGGGGCACATCCGTACAGTTAAGGAAGCAGTAGTGGCGAAGTTGGGATCTCCTGGGTAATAAAAAAAATTAAAAAAAAAAGACACAAAAAAAAGTCTTACCCGAAAAATCAGCAATCAGCGAGAAATAAGAAAAGTGTACTCCCTCCGTCCCACTATACTTGACACCTAAGGGGTGGATTCAAAAACCAAGGAAAAAGAATAAAATAAAAAAAATGTGTGGTGGAAAATGAAGAGAGAGAATGAGTGGGGTAAATAGTAGTGTTGGTTGAATAAATGTGTGGTAGAAAATGAAGAGAGAGAATGAGTGGTGGGGTAGAGTGAATATAAAAATATAAAAACTTGGTTATTTTTGGAAGGTGTCAAGTATAGTGGGACGGCCCAAAATGGAAAGAAGTGTCAAGTATAGTGGGACGGAGGGAGTATAGTGAAGCAAGTGTTTTGAGTATAAAAAGTGAAATATAAGAGAGAAATGGGATATCAAATAGTAAATGAACATTTATTATTAGTATGATAAGCGGATCCAGGGCGGCCATGGCAAGAGACATGTGAGGTCATGGGTTGGGACAGATGGAAAAACTTTTATTTAGGCCCCAAATTTTTTTCCGAGGAAATGGTATTTTTTAAAAAATAATAAAAAATTGAACACTCTCTTCTTTGGCTCATACGGAAAGACACACAAAAAAAAAAAAAAAAGTCTTGCCCGAAAAATCAGCAATTAGCGAGAAATAAGAACGTAAAATCTAGGGAGAAACGCGTTTCTCCATAAGTTATGGAGAAACGGGTTACGTATATCCAGAAGCTATTGAAAGGATATCCAGAAACTTTTTGTATTGGCCATGACCTTGTCCCATGATTACTTTCGGATATCGCCTTTCAAAGGTTCTGGATATCCGTAACCCTTTGAAAGGATATCCGAAGCTTATGAAAGTGATATCCAGAACCTTCAAAATGATATTCAAACTTTCAAAATGTTTCGGATATTCATTCGATGGTTTCGGATATACATTGAAGGTTTCGATATCCGTAAACCTTCAATAAGCATTTTCTCGGTCTTGGCCTTGGATTTGGCTTCAAATATGTTTCGGATATTCATTTAATGGTTTCGGATATACATTTGAAGGTTTATGGATATCCGTAAACCTTCAATAAGCAATTTCGGTCTTGGCCTCGGATTTGGCTTCAAATCTATTTTTCCGGATATCCACCCAAAGGCTTCGGATATCCGTTCCAAAGCTTCCGGATATCCGTAACCCTTTGAGACTCGATATCCGTAAATTTTCTCGGCTATCAAATGCATTGCTTCTGGCTATTAAAAACGCGTTTCTCCATAGTTATGGAGAAACGCGTTTCTCAGCAGACCTACTCAAATAAGAAAAGCGAGAAATAAGAAAAGTGTATAGTGAAGCAAGTGTTTTGAGTATAAAAAGTGAAATATAAGAGAGAAATGGGATATCAAATAGTAAATGAACATTTATTATTAGTATGATAAGCGGATTCAGGGCCGGCCATGGCAAGAGGCATGTAAGGTCATGGCCTAGGGTCACAAAAAATGGTCATGGCCTAGGGTCACAAAAAAATGGACTTTTTTAGGGGCCTCCAAAATTGTTGGGTATATGTAATAGGTAGGCCCAATTTTAACCCAAAAACTTAACCCATATCAATATTTGGCGCATACATATTCAACATTTCACATTAAAAAAAAGCCCAAATTTAAATTTTTCCCTAATTTCTTTTGTAACTTTAAAAAAAAACAAAAAAAACAAGACTGAAAGGAAAAAAAAAACGAAAAAAAAAATTGAAAGGAAGAAAAAGAAGTGTTAGAATTGGGTCCTCATCCCCTTAAAAGGCCTTGTTAAGGGGTGAGGTTTAGCCAATCTATATATTTGATCAATTTTATTCTCCAAGTTGATGTGGGATACATGGGACTTCAATACGCCCCCTCACGTGTAGACCGGTAACTTGGCACTACACGTGGACTTCAAACCCAACACGGGCACCCAACACGGTTAACTTAGCCCAACATCAACTTGGGCAAATTTCGATGATACCACGTTAGAATTGGGTCCTCATCCCCTTAAAAGGCCTTGTTAAGGGGTGAGGTTTAGCCAATCTATATATTTGATCAATTTTATTCTCCAAGTTGATGTGGGATACATGGGACTTCAATAAGAAGCGACGCTTACCAGAGAGCCGCCGGACGCACCACCACTGCAGTTGCCAGTTGCATCACGCCATCGGCCACCGTCAATAATCAAGTAAGTAATTCGTTCTTCTTCTCCAATCCCTATTTCCTAATTGATTTTGAAAATCCTTAATTGAAATTTGAAAACCCTATTTGAAAATCCAAGAGCTGACAGCCTGTGACATGTATTTTGGAATTCTTGCTCAGTTTCTCTTGTAGGTGGTAAGTTAATAAATTGACTTTATAATACTGGTTACTAACAGCCTTACATGAAAACAAAGCAAACAAAGGAAAACGTGGTTACTTTTGGTTGATATTTTGATAATTGAATAATGTAATAATTTGAAATTAATTTGTGTTTTTTTAAAAGTTGTGGTTACTTACAGGTAAATAAAGGCAAATTAATTTTTGGTTTTTTTTTTAAGATAAGAAATTCTAAAAGTTGTTTTTTGTGTGTTGTTAAATTGCAAAATTCGTTTTATTTTTTGCTTATTTGATTAATGTTGTTTCTAGGATTTTTGCTATGTCAACACGAAAACATATTCCTGAAAGTGAAAAAAGGAGGAAGAAGAAAAGACACGAAAAATTAACTCAGTCTCTAAGTGATTCTCTTAACAAGTATTTTACATGTAATAAGTCGTCCGAAAGGGCATCTATTCTCGTTGACAATGTGGTGAACGAGGAACCGGTAGATGTGATTGATGATAAACCACTTGATAGTGTTAATCATGACGAAGAAGGAGAAGAAGGGGGAATCAATAATGATATTCCTATGAATTATTATGAAAAAAGAGAACTTCTAGATTTATATGATTCAAACAATTGAAAGTTACTCAATCAGGATTTCATTGACTTATTAATTGAGAAGGGGCCTATAAGAGTTGAAATAGAAGACTCTGCATATCCTAGAGATAATGTGCATAGTTGATATAGCTCTTGCTTCATTTGATGAGAGATTCAAGCAATTTTGTGAGTATGAAAAGAATTTCGGTTTCTTGTTTGATTTGAAGAAGTGCACAGATGATGAAGTTTTGAACAATTTCTGTAAGAATCTTTCAAATATATTGACACATAAGGAACAAGTTGATATCAATGGTGATCATTTGTTTATGGAGTTCCAACTTGTTAAACATGTTTTGCCATCAGACGTCAAAGGACCAAAGCAAATGTTGAACTACTTGATATGCGAAACAATGGATATTTTTTCAACATGGAGATTGCTTATCGGATTTTGGTTGACTATTCCGATTACAGTTGCATCCGGTGAAAGAAGTTTTTCGAAGTTGAAGTTGATAAAAAATTATCTTCGAAGTACGATGTCTCAAGAAAGGCTAAATAGGCTAGCTTTGATATCGATTGAGAAATGTATAGTTGATAAAGTTGATTATTCAACTTTGATTCATGATTTTGCTGCTAAATATTCTAGGAGAAATATGTTTATATAGTATCATGTAAGGATATTATGTTATATCATATTTTTATTTAGTATAAAATATTGTTACTTACTAGATTGATAATGACCATATTTTTATTTGTTTGGTTAAAAGTTATATTAAGGGGGCCTCACCTAAAAAGTTAGTCTAGGGTCACAAATTTTACAGGACCGTCCTGAGCGGATCTCATGAATAAGGAAGTAATAAATTTTTTCATTTTGAGATTATGTCTTTTCAAATGGGTCGTTTAAAGTGAAATTTTGTGCATTTTGAGGTTATGTCTTTTCATTTTGAGATTATGTTTTTTCATTTTGGAAACATTCTTCTTGGAAAATTTACTATACTGATAGTACTAAAACAAGCACTAATGCACGAGGTGATATACTTGATTTTTTGCTATAAACCATAGTATTTCCTATTAATAAAAGATGTAAAACAGATAGTACTACCATCACAAAAATAGAATAAGAGATAAAATAATACTCCCTCCTTTCCAAAATGTTTGTATCATTTGATTTTTTTTGTTAAACTTTGACCACAAATTTATGAGAGATTAATCATGATCATGAAATTTTAAAAGTTGTTGTTGATAATATTATTAATGGTGAATCAATAGGAATTTTTAGAATTTCATGAACATAATTAAATTGTCATATATTTGTGGTCAAAGTTTAATAAAAAAAATCAAATGAGACAAACATTTTGGGACGGAGAGAGTATTATTGTTTTCGAAACAAGCATTAATGCATCAGGTTAATGCATCAGGTGATATACTTGAATTTTTGCTATAAACAACAATTCTTGTTAATAAAAGATGTAAAACAGATAGTCCTACAATCACAAAAATAGAATAGGAAAATATTGTTGTTCCTGAATACTCAAATTAATTAAACACACAGATAATAAAGATTTTCTTGTTCCCAACATCCCAAAATAACAAGGTTTCATAAATCGTTAGGCTACCGCTAGGCGTTGAAGTTGGACGAGGTCTATGCGGGATCAAGAATTAAACATAATTTATAACATTATGGTAAAATAGAGCTGAAAATGCAACTAGCATAAGTCAAATAAATTTTAATGAAAATAATAATAATGTTAATGAAATTTTCAATTGAAAATACTAAAATTAAAATTTGTAGGTGAGGCCTAGATGAATTTGAAATTAATTGCGGCGTTTTAATGCAAATTTAGGTGGCATTTGATTTTTTAAGTGTTAAGTGCTGAAATCTGATTTCACGTCTGAATTTTGCTGAATTGATAAGAAGTAGTGTCTGAATACTGATTTCTGAATTACTAAAAATGTTTGAATATTCATCTGAATTCACATCTAAAATTAATGTTACGACATTTAATGAAGTAGATAGATGAGATAAATGGTTATTGATCTATTGTTTGGGTTGGGTATTTTTGAAATTACAAATTTATAGAAGAGATATATATGAAAAAAATCAATTAAGAGGCAAATAATTGATAGTTTTATATCTGAAAATTAAGTAAAAAATAATAGGCATTCAAATATTAATGGAGAAAAAAAAAAAAAACAGTTTGAATTGCATCATGTCTGATGCACGCACCCATTCATATCTAAATTAGAGCTGAAAATAAAAAACAAACGAGGCCTTAATGAATATTTTACTGTAATATCTGATCTTAATGAATATTTTACTGTAATATCTGATCTTAAGGGATTGAAGTTAACCGCGGCGTTTTATGGCCGCCTAGCGTATAGGCGAATGATTTTTTTAGAACACTGCAAAATAAATGAGTTCCCAACCTTTTATTTATAACACCGGATCTATAAAATCTCCGCTGGTGGTACCTCTGTGGGTTGCAGAAAAGAAAATGTAATGTAATTGTAAGTTTGTAACTAACTTGAACGCTTTGAGGTGGAGGACGAACTATTTATTTGTACATCCCTTTTCTCTGCAAAATTCTTTTCTGAGAAAGTCTTCCAAGTGCCGGAATATCGATGGGTAGCCTCTACAAGGAAAATTGCCACATTAAGTGCTCTCTAAATATGAAAGGGGGGGGGGGTTGCAAAGAAGTAATATGTCCAATTTAATACTCCCTCCGTCAATCCCGAAATGATATTCCCACTTTTTTTGTTATCATTACGAAAGTATTATGAGCAATTAATTACGCTTAATTTAATTTTCCTAATAAAAATTTAAAACTTGTTGTTGATAAACCATTATCAATACTATCAACAACAATTTTTAGATTTTCATTAGGAGAATTAAATTTACCTAAAATTATTGCTTAAAATACCGTCGTGAAAACGAAAAAAAGTAGGAAGATCATTTTGGGACGGAGGGAGTAGGCATATCCACAAACATTTTCTGCCCTTGTTCCCCTTGGAACAAGTTTGAAAAATTGAAGTATTCAGAGATGCATTGCCAACCTTGGTAGTAACAATTACTCCTACTTAATATATGAGGGCTAAAGTTAAGAATATGATGGAAAGAGCAACATAATGTCTAGGATGAGACTTATGATAGAATATCAAAAAAAAAAAAAGATGTAACTTTTAAGTGAAGGCTCTATATAAATAGAAAATCATACAGAATGTACATATAATATGCTACAGTGTTGCACAATAGAAGACCTTCATGCATAAATTGTTGTACATTCTGTAGAATTCTGTACACTAATTTCTGTTTATACATCATTTTCTGTAAGTGAAACAGAGAGAATAGCTTGCAAAGATGCTGCATCTAAACGTGCTCTTATCACACCAAGTCCATTACAAATGAGGCTTGACAGGAAGAAAAATGACTGGCCGTATATGCCTATGTTTTTGGGGAGGACAATAAGTAGTAGCGGATCCAGGATAAATTCAAAGTGGGTGCACAAATTACTTGGACAACTTTAAGTAAGGGAAAAAATAAAGAAAGCAGCGGGACTCGAACCTGGAATACCCAGGTAGCAATCGGCCTCTTACCACTATACTACAAAAAATTTACTAAGTGGGTTCACTACCACCCAGTATATAGATCCTATAGATCCGCTTCTGACAATAAGGCATATATTAAAAATAAAATGTCTAGGCGCCATTTCTTAGGGATTTACTACACGTTTATAGGAATATTATATTATCAAGTATATACTCCCTCCATTTCACTACAACCTTTTCCATTACTGTTCGCACAAAATTAAGAAAAAGTGTAGAAGATTAGATGTTGTGAGTATGAAAAATGAGAAGAAGAGATAAAGTGGGGTAGGAAATAATAATTGAATTGTTGTTGTAAGTATGACATGTGGGTCCCATTAATATAAAAGTAATGAAACATTTCCATTTTAGGAAGTGTGTAGTTTGTAATGGGACGCCCAATAAAGAAAGTGTGTAGTTTGTAGTGGAACGCGTGGAGTATTGTGTTATATATTGTGTTTATCTTGTTACCAAACTTAGAGATTGTGTATACCAATTAGAGATTCAAATCTTATATAATTTAGGAAGATGTATCATAGTAGGAAATTACCTCTCATAGTAACCCTAGATTATTCTAAAACATTCTCTTGTAACCCTATAAATATGTATCTCCTGTATCATAATAAAATTGAGTCATTTCATATCAACCTTACTTCTACATGTATAAATTGACTTCGTCTAACCCTTCTTCACTACAATAACGTCTTCAGCGCAATACTGTAATAAAGTAATCTACATATCACTCCATTTCCATTTGACTGGGCCTGCTTCTGGACTTAATATAATGGAACATTATCTTTGCACACACCAATAGTCTAATATCAACATTAATGTTTTTGCACACACTGTAATTAGAGCAATTCAAGATAAGCATAAACCTGGAACATGGTTTTCTCCATGCTGCACTGATCCTCTCACCATAAGAGTTCCGGGGATCTGCTGAAAGACCTAAAATAATACTCCCTCCATCCCGGAAAGACAGTGCCACATTTTTTGTTCTTACTTTGACCAATAATTTAGGTTGCTTTAGATTATCCTAATGAAAATCTAAAACTTGTTATTGATAATATTTATGATGGTGTACCAATAACAAGTTTTAGATTTTCATTAAGATAATAAAACTAACCTAAATTATTGCTCAAAGTTCATCAAAGTAACAACTAAAAGTGGGACTATCTTTCCGGGACGGAAGGAGTAAATAAAACATGGTCAAATTTATTTTCCCAGCGGAAAGTCAGAGTGATGCAAACTATTGAAAAATTACCAAATGCGGAAGTTCATTTCATCTGAAGCAGAACTCAAACAAGTTGAACTGCTAGATGCATCCCACTCAGATTGGCCATTTGCAGCTTCATTATCATTTCTTAACTCATTCCTCAGGATTGCCTCACAGTGACACTTTGTTGCGCTTATCTATTTCCATTCAGATTATGTTCCACATAAAAACAGAGAACAGTGCTTTGATGATAATTACACTGCAAAGTAAATGTCATGAAATATAAATCAACATAAAACGGGGCACCATTTAATTTGCAGGATGCTCCGATTGCACAGGAAAAGGATTCCACAGATTGCAGAACATGAAATGCGCTGTACTGTTGTTGAAGACCCTGAATAAGGAACAAAGTCTCAGCATCGTATCAAAACTTGACATGTTATATGAGTCAAAATACAAATCATTCACGGCCTGCACGGTTTACCCATTTACAAGAGATTATTGAAGTCATAAAATATTTGAAATGGAACCGATGTGAAAAGAATTTTGGGCCATAAAATATAAGTCTTGATTGCCTTAATAATAGCAATGCTAAGAAGATGGATTTATCCCGGTTAAAAAGAAAAATGGCAAAAAACGCGTTCAAGGTCTTATCTAAAGACCGAGGCTTTAGAAAATACCGGGGATAGTTTTATTTCTATGTCATCCTTTTTATTTCTTTTTGTTTTGATTCGCTTTTTGTTCTGTGATGGTTTGGTCTAGTCCCCATCACACTTTATTTTCAAATTTTAATAAAATTAGGGTGCTTCTTGAAGCCCTTTTCGAAAAGAAAAAAAAAGACAAAAATTTACCGATTAATATCAGCTGCCAGAACATAATCAACATGCCCCACCAGTCCCCCCCCCCCTCCTTTGCCCCCTCCCACTTTACTGCTGTGTCAACCCACCGCTTCCGCATCACTCCATCAATCAATCCACACCCCCCAAAAGGATATACAATATGAACGTTTTAGCCTCAAACCATTAAAAGCTCCTGGGCCCAATAGGCTGTATCCAACTTTCTACAAACAACAATGGTCAATCCCGCAAAATTTTGTTAGGAAAATGATATATTTGACAGATTTGTTTATACAAGATTCATCTCCATAGACATCAATAATGCTCTAATTTGCTTCATAAAGTCAGCACCCAAAACGACTAATATTACCACCCTATCAGCAATGCAACCTAATTTACAAAAAGTTTTGGTTGTCAGCTCTTTCCTTGACTTGATGATGATTGCCTATGAGCCTATCAAAGTAGTTTCATCCCTAAATAATGTGTTTTTGACAATGCCATTAAGAACTACCACAATTGCTCAAAAAAAGGAATAGGGAAATCCTTCACATTCCCATTAAGATTAACTAAGAAGAAGAGTATGACTGATCAGAATTCTATAATTCAGCACAGAAGTCTTTATTTCATATATTACGACCTCACTGGATTCACCTTGTATATAACGTATCACCTGTTTGTCCCTCCCCATCAATTACCACCCAATTTCCCCTGATCAATACATAATGAGAACATTAAACATATGAAAAAAAAAAAAAAAAAAAAAAAAAGAAAGAAAGAAAGAAAGCCAAACTGGTAATAACCCATTGATGAAGGACCATTTGTCACATAAATATTTGTATAGCTTCTCTAATAACAATTAGCATCTATGCAACTGTATTCAACAGATGGAGACCCGGACATTATCTAAAAAAAAACCTCCAAATTGATAAAAACGAATTTGTAGCTTAAGCAGTGTTGTATACATATTCAAGGATTTAATAAAAGGCATCTGAGCAAAAAGTATAAGTAATATCAGGGTTGCCTGATGCAAAATAAGAGAGAATTTCAAACCTCAAACATGAAAGAAAGGACACTCTTCGCAGCCACATGAGATGATATTATCTTCTTGACAGGAGGCACAAAAGACCAAGCAAGCCCCCACCGACTTGTTTGACCTTGGACATTACTCCAACCTTCCTAAGCTTTGATATTAAAATCTTTAAGTTTGAATTCCTTCCAATCATAGATGTGAACCACCTAGAAAGCAAAATAATAAAGAGAACATTTATATTATAGATAAAGAATAGAATTCGAGGTCAACTGAATCACACCTGAGAATTAATTGAGAGTGGAAAATTACAGAAACTACTGCTTCAGTTGCACACTATCTTGAATAATCTGACTGATAAAAGCTTGTTCTCCGTCAGGACAAACCATCTCTGCCAGGGTCCCCCCACAAGAGGTCTTGGGATCGTGTCCTGCTTCCTCCATTCTCTGAAAGAAAAGAGGATTACAAATACAGAAGTCAAATTTCTCGCCATCTTGAGTACACCCAGAAGTACAGGAGGTCCATGATAAATATCACTGGTCCCAGAAGCCAAATCAAGAGAACATGAAGCTGACGGCTCTGTGTCCACAGATACCCCTTTGCTGCAATTGATTTCACCATTGGCTGAAATTTCACTACATCGTGTTTCGCTATAAGATGACTTCTCCTCATAGTCAACTTTTCTAATTTCAATTAATCCTGAAATCTGTGGATTGTTTGTTACATTTTTTTTCAGCCCATTCTACTACTGCATCAGTCACATCTGTTTAAGAGACGTTTTATTTTGACTGGATAAATTTGAGAAATAAAACCAAGAAAATATACCTGATCCCACAAAGCTCCAACCTAGAAGTGATGCACCAAGAAGAGGGTAAATGCAATTTTGCCCCAGTCCCAATATCAAAACCCTCTACAATATCGCCTTCCTTATGTGAGTTTGGAATGACATCAGAAGATAAAAGATCTTTGATCCAATGGATATAATTGGATCTGTTTGGTACTGTGGGACAAAGATGTCCATCAGAAATCCACCCAGAGTTATGAAGTCAGAATTCATTAGTTTAGAAACATAAACCCAGTTGAACTATTAAGCTAAACCAGACCTCTCCCATAGTGAGCTAGCCTATCTTAGTTTTAAATTATTGAGAGTCAGCTGGTTATCAAACAGAACTCAACCGAGAACAATTAACTACCTTGCATAAAAAAAAAATACTCAAAACTCAAAGTGTTCTAGAGTATGTATTTAAGGTCCAAAAAGGTTTGTATTTAATAAAAATGAAATAAACAAAGGTAAAAAGTTGAGGTACTTACAATTCCGAAAAATATACAAGAATGGAACATTATCCAGCTTGATAAGATCCAGTTAATCAAGTAACCAGATGGCACATTTGAAGAACTACAAATGAAATGTAAAAACGTTAGATTCAAGCTGTTGCTTTTATTATACTTCTATCAATCAAGAGGAGCCAAACCTCAAAAGCAACTACAACCACAAGACCCATTGCTCCAATGGTAAAAAAGATAAACCTGACGGACAGAGGAAAAAAATATAAGTTTAAATGTTAAAATTCCCATCGTATTAACCCAACAAACAGAAGTTTCTGTCCTCATGTTGTTTAGCTTTGAGGTTACGATACCACATTAACCAACAGAAGGTTCATAAAATGGATGTCATGGTTACCAAATAAAAGTATAAAACTAAGACAGGCAACTTCTAACTCAATCCTTTAACCCAAAGGTATACCCGTAGAGTTATACTCCATACATATCATTTTACTTCTCATAAACCTTTTTTCATAAAGCAACTCACAACTCATAAATCGCTCATCCTATAATTCCAACTATAGGCCCTCCAACAGGATAATGTACATTGCAGAAAATAAATTATCAATCATTTAAGTAAGGAACTATCAACGATTTATGAATAATCCAGGCAGATACCAATATCATTTTCCAATATTCACACAATAAGAAACCCTAGCTTACACCCTTGATTGGTACCTATTTTCAACCTCGTTGGAAATCAGAACATCGAAAGCATCAAACATGCATGAAAAAATCAATCAAATGGGAAATTCGGAAGTAGAAACCAATCAGAAAGCTGACCAGGGTTTGTAAGCGAAAAACAAGATGATAGCTAGGGGAAGCGTGGTAGAGCTCAGCCCCTGAGGCGGAAAGCCTAGTTTTGCAGACTCAGCCTTGAGCACATTTTGTGTATAAACGAGATGATATAGCCTGGTTTTTAATAATTAGTTAGTTTTGCACCGTATGAAACCAAAATTTCTGAGTTTGGGATTTCGGAATTACATGTACACAAAGAAGTAACCTAACAAAATAACTGCAGCTGGGCAACAGCTTTTGCAAACTGAACTAATCAAGGTACATGCCAAATTTATACTTATAGTAGTTGCCATAGCTCTAGTTTAATTGTTATCAACCCTAAATAGCACACATTCACCAAGACCATTTTACTAGTGGTATTCTCACTTCTTCAGAAAAATTACAGTTGTGGTTCATTTCAATTGAAGATATATAGTTACATATTTTTACTTCACAATTGGTAACCTAAAAAAAGAGAAATCTAAACAGAAAAGCATGAACAATTGCATAAATCGACTTACAGATCTCCGTGTCTCGTACAGGCAGTCCGCCATTGATGAGTTCCCGAATCTCCAGTACTAGGGTTTGGTGATTGAGAGGAGGTCCGGGGGACGAAGGGCGAGAGCAAAAAAGAGAACGAAAAAAATTTGGACCATTTCTCGATTTGTGCGTGTCATCCTTGCGCAGGGGCCATGCTAATCTTCTCTGTATCGTTCCAATTTTATCGGATGTCCCCTAAGGGACGAGAGATCACCGCTCGGCCGCGTCATATAAAGCTTCCCTTTTTCTTATTCTTAGCCGATGTGGGATATTAGTTTATAGCGTAGTTCGCTTTACTCTGTATCGACTTAAAAGCCAGCGATTTTCACATTCTTTCCCTTATCTTTTAAGTATTCCTAACACATCCCTGTGCTTTATCAAATCTCTCTTGTAATCTAGATTGTCAACGATTAATCTGGATTTAACGTCCCTGATAAAAGGTTTGTATTAACATGAGAAGGAGGAATATTTATGCAACAATATAAATGTGCAAGGGAGAAAAATTGACTACCTACTTCAATCATATACGGATATCCATTTTATTTTTTTTTGGCATTATTGTGAATATATTATATACAGTGGATTTCTTTGGTTTAACATTTTTTATCCTTTAGCTAATTCTTTAATTCACTAAATATTGTATTATTATAATGAGCGATTAGATTAGTTCGGATGACAAATGTGAAAATATATTAGATCTTATGCATACCTTTCATCTAATACATATTATTTATTTGTCTTGATAATATTTTTGATCATTTCTAAAACAAAAGTTGAATTATTTTAAAACACGATAGTTATGTTTGTGGAAATAACTCAACATTATAGCCTTCGTCGGAACATTTGTTACTAGTGGCATTAGGTTTAAGATCTACACATAACCACACTTAAGGTTTTTAGCCTAATAAATCTCATTTATACAATCTTTGAGTCTTGAGTCATAAGCTTTGAGTCTTGAGTCATGTTTAATCATCAATTTTAATATAACTATAGATAAGTTGGAAGTCGAGTTTAACTTGTTTCATCGATCACTAGTATGAATTGCTAAATTTCAATACAAATAAGAGGTAGATTTCATTGGCTAAGCAAAACATCTCAATGTCACAATGTTAAGATAATGTCAATGATCGAACGGATTGGACGTTTATTAAGTAAGTTTCTCGAAAATATTTAAAGATTTTGAAACACCACATCCGCAACTATTTTGAATAAGCATTATAGCAAGTCTTTGTATATGTAGCCTTCGATTGCTTTATTTCTTACTAAGCACTAGACAATGACAAGGTGACCAAATATTCGTCCGTCCGCTCTTGTGCTTAAAAGTTTTTAGGGAGACTAATCCAAAACCAAAAAAAAAAGTGTCAAAGAGTTAGAGGACCCCATTTAGAAAAACCATAAATAAAACGGTTTATTTGAAAACAAACTGAAATTGAGTGGCCAAAGTGTAATTTCGTAAATTCTTGTTCGGAAAGCAGTAGCACCCTCTACTTTCGAGAATTGTTATATAAACCCTTAAAATTGTTGAGTAAACCCGTAATATTAAAACCATCCCAAAAAATTAAAACAAACCCCCCACTTTTCCCTTTATACCCCACTCATTCACACACCCACACCCACACCCACACCCATTAACTCTTTCATTTACTCTCTCTCACCCACACCACCCACCACCATTTTTAGAGAGAGAAAGAGAGAGAAAATCAGTTTGAGAGAAAGAAAAGAAGAAGAAATCAACTGATTTTTAGAGAGAGAGAGTGAGAAATTTCGATTTTTGGTTCGATTGCATTTAAATTTCTGAATTTGGGTGGTTCGGCCGCTACCAACCGAACTTTTTAAAAATTTCGGCAAACCAGAGCCGAACTTTTTAAAAATTTCGGCCGGGTGTGGCCGAACTTTTTCAATATTTTCGGCAGGGGGTGGCCGAACTTTTTCAGAATAGACTAGTTTTTAAAAATTTCGGCCGGGTGTGTGACCGAACTTTTTCAATATTTTCGGTCGGGGTGGCCGAACCTGAACTGAATTTCGGTCACTACTGGCCGAATTTTTACAAAACGAAAGAAAAATAAAAGTTTAACAAATTTATATACAGGAATTGCAGATTGTTTGAAGAATCTGTTTTTATGTTTCTTCGGGTTTCAGTTTTGAGTGTTAATGAAAAAATGGTAGTGGGTGGAGGATTGTGTCGAAGCTGCGCGGTGACGGTTGGGATGGTGATGGCCGGATTCTAGAGAGACGGTGGGTTGGGATGAAGGGTGGTAGAGTGGTTAGCTTGAGGGGGAAGGTGGGGTAATGGGTGTATGAATTAGGGGTAGAAAAGTAGTTTCATTTGGTGGCATAGTTGTAATTTCTGTGTTACGGGTTTACTCAACAATTTTACGGGTTTATATAACAATTCTCTCTACTTTTGCAGCATCACATAATATCTCTGTTGAAGCAATGCGTTCCTTCGCCGGCGTTCAGATCACGATTGGAACATTTCTCGGTTTCCGGCGTTCTTAGGCACTCAAGGTGAGAAGCGGCTAGCAACAATTCATACATATAGGTACTTATATCTAACTTCTTAACCATTAGAGTGTGGTTAATTTTACCTTTTCATGATACCAATTTGCAATTGATTGTAACTCAATGATTCAATTCAAAATATACTCACAAAATTTATATCAGCATTCTTAACCAGCATTGATTATGTAGCGTCCACCTTGGAATTAGATTGATTTGGTCACTTTTATTGCTTGTTAGGGTTTATTTGTAGCCAATGAAGCTGATTTACTGAAGATGCAATGTTTGCTAGTGCTTTTTTGATGATTTTGTCCGCGAATTTATATTGGCTGTAATATAACACTTGAAAATATGGGTAAGAAGCAGTGACGAAGCCAGGAATTTCTGTAAAGGGGGTCGAAATTGCTTTTGGGATAATTAATGTTATACAAGTTTAGGATACAAGGGATAAGCTGGGGAACTATGACTTATGCATGAGTTCCATTACTCTCGGTTGTATACCTCAGGAGTCAGTTACCAATGAATTGTTATTTACGGAAATCTCGTTGATATCCGAATCATGCATGCTGTAGATAGCAGGACCATATTCACGACATTGGATAAGCTCATTATCCTCAATAATATTTTCTGCTAAAGTTCTCTTACAACATGGAAATCTTGTTGGTTGCTTGCTATTCCTTTTCAAAGTCACAAACAGTAGTGTAGGGCTTTTAGCACATAATTTTTGCATGAATATTCTCCCGCAAATTGTCTGCTATTCTTTCTCATTTATGTATATCGAGTTCAAGATCATATATTACTCTCGTACTGGTATAAGGTGAGAATCGTAATTATATAATACTACCTCTGTCCAAAATATGAATGACCAAAAATTTTGGTCATTCATTTTTGAACGGAGGGAGTAGTCATTTATGTCTATAAGTTTAAAAACATGCTAACAAAAGCTTGAAATTGTATAATCACGATATGGAACATAACATATAATATGAAATGTTTTGTGATTGTTATAGAACATGTTAGGAAAAACAGAATAGGCGGTATATTTATGAACTTAATGTCAACAACTGACATGTCTTGAGGGTGTTTTATTTTGCACCCGCTAAAGGTCTGTTATATTGTACCTTGATTGTGTAGGAATTTTTAAAATGGTTATATATTTATTATAATTGTTACATGTTTAGTTCGATTTGGAGAATTTCTAAGTGTTGTCTGGGTTTGAAAAGTTTTCTCAAGATATTCAGCTTTGGAGATATCCACCCTCCAATTGTCCTCAAATTTTGCTCCTGTCTGAGATTTGGACACCTTAACACTTGGAAAGTCCATTATCTATTTAAGTAATTGGGAAAAGCTTAGTGAATGAGATCCACTATCATCAGATGAACCATACAATTGGCTGAAGTGGGATGATTTTGACCACTCTTTGATGAACAGAAAAGTGCAAGAATATACGCCTCTCACTTATAAGCTAGTAAAAGTGGAAGACATTCTAGGTCCATCCATGCTAAGCCACTATCACTGCAATTTCCCATTCGAAACACTTTTCTAGTCATGTGGTCTAATTGGCTTGACCATTGGGGTAAACAAGTAGAGTAGGATCAACATTAAAAAGGAGACTTGTAAAATCACATTTTTAATTTAAATCTATTAAAATATGGGTTGTTGTCTTACCAGTAGTTTTTCATCACTCATGTGTTCCGATTGCTCCAACAATGAAACGTGCCACACTGTTTAACCATCAATTATGTCATGAAATCATATTGCAACATCCTAATGTTGTTTTGAATCTTGTAATTTATCGGTGCATCTGTGACTTGAGAGCATACTTTTAGTGCAGAGTTTTGTATGCTTAGAGTGTTGAACAGTGTTCTTGCATAGTTCCTTATTATTGTTATTGTTCAGAATGTCAAAAGCAGATGAAACTGTAAAAATAGTATAGTTGCTTGCCAAGTCAATGTATATGATCTTATGAAAACAATTTTTTGCAGTTTTTATGCATGAAGTCCACCATGTTTGATATAGCATTTTCTGGGTGTTATATTATTCATCCAACATGGAAGATTGTTGCAATCCTTCTGCAGATCTATTTACTTTTCAACTAGAAAGATTTGTATAAAATTGGGGTAAAATTGGGTTTTTTACCAATAAGTCCCTGAGATAGTGTGGAATTTACCAATAAAAACACACCATTTCATATTCTACCTTAGGATCCCTGGGTTGAAATCAATAGCCCCGTAGAGACCTTACTATAATTGTAAATGGCAAGACCACCCTTGCCTTCCCACACGTATGCGTCTTCTCTTCCGCTCCTCCCCCAAACCGTTTCAAACCCTAGCCTGTCGGTGGAGGCGTTTGTAAGGCCGATGACGGCCCCCACTTCTTGATTGCTTCGTTGATTTCGCAAAACCCTAGTTTTTCACATTTGTAATTTTCGTTTTTGTCCCAGATTTTCGTTTTCACGAACCCGCATGTAACCTGTAACCTGTTCGATAAAATTCGTCACAGACGAACCCCAATATATTTTGTAATAGATGGCTTCGAGAACCGCAACCAAAGACATAATCACTCTACGTGGATCCACGGCTATAGTTAGCGAGTTCTTCGGTATGGATTTGATTTGATCTTTCAGTATCTTTGATTGGATTTTAGGGATTTGGAGAACCTTGGACTAATTTTTTTATGCAAACCCTTTTTTCCAGGATATGCTGCAAACAGGTCAGGACCCTAACGAGTTTTAGTTTAATTTTAAATTTCGTATTCCCTCCGTCCCAAAATGAATGACTAGGAACAAATATGAATTATTATTTTTTTGGTCATTCATTTTGGGGCAGAGGGAGTAGTTTGTGGGCTAGGCTTGAAATGTGATTTTTTTATTGCAAAATGTGTAGTATTCTGTACAATCGTGGAGTTTATCCCGAAGAGAGTTTCGGGAAGGTGAAGAAATATGGACTTCCTTTGTTGTTGTCTCAGGATGAGGGTGTCAAAACCTTCTTTGCAAATCTTAACGCTCAGCTTTCTGGTAAATTTTGTAGTCTGTGTATGATTGTTTTAAATAACTTTATAACAAAACTTGTGTGTCCATGAGAAAGACAGAATTGGTGTTTGTTGAATGCTTGTAGTTTTTGGCTGTTTGCTTACTTGGTGTCTATAATTTATCTTTTCATAGAGTGGCTTGAAGCTGGGAAGTTGCAAAGGGTGGTTTTGGTAATAATGAGCAAGTCCACCAATGAAGTCCTGGAGAGGTGGAATTTCAGTATAGAGACTGACCGTGAGGTTGTTGAGAAAGGGTAAATTTCGCGATAGACTTTCTTTATCCTTTGCAGATATAAACATTGTCAAATAGTATATTGTTTGTTAACGTTAATGAACTCTTCTGTTTGATTTGATTTTCAGTGTGTCAAGGGAGAAGAGTGATAAAGAAATCATGAGAGAAATTCAAGCAATCATGAGACAGATAGCATCCAGCATTACTTATTTACCATGCCTTGACGAACCCTGTAATAATCTCGTCAATATTTATCAATCAAAATTCGAATAATGTCGACGGGCATCTGTAGTTTTACACACACAAAAAAAAAGAAAAAGAAAAACTAATGCGCTGTTTTGTTTGGTTTGTTTAAACCGCAGGTGTGTTTGATGTGTTAGCATACACTGATACTGATGTAGCAGTCCCATTCACTTGGACTGAGAGTGATCCAAAACTTATCGATAATCCCCAGATGGTGAAATTGCACTCATTTGATACTAAGGTAACATATGTATTGGCTAATTTAAGTTGAAATGTCTCTTAAGAGTTTTTAAGATAAGGTTGACTTATGGTGTAAAAAAAAAAAAAAAGAAGATAAAGTTGACTTATTGGATCATTTTGGTTTTTGCAGATACACAAGGTTGATACTCTGGTTTCGTACAAGAATGATGAATGGGATGAGCAGTAGAACGAGTTGATTTCGCCCCCATGCTTGTTCGTTTATGTCATCGTGCTTGTAACTTTATGTCTCATTATAATTTTGTGCAACCTTCTGATCTGGATACGGATGCATCTACCATTGCTCGATGCTTTTGTTGGAGTGAATTCATTCTCAAGATGGTCATGATTAAACAATCGTCTTATTGTGAATGAATGCTCTAAAAGCGGATTAGATATTATAGTCAGAAGTTGTTAAGAGATTATGCTTTCTCTGAAAACAATTACAGCTTGTGATTGTACTATGTAATCTACTTTCTGGTGTTAAGCTTTCAAATACATTATTCATGTTTGTTAACTTATTCTGATGTTCTTTCATGTTCCAAGCTTATTGTAAACTTCTGCAAGTAAATGGACATATGAAAAGGCTGTTTGAAATAGTTACACAGTTTTGTAGCACAGTTGCTTTAATGCTGGATCATCGCTCTGTGCTCGAGGAACCTGTCGGTTCATATCATCAAATTCTGCAAATCGGAAAGCAAAAACACTATTTCAACATCCCTGCAGCTGCCTCGATATGTTTCCCTACTCTCGCATATTACACTCTTCATCTCAAATATATCAAA